>CM046332.1:19569109-20169109 GCA_025403435.1 Artocarpus heterophyllus | reverse complement strand
TCCCCCTTCGAAGTGTCATTTGGCCTTCCTCCTTTAAGCCGACCTCACCCACTCAGCATAGTCCACCCGGTCGGACACCGACCAGGTGAACTGGGGGGCTAATGTTGAGGGTAAGCTCGACGCCACCGCCGAGGACACTAACTTCGGTGGTCGGCTAATAAGCTCGGCAGAACGGCCGACAAGTTTGCTATCAGCCCCCGATGCTTTATATTCTTTCCGAGGTGCCTCTCAGGCATCCAAGGCTGCGCCCTAAGAAGGCTACCACCTCAAAATACACGGTAGCTCGGGTCGGACTAACTTTACTCGCAAGCAGGCTGCTACTCACCATTATAGGCCAACACAAGGCAGATACTTTGTCGTCCGATAGAGTTCAATCCGTTGAGCGATGGGCGCGACACTTGTCACCTACTGTCTGACACGCCTTGATGTGACATCCAGATAGTGGGTAAAACCCACCTTACACCCGATCCAAGTGGTGGCCTATAAATAGGATGCATTTATGGCATTCTAGACAGAGACTTCTTCTACACACCTAACTAGCTACCGACCTCTGCCGAGCAAACCCTGCCTTGAGCATCGGAGAGCCTTTATCTGTTGACTAATCCTTTTATCTTCTCCGAAGCATCCCTCCTCTTGCAAGTGCGTTCACCCTGAGCAGAGGCAAATTCAAGGAGAGGTCAAATCGTGCGCAGTCGCACGTGGGTGTTGATCTGACGCCGGACCATAGTAAGCATCAACAGTATGATAATAAGATATTAGTATGAATTTTAAAATTAAAATATATATATTTTAATTGTTAGAAAATGTTTTCAAAAGATTACTCATCGACATTATTATTATTGTTGACAGATTTTCATGTTTGTAATGTATAAGATGTTTTGATTATTATACTTAAGGATGCATGTTATGAAGTATGTTTATATGAGATGAATGTATATGTGATGGTATATGAATGGATGTTGTATTTTATGATAAGTATTGATTTTATTGTATTTTTAAATGGATAAATGGCATGAACACGCGAAGGAACGAGCACATCGAGACCGCGACGTTGTCACCAAATCATATTAAGGTTAAGTAAGCTAGCTTTGACGGTAAGTACATTCTCACCTGCAATATGATATGTTTTATAAGGTTTGATATTATGATCATGATGATATTTATGATGATTTTATGATAATTTCCTTAAAGGGTTTCTTATGAAAGATTTTCATGATTTAAAGTTATCATGTTTGATTATGGCAAATTTCAAAGCATGAAAGTTATGTATATATGTATCATCTAATAAGTGTTGCACATCAATGTTATGATATTATATGTTATGATGTCATGTTTAGTTTAGGATTAGCTACCCTTCTCCTCTCATGACGGAGCACCTACAATGATGATTATGGTGCAACACTTGGGCCCTTAAGATAAAATGGAATAAGTTTGAATATGATCAAGTAATGAAAGATATATTTCTAAGAAATTGTGCTTAATGCGCTTTTATGATATGATGATGATGATGTATATGAAATGTTTTAAATTGTGAGAATTATATGTACTTACTAAGCATTAGCTTATTCAAGTTTATGTCATGTTGCAAATAAGGGTAAGAAAGTCGTGGACTAGGCGGAGGATATGGAATGGCGTGTGAGCAAAGTATGATGAATTGTAACTGGAAGAACGTCAAGAAGAAAGTTTATATGTTTTTAATCAAGTTCTATAATATGGACATATTTATTCGTTAAGTTTTAAGAATACATAAACTATGTTGTTATATTTTATTTCATCATTTTAAGGATTTTGATCTTCCACATTTTTATGAAAAGTTGAATTTTGTCTTAAAATTTAGTTTTTTCGAAAAACTTTTGGCTCGGTCGGCCTACCGAACATCATTGGTCAGTCTGCTGATGTTTGAAGGTTCGGCCTGCCGATCACATATTCGGCCTGCCGAACGTTGATAAGTTTTTAAAGCCAGATTGCAGAGCCTCTGCCGGCCTGCCGGTTGATGATCTCCGGCCTGCCGATCATGTCCGGCCTGCCGAAGTCCCAAGTTCGGCCTGCCGAACTGTGGGAGCAAGTAGCTTTTAAGTGATGTGATAGTTTCATGAGATATGATTTAGTAATTTGGTATATTCATTTTATTTAAACAAGTTTATGATCAAAAGTAAAGTGAGTTTAAATTATGGATTAAATTAGTGAATGTTGTAAAAAAAATTGTACACATAGATCCTGGTTATGTTTTCCTTAACTAAGTTTACAATTAAAGTATCATATAAATTTTGTACTTAAAGTTTAATTAAATGATTAAATAAGTAAGTATGTAATGTATGAATGTAACGACATCTGTGACGTCCGTAAAGGGGGCGTTACAGTAGATTGTCACCGTGCTTACCCAATGACAGAAATAATCGAGATTAATTTTATTAAATTATGTTTCCTTATTTTAAATAATTTATTTGCCTAGTGTTTGACTTAGTCTTGTGACTTCTAAATATGTATAAAATTGAGATATCAATGATCTTATTCCTATATGGTATACGGTGTTAGATTAAAGATTAAAGGACATTTGGTGAACATGATTTACATTTCATATTGTATTAATTTTAATAATACAATATTTGGTGACTTTCTTGTATTGTATTATTTAATACGAAATGAAAAATTAATACAATACAGGGTAGACATTAAATAGGATCCAAAACCTCCGTATTAAACCATATTGTACAATTTAAACCAAAAGCGCATATTAATAAACCAATCAAATATTTAAAATACATTAAAAATTGATATAGAAGTTGAAGTTTTAAAATAAGATTGGGAATCAAGAACTAGTTTGGGATCGGGATTCGAGACTGGGGTCAAGGTTGGGGTTAGGATTCGATGTTAGGATCGGGATTTGAGGTTGGGATTTGGGACCAAAATTAGGGTCAGGATCCACTGCTGGGGTAAGGATTTGAGACTAGAGTTTGGGGTTGGGGTTGAAGTCAAGATTCGAGATCGGGATCACGGTCAGGATTTGGGGTCGGTGTTGAGGTCGAGATTCGAGATCGGGGTCAGGGTGGAGATTCAAGGTTTAGGTCAGGATTTGAAACTAAGGTCAATATCGGGATTCAAGACTTAGGTCAAGGTCAAGATTTGGGGCGGACCTAGGTCAGGGTGAACATTCGAGATGGGAGTCGGGGTCAAGATTCAGGGTCAAGGTTGGGGTCAAGATTCAAGATTGGGGGCGGGATCATGATCTTGATCAAGACCAAGGAAAGGGCTAGATTTAGGACCTAAGTCAAGTTCGAGATTTAGTGTAACATCTGAGAATTTTTAGCGTATTTTAAATGCAATAATTATAGATTTTGTTAAGTAATTTATGAACAAATTTTAGGAGCTAAAAATTTTATGCTAAAAAATTTGTAAAGAATTTAAGAAGTAATTCTGGTGTAATGAGGATTATTATTTAAATCTGATTTTTACAAAAAATTCCATAAAAATAAAAATGAGATTTTCAAGGTTAAAAATCACGCCATAGTTTTAAACAAGCAAGGAATGATATGAAAGTAAGCTAGATAAACCTAATTGTTACAGAATGTGTTGCAACAAATTTTAAGACAAAAATACAATTTAAAGAAAAATAATGTATATAAATAGAAAAATTATACAGTATAAAGATTAAGAAATATAAAAATTATGTTGTAAAAGAGTAATACAGTGTAAAGATTACACGGATAAAGTTATGCAGCATAATATATATACTGGTGAAGTTAAGTAGTATGAAAATTATACTATATAAAGAAATACAATATAGAAATTAGACTGTGTAAAGTTAAGTAATATAGGAATTATATTGTGTGGATGATGTGGAAGCTTGTGGACCATAAAAGGAAAGAATGCTAGTATGAGAAATATACCGGTAGTATAGAAAAAATGCTGTTAGTATAAATTTAGAATGTTAAAAAGTTGTTGTGGGACCTAACAAAGTAACACCATGAGGTGAAAAATTTTGTCACACATCTTAAGCTAGAACCAATTCTATGCATGTGGTAGTGGAAGGTTTTTTTTTTTTTTTACTTGCAAAAAGAGTCCTTAGTGATAACTTAAGAAAAGTTGTCATTATTTTCTAAGAAAAACAAGAAAAAAAGAACCCATTTCTTCTCTAGCAAAAATCGACCCTTTCCCCCATGGTTCTCTCAAATACTTTTTAACACACAAGCCTCCAAATCAAGTATAGAAGCAAGAACAAGTGATCTTGAAGTGGTTTCAGCAACTTTTGGAGGTAAAAGCCTAAGCTTTTCTCTATGTATTTTAGTGTTTTGCTTGGGCTTTTGGTGGGATTTTCATGGGATTTATGATGGTTTTTGCTAAGGAGGATTAGAAAGTCTAAGCACTTATGTGGAGAACCAAGAAGCTTGAGAAAATTCCTTGGTAAACCCTAAACCCTAGGTTAATGCAATATGTTGTTTTCATGACTTTTGGATTATTGTTATTCTATGTTTGTACTATACCATGTAAGGTGGACATTATTACGTGATTGATTTATGTTTTATATTGATAATGATGGATGATGGAAGGAAAGAAAGTAGGGTTTTTGTATTAAAAAGTAGAAAATTGAAGTTTAGCAAATTTACACGGCTTACGAAAAATTTGTCAAAGATAAAATCATCATTTTTTATAAAATCGCTAAAATAGACCCTGAGCCTTCCGAGTTAGCGAAACGTCCTTAGATGGAGAATGGTCCTTATCACATTAAGTAATGGAACTGTCAAGTAAGTCAGGATATTGGACTAAAGGATATTCAAGTTAGGTAGAGGAAAGGTAAATCGATACGTTACGAAGTTAAGTATAAGGAACGAATGGGTTAATTAATTAAGATGTAACCAAGAGGAAATGAAGCTAAGAAAAAGCAATGAACAGTTAATGTCTAAGTTTCATTGTCAATGGAGTAGATTGATAATAAGAATGGTTAGCTAATAGTTAGGTGTTATTTGAAACAAGAAACAGAAGCCGACTAATAAAAGGAAAAAATAATAAACGGAAACGCTAGAGCTAAGTCTAGGTAAGTCTCAAACTTCACGTATGGTATGAAGAAAATGATATTCAAATGCTATACATGTTTGAAATATGTTTGCATTTTTTATGCATTAAGTTTAAAGATCAAGTCAAAGACTTGCAATGTATTTATCAATTATTGTACATAAAGTATGTTTACATTGATGCATTTTAAAAACTGAAGTTATGATTTGCAATATGATTGTATATGTTATGTTTAATGTTTATGTATTAAGTTATGGCATGTGATATATTGGCATTTAATATGCTCACTAAGGTTTACAAGAGGGTAAATCAATGATAATAATTAAAGTATTGTACTAGTCTCCTTGATATGAGGTATACAAGTTATGTTAAAGTTATGATCTTTTTGTTCGATGGTCCTAAGTCTTCTACAATGGAAGCAATATGCCATGTTAAAGTAATGATCTCATGTTTGATGATATCGGTATAAACACTAAAGCCTGTAAGATAAAGTAAGATAAGAACGCTGATAAAAGTTCAAGTAAGTTATGAATGATAATACAAAGTTTATAATTGAATATTCATAAATGAGCATAAATGGAATCATGCATTATGGCGTTGCTTACATTCTCTTTCATGATATGTCTATGTGATATGTCTATGTGATATGTTTAAGAAAAACAATTTAAGAAAGGCATTGCGGAAAATGTTTATGAAAAATGTTACAAGAAAGGTTCACAAAGAAAGTTTTATGAGAAAAGTTTAAAAACAATATTTTACAAAGAAAATTTTTAATGTTTTATGAGATTATGTTTGAACTTGCTAAGCGAAAGTTCATTACAAGTTCCTTCTACTGTAGTTAGTCTTATGAGAGACCAATATGACTGGCTGAAGAGCTTGGTGTCATGGTAGACATATGCGAAGGTTAGGTATAGATACTACTGCAGTTTATTTCTGCTAGTTGAAGAAAAAGTTTTCCTCTATTTGAAATAGTGTTTTAAAAGTTTTAAGAAAGTAAATATTTAAGAAATGTTTTACAAAAAAGGATTTTAGTAGAAATATTTTACTGAATGTTCTAAATAATTATAAAGATAAATTTTAATTATTTTTTAGTTTATGTTGCAACAGATTTAAGTATGTTTAAATGAAAAAAATTTACACAGTATTTTCTTACTAATAAGTAAGAAAACAAGGTTAAGAAATGATGTTTTTGAAATGGCAGGTTGGGATTCGAGATCATTATTAGGATTTAGGACCGAGGTTAGAATTGAAATTTAGGGTTGGGATTTAGGACCAAGGTCAAGATCAGGGTTGGGGTCGGGGTTCAGGACCAGTTGTAAATCACAACCTTGACCTTGGTCCTGAATCTCGACCCTGAATCTTGACCCTAACCTCGATCTTAGACTATCCCGACCCTAACCCTAAATCCCATCTCTGACCCCGAATCCTAAGCCCTACCACGAATCACAAATCTCAAGCCTAACCTCAGTCTTGAATCCCCACCCTAACCTCGACCCTGGTCCTAAATCTCGACCCTGACTCCAAATCATGAATCCCAACCCTGACCCCAACATCGAACCTTAAATCTTAACCAAGAATTTTGACCCCAGTCACAAATATAGACCCAACCTTGAATCCCGACCCCATCCTTGAATCCCAACATCAATTCAAATCTCAATCTTGACACGATTTGAAATCCCGAACTCAATTTAGGTCTTGAATCTTATCTCTGATCCGAATCGCGAATCCTAAGGCCAACCTCGATCCCAAATCTTAGCCCCATCTTTGGTCTCAAATCCTGACATCGACCCCGAGCCTGAATCCAAACCCTAACCCCAAGCCCGAATCCCTACCCCTGATCCTAAATCCTGAGCCCTATAAGAAATCACGAATCGTGAACCCGACCCCATTCTCAAATTCCTACTTTCACCTTGACCTCGGTCTCAAATCTTAACCCCAATCCTGGTCCTAAATCTTAACCCCGATCCCAACCCCAATATCGATTCCTATCTTGAATCTCGATCATGGTCTCAAATCCCGATCCAGACCCTGGTCCCAAGCTTGGACCTCGACCTAGTCCTGAATTTCAATCCTAGAACCATGACCCAAATTTACTATGTTTAAAGTTTAAATACTAATACAATATAATACAGTGGTAAACAAATATTATATAGTAATACAACATATTAATACAGTTTTACATCCAAAAATGTATTATATAATACTAATACAATGCAATATAATGCAATGTAATGTAATACAACACAATACAATACAATATGGTGTGTAGGATGTTGATGTACATATCACCTATTTTGTAAAATTTGCACAATTGAACTATTCTTTTCTTCTTCTTTTTTTAATAAAATTGAACTATTCTTGAGTCTGTATTGATTATCAACTTTATATTTTTGAAGTCAAATGGTTAACTTTATTCTTAATATTCTTGTAGTTTTTACCAATTTTAGTGTCATTTTGATATATTAAATCTACTCATGGTAATATATGTGAGCCGTCCGTCAATGTTGTTAATTATATTTCTGTTTTCTTCTGTCAGTTTTTGCATTGCTGTTTCATAATGTCCGTGTTATTTTTCTACTTGATTGACTTTGCATTACTTGAGAAAAGGAAAATAATCCTGTCAAGCCAAAGGACTGTAACGTCCCGAAATTTATTTAATATTAATGTAATGTAAATGATGAATTAGTGTGCCATAATTAAAGTTTTAACTTTAATTAGATTATTTGGTTGGATTTTTAGTTTTTGGTTATTTTGTTAAATTGATGTGTTCAAAAGATTCCTTGTTGATTTAAAATGATGTTTTGAGTTTTAAAACACAACAATTTGTAAAATGTTAAAAATACTCCGTTTTACAAAACCGTGGGCGGCACATGGTTTTCGCACAGTAAAACCGCCCACCGATTTCTCTATTTATTTTCCTTTCCTCTCTCTCTCTCTTCACTTCCACGCCCATCTCTCTCTCTCTTCCCTCTCTCTCTCGGCAGCTCACTCTCTCTCAATCTCTCTCTAAATTTTTGAAAACCGCATTCGAATCCAAGCTTCGGAACAGCAAGGAGGAAGCTCGGGGACGTGATTCGGCGACCGAGAACGCGGATTGAAGCTTCGATTCGAGGTTAGATTCGAAATTTCTAAACTTTTTCAAAATTTTCGAATTTGTGTGTTTTTGAAATATAAGTTTGTTTAAGCTTAGAAAACCATGGATTTGTGTTAAATGAGCTTAGAACAACTAGAATCTAAACCTAGATTGAAGAAAAACGGATTGGATTCAAGATTTTCATTTTTCTCCTCTTTTTCTCATTTTCGGATTTTTGAAGATTTTGAGTTCAAATGTTGTTTAAATGATTCCAAACATGTTTTAGAATGTTTTTCTATCAACTATAGTTATTTTTCATGCCTGGGAATTGAGAAAAACAGGTTGGAATTCAGATTTGGATTTTGGGGATCGAGAAACCCGTGGCTGGGATTTCTGGATCTTCCCAGTTCGGCAGGCCGAAGTTCATGATCGGCAGGCCGGTGTTCTTCCGATCGGCAGGCCGAATCTGGGGAAATGTTCGGCAGGCCGAACCTCGTTTCCGGCAGGCCGAACTGTGCAGTTCGGCAGGCCGAAGCAGGGCGTCCGGCAGGCCGACCGAGGCATGGAAAATTTTGTGATTTTTACCCGATTTCACTGTTTTGAACCCTAATTTAAATCCCAACCTTATAGGATGATTTTAATGATACAAATGGCACACTAGGACATCATGAAATGATTTGGTAACATAGAATGTCTCGAACTAGATATTGATCGACTTAGTTTGTATCTAGGATTGTTCGTGGTTCCGTGGAGCTAACGTATAGCGGATCGGGATTACGGTGTGGGGTACCGGCACGAGTACTGAGGTAGGACTTCTATCCTATTTCTTTGGTAGCCTGGTTTTGAAATGATTTGGCTTTGAAAATGATTTCTATCAAAATGTTTTCAACGGTTGTTTGAAAATGATTTTATCGGTTATATTTTTATATACCGTGACATGAAATGACTTTCATAATGAATGTAATTGACAACACTCGGTAATTGGGTTTTGAATGATAATGATAATAACCACATGGGCATGATGCCATATCAGAGATCGGGTCGTGATCGACCTTGGGGGCAGGTCCCGAAACCCAGCTGGGCCACTACGGTGGTGATATCATGGTTTGCCTAGGTAAAAGTAAACTGGTGTTTTGATTTGACGAGTAGACTGTTCTGTGTCAGAACGGTTCTACTCAATTTATTTATTTATTTATTCAAGTTTCTTTTTGTATAACTCCTGATAATGCTATGTTTCTTTGCATTAAATTATTTTATAAAACTTAGTCCTACTGGGCCTTTCGCTCACGTTTTATCTGTTTTAAATTCCCCCCCCTCTAGGTGGTTTCCCATTTAGGTTTGGAGAAGATTCTTCGGACCGAACTCAGGAGCAATAGGAGAATTTGTTTACATTCTGTATTTATTAATCAAGGCATGTAAGACTTAACTTTATTTGTACTTGGACTGTAATTGTATTTGTGATATTGTCAGATCCATGTGTGTGCACAAGTTGTGGGTTGTGGAACCCATATTCGCGGTTTTTATTCCATTATTGTTATTTGTTTAATGATTTTTAAATTCTTTATAAAATGTGGCGGAAAATCTTCTTAATTTTTATTTAAATTGATTCTCAAACTCTCGGTTTTCAATTAAACTCTCTTTTAATTAATCTAAATATTCCGCCACGTCACCTCCCGTACTCCGGGGCGTGACAGAATGGTATCAGAGCCCAAGGTTATGAACCTTGGGAATTGTGCACACATAGGTTTGACAATGAAATACCTCTGACAGTCCAAATTTTGTTTTCAGAAGTGAGAGAATGGCACCTAGACGTCGTTCGACAGCTGACGCCGAATTCGGAAATGATGAGGGCCTGATGAGGTCTATGATTGCGGCTTTCCGGCAGATGGCAGCCAGGACTAGACCGGAAGACTCCAGTGTTGGTAGTCGGCATGCTTTCTTTAAGGAATTTCGGCGGGCGTCAATTCCGACTTTTGATGGCAATGGGGATCCGCAGTTAGCAGAGTATTGGTTGGATTCGATCTTGAAGCATCTTGATACCCTTGGTGTGCCTGAGGAGTATCGTGTGGAGTTTGCGGCATATAAGCTCGAGGATGGCGCTAACACCTGGTGGAAATAAACTAAGCGTTTGGAGCGCGGTGGCGATATCGGTTGGGACAAGTTCGAGGATCTGTTCTATGATCGGTATTTTCCGCAGGGGTATAGAGATCATAAAGCAGCTGAGTTTTATAGATTGCAGCAGGGTGATATGACAGTTCGGGAGTACGAGGCAAAGTTTAGCGAGTTGGCTAGGTTTGCTCCATCAGCTGTGGCATCGGAGCGCGAGAAATGCATCAAGTTCCAGGAAGGGCTCAAGGCTCCTATTCGGCGGCAGTTGGTTGCTCTACGGCTTAGGAGTTTCGGAGAGCTTGTGTCGTCGGCGATCTCCGTGGAGAATGATTACGTGCAGTATTGTGAGGACCGAGCCAAGGCTTCAGGAGGACCGCAGAGGAGTGGCAGGAAGAGCATCAGTAGTCGTCCAGCTCCGGGGAAAGGCAAGCAAGGCGGTGCGACCAGTGGCAGTAGCAGTTCGTCTGGCAGCGGGCGCAGCAACCCCTACAGCTTTCATTGTCATTTCTGTCAGCAGCCCGGACACATCAAGAGGAATTGCCCGATCAGGAGTGCTCGTCTTGGATCGCAGACCGGGGAGGATGCCAGTCGTTCATCTCAGCCTCAGCCTCAGACCCTACCTCCGCCTCCGCAGTACCCGCAGTTGCAGTATCCGCAGTTTTCTCCTCAGCAATTCTCATATCTGGCACGGGGACAGCAGCCGCAGTATTTTCAGCGCAGTGTTCCTCAGTATAGAGCTCCGAGTACAGGTAGTGTGCAGTCATCTCCATCTCAGCAGCATCGGCCGAGTAATGCAGGACCCAGCAATGTCGGTAGAGGAAAAGGGAAGGCGCCAGTGCAGGTTCATGCAATGGCATCTGGAGGGTCAGATTCTCAGATTGGCAACGCGGTTGTCGATGGTATGGTTTTGGTTTCTAGATCTCTAGCTCGCGTTTTATTTGATACCGGTGCCTCTCATTCTCTCATTTCGAGTTCTTTTGTACATGCCTTGGGATTAGAAGTAGAAGAGTTTAAGGAACCCCTAGTTATAACTTCTCCCTTGGGGCGGGTGTGTGTGAATTGTATGTGTAAATCTTGTAAAATAAAGATTGGGGATGAGATTTTGAAAAGTGATTTGATTGTACTCCCCATGAGTTCCTATGATGTGATTTTAGGGATGGACTGGTTGTCCAGGTATAGTGCAGTTGTGGACTGCCAACTTAGAAAGGTGACCCTAGTGTCTGATAGGGGAACGGTAATCACTTACCAGGGTGGTGGTGATTGGCTAATGAGTGAGCGTCTCATGAAGTCATGTCTAGGAGGGCGAAGGAATCTAGATTGTTTTGCTTTTCTTGCCAATCTAGATTGCGAGCCCTATGTTTCGAGTAGTGGTGTAGCGATTCCGGTGGTTGATGAGTTCGAGGATGTTTTCCCCGACGAGTTATCAGGATTACCACCGCATCGGGAGATTGAGTTTGGTATCGAGTTGTTTCCAGGGACATCACCGATTTCTATGGCACCTTATCGGATGGCGCCAGCAGAAATGAAGGAATTGAGGAAGCAACTTTAGGAGCTTGCTGATAAAGGATATATTCGGAATAGCACATCTCCGTGGGGAGCACCAGTTTTGTTCGCTAAGAAGCACGATGGGACTCTCAGGTTATGTGTGGATTATCGGCAGCTGAATCGTGTTACGGTGAAGAACAAGTATCCTTTGCCTAGGATTGATGAGCTATTTGATCAGTTGGGAGGTTCGCGATACTTCTCGAAGATTGATTTGCGGTCAGGTTATCATCAGCTCAGAATCAAGGAAGAGGATATTCCCAAGACAGCTTTTAGGACTCGGTATGGGCACTTCGAGTTTCTGGTTATGTCTTTCGGGTTGACGAATGCTCCAGCAGCTTTTATGGATTTGATGAACAGGATATTTAGGCCGTATCTGGATCAGTTTGTGATCGTGTTCATCGATGATATTCTTGTGTATTCTAAGACATGGGAGGAGCATGAGCAGCATCTTCGGATCGTGCTTCAGACTCTGCGGGAGCACCAGTTGTACGCTAAGAGGGAAAAATGTGAGTTCTGGTTGACTGAGGTCAAATTTCTGGGTCATGTCATTTCGGAACATGGTATTTCAGTAGATCCGTCCAAGATTGAAGCTATATTAGAGTGGGAACGACCAAGGAATGTAGCGGAGATTCGCAGCTTCTTAGGTCTTGCTGGGTATTACAGGAAATTTGTAAAGGACTTTTCAAAGATTGCAGCTCCGTTGACGAGGTTGATCAGGAAAAACGTTAGGTTTGAGTGGGATGAAGTTTGTGAGTCTGCTTTTCAGGAATTGAAGAACCGGTTGACTTCAGCTCCAGTATTAGTTATTCCTAGCAGTGACGAGCCGTATGAGGTTTATGCTGATGCTTCAGGGCGCGGACTTGGATGCGTGTTGATGCAGCATGGACGTGTGGTTGCGTACGGATCGAGACAGCTACGACCTCACGAGCGAAATTATCCTACTCACGATTTAGAGCTTGCGGCGGTGATCTACGCGCTGAAGATTTGGAGATGTTACTTGTATGGAGCATCGTTTCAGGTCTTCTCCGATCATAAGAGTTTGAGGCATTTGTTCACTCAGAGGGATCTCAACTTGAGGCAGCGCAGATGGGTGGAGTACATGGAGGATTATGATTTCGCGTTGCAGTATCATCCCGGGAAAGCTAATGTGGTAGCGGACGCGCTTAGCAGAAAGTCTTCAGGGATTCTCGCTTGTTTGATTTTTGAGGACTGGAGCAGGGATGCGACAGTGAGTGAGTATCGGCTACAGTATCATGAAGACGGTGATCGAGTTTTGTTGTATCATGTGGAAGCGACTCCAGCTCTTGTTCGGATGGTGAAGCAAGGTCAGTGGCAGGATCGACATTTGCAGGGGATTTGGTCGCGGATTCAGAACGGGGAGCAGTTCGAGGAATGGAGCGTGCATGCAGATGGATCGTTGTACTTCCGGGAGCGTCTTGCAGTTCCAGTTATCGCTGAGGTGACGAAAGCCATTCTAGATGAAGCTCATAGGTCTCAGTTTGCTATTCATCTGGGGAGCACCAAGATGTATCGTGATTTGAAGAGGCACTATTGGTGGAGAGGCATGAAGAAAGATGTTCGCGAGTACGTGGCCAAGTGTTCGACGTGTCTTCAGGTGAAAGCTGAGCATCAGAAGCCTGCAGGTCAGCTTCAGCCGCTTCCTATTCCAGGGTGGAAATGGGAGCATGTGACGATGGATTTCCTCACAGGTTTGCCGAGGACGGAGCAGCGGCACGATGCAGTTTGGGTTGTAGTCGACAGGTTGACGAAATCGGCGCATTTCATTCCGTTTAGGTCGACGTGTTCCAGGAAGATTCTTGGGGAGTTGTATATGCAGAACATTGTGAGGTTGCATGGAGTTCCTTTGTCCATCACCTCTGATCGAGACACCAGGTTTAATGCTAAGTACTGGAGGAGTTTTCAGGAGGCTTTGGGTACGGATTTGAACTTCAGTACGGCGTTTCATCCTCAGACTGATGGGCAGTCTGAGCGGGTTATTCAGGTTCTCGAGGATATGTTGCGTGCTTGTGCGTTGGACTTCGGCGGGAATTGAAAGCAATGTTTGCATTTGGCGGAGTTCTCGTACAACAACAGTTATCAAGCGAGTATCGGTATGGCACCATTTGAGGCATTATATGGGCGACCGTGTCGGTCACCTGTGTGTTGGGCCGAGCCGGAGGATAGAGTTATTCTTGGGCCGGATGAGATTCGTGACAGCAACGAGAAAGTCGCGGTGATTCGGGATCGGTTAAGAGCAGCTCAGAGTCGGCAGAAGAGCTACGCGGATAGGAGACGTAGACCCTTAGAATTCGCGGTTGGAGATTTTGTTCTCTTGAGGGTGTCACCTCGTAAGGGAACTATGCGGTTCGGAGTGAGTGGGAAACTCGCGCCGAGGTATATTGGGCCGTTCGAGATCACTCAGCGTGTTGGTGTGGTCGCTTATCGGCTTGATCTTCCGCCCGAACTTTCTCATGTGCACGATGTGTTTCATGTGTCTATGCTTAGGAAGTGTCCACCTGAGCAGGGTAAGATAGTATCGTTTCGCGATGTGCAGGTTCAGGAGGATACGACGTACGAAGAAGTGCCGATTCAGATCATCGACCGGAAAGTGATTAGCTTGCGTCGTCGTGAGATACCGTTGGTAAAGGTCGTGTGGCGGCATCACGGGGTTGATGAAGCCACTTGGGAACTTGAGTCGGGTATGCGGGAATTGTATCCGCATTTGTTTTGTTTTTGAGATGAGTTTTAAATTTCGTGGACGAAATTTCTTTTAGGGGTAGAGAGCTGTAACGTCCCGAAATTTATTTAATATTAATGTAATGTAAATGATGAATTAGTGTGCCATAATTAAAGTTTTAACTTTAATTAGATTATTTGGTTGGATTTTTAGTTTTTGATTGTTTTGTTAAATTGATGTGTTCAAAAGATTCCTTGTTGATTTAAAATGATGTTTTGAGTTTTAAAACACAACAATTTGTAAAATGTTAAAAATACTCCGTTTTACAAAACCGTGGGCGGCACATGGTTTTCGCACAGTAAAACCGCCCACCGATTTTCTCTATTTATTTTCCTTTCCTCTCTCTCTCTCCTCACTTCCACGCCCATCTCTCTCTCTCTTCCCTCTCTCTCTCGGCAGCTCACTCTCTCTCAATCTCTCTCTAAATTTTTGAAAACCGCATTCGAATCCAAGCTTCGGAACAGCAAGGAGGAAGCTCGGGGACGTGATTCGGCGACCGAGAACGCGGATTGAAGCTTCGATTCGAGGTTAGATTCGAAATTTCTAAACTTTTTCAAAATTTTCGAATTTGTGTGTTTTTGAAATCTAAGTTTGTTTAAGCTTAGAAAACCGTGGATTTGTGTTAAATGAGCTTAGAACAACTAGAATCTAAACCTAGATTGAAGAAAAACGGATTGGATTCAAGATTTTCATTTTTCTCCTCTTTTTCTCATTTTCGGATTTTTGAAGATTTTGAGTTCAAATGTTGTTTAAATGATTCCAAACATGTTTTAGAATGTTTTTCTATCAACTATAGTTATTTTTCATGCCTGGGAATTGAGAAAAACAGGTTGGAATTCAGATTTGGATTTTGGGGATCGAGAAACCCGTGGCTGGGATTTCTGGATCTTCCCAGTTCGGCAGGCCGAAGTTCATGATCGGCAGGCCGGTGTTCTTCCGATCGGCAGGCCGAATCTGGGGAAATGTTCGGCAGGCCGAACCTCGTTTCCGGCAGGCCGAACTGTGCAGTTCGGCAGGCCGAAGCAGGGCGTCCGGCAGGCCGACCGAGGCATGGAAAATTTTGTGATTTTTACCCGATTTCACTGTTTTGAACCCTGATTTAAATCCCAACCTTATAGGATGATTTTAATGATACAAATGGCACACTAGGACATCATGAAATGATTTGGTAACATAGAATGTCTTGAACTAGATATTGATCGACTTAGTTTGTATCTAGGATTGTTCGTGGTTCCGTGGAGCTAACGTATAGCGGATCGGGATTACGGTGTGGGGTACCGGCACGAGTACTGAGGTAGGACTTCTATCCTATTTCTTTGGTAGCCTGGTTTTGAAATGATTTGGCTTTGAAAATGATTTCTGTCAAAATGTTTTCAACGGTTGTTTGAAAATGATTTATCGGTTATATTTTTATATACCGTGACATGAAATGAATTTCATAATGAATGTAATTGACAACACTCGGTAATTGGGTTTTGAATGATAATGATAATAACCACATGGGCATGATGCCATATCAGAGATCGGGTCGTGATCGACCTTGGGGGCAGGTCCCGAAACCCAGCTGGGCCACTACGGTGGTGATATCATGGTTTGCCTAGGTAAATGTAAACTGGTGTTTTGATTTGACGAGTAGACTGTTCTGTGTCAGAACGGTTCTACTCAATTTATTTATTTATTTATTCAAGTTTCTTTTTGTATAACTCCTGATAATGCTATGTTTCTTTGCATTAAATTATTTTATAAAACTTAGTCCTACTGAGCCTTTCGCTCACGTTTTATCTGTTTTAAATTTCCCCCCTTCTAGGTGGTTTCCCATTTAGGTTTGGAGAAGATTCTTCGGACCGAACTCAGGAGCAATAGGAGAATTTATTTACATTCTGTATTTATTAATCAAGGCATGTAAGACTTAACTTTATTTGTACTTGGACTGTAATTGTATTTGTGATATTGTCAGATCCATGTGTGTGCACAAGTTGTGGGTTGTGGAACCCATATTCGCGGTTTTTATTCAATTATTGTTATTTGTTTAATGATTTTTAAATTCTTTATAAAATGTGGTGGAAATTCTTCTTAATTTTTATTTAATTTGATTCTCAAACTCTCGGTTTTTAATTAAACTCTCTTTTAATTAATCTAAATATTCCGCCACGTCACCTCCCGTACTCCGGGGCGTGACAAGGACACGTAGACGCAACCTGTTAGAAATGTTCATGAGCAAAATGAAAGAAGAATTGTAGTGATAGCGCAAGTTCTATTTGTCCACATATATAGAAAATTTACAGTGTCGTAGACCTTATAATAAGCATGCGTAAGGCTTTTTTTTTTTTTTTTTTTGCATCGCACATGCACACATATGGCGTGGGCAGTGTGAGGCAGCAGAGGCACACTTGGTCGTGCGTGACACATGGAGAAATGTTGCTTAAATTTATTTTTTGGATTTAATATTCTAAAGATGAAACAATGTAAAATCTAAATTTAAGCACAGAAAAGTTATAACCTATGTGAATGGGTGCCAATTACTTCTTAAAAGAAAGTCACTAGGGGTTGTCAATTATTTAATAAATAGAAAAATGTGATTAAAAAAATTATGGATTATTACGTCCATGAATTTCCGTGTAGAAACTTTATAAGTAATCTCAACCGAGAGCAGGCGCATGAGATTTTAAAGAAAACGCATTTCGTCTGTGTTTTAATTCTTTACTTCAAACTTTGCCAATACAACTCCACCCAAAATTCATGTAAATGAACCTTCAAGAACTCATGTCTTTGCAACAACAAAAGTTTAGAGAAGGGTGCTTTAATTTATTAAATTTATAGTTTAATGACTTGGTCCTTGTTTCAGAGATCAATTGAAGGGTTTTCTCTGGTTTAAGAACAAATATTTGGAGGATTTATGTGGTTGTGCGATTCATAAAATATGAGGTCCTACTGACTTGGTCATTGTTCTATAGAAATGAGAAACTTATCATTGGTATATCTAATTTGTTCCAAATCATGCTAATAATTTTGATTATAAATATGATATTGACCAAGTCACTTTACTATTACGCTTAATTTTGCATGCTGTATATTGACCTTGTTATTTTACTTCTTAACATTACCCATCAAATCCACATCTGCGAAGAGTACGGTACAATGGTTACTCAGCGGTATCATTGTTTTAATCATCTATGAATTAGACGATTGTAATAAATTAGACAATTGGCTAAAAAAAATTATAGGAATTAACAAGCATTGATTTTAGACAGATTACTAAATGTGATTTTGCGTGGACTACTTGTTTTGACCCGTAGACGCCGTTAGACATTTTATTTAAGTAGAATATAAATTGAAGATCTATTTCCTGATTCTGTAATCTTATTCCTGATTGTTTTCGATTCCAGATTCATTTTCTTCTTCAAAATTCACAAACAAAAAGCGCTAAAACTGCCTAAAAAATTTGTTTGACTTAAATAGTTTCTTTGTTTGAGAAAACATGAGTAGATTTCTGATTCATTCCTTTTCGTCCAAAATCATACACCAATCTTTTTTGTTTCTCTCTTTAAAAGCAAGTTATTAATTTAGTTCACTTTTTCTCAAATAGGCTGTTATTTTATTCACTTTTATTCCTTGACGTACGTTTCTTATGTTGTCCTCTCTTTATAGCCTAAGGTTTAAATTTTCTCGGACTAAAGCCAAACGATATTTCGTTTTCCCTTATAGTAGATGACAGCCATTAAGTGAACAACTTGTCGTTTTGTATAGAAAGTTACAGTCGTTTGGCCCAAATGACATGTCACTTTTTGGAGGACACAATTTCTAAAAAAAAAATTCTATTTTTTTTCAAAAATTATAAGGTTCAGTATTTTTTGTAAAAATTTTACAAATTTTACTTTTTATAGAATTTTCATATATTTGGTATTTGTGAAAATTTCATAATTTTTGACATTTATTATGAATATTATATGTTTTGTGTGGAAATAAATTGTATCATTATGTGCGAATACTATGCTATTTTTGCATGTATAATTTAATTTTTGATTATGCATACAATTTTTATAAAATATTTTAGTGCATAAATTTTGAATTTTGTACGTATTGCTTATTGTTACATGCAATTTATGTATGAACAAATTTTTAGAATAAATTAAATGTCTAGTGATCCATATAATTTTAATTAATTAGGTTTTAGCCATAGCATCTTTAATTATGCAAAATTATATATTAAGTAGTTTAGGATCACATATAAAAAAGTGACATTTATTGTAATTAATCATATTTGATATAATAAATTTTATCCCACAGGAATTTTTGCCATATTTGTATGATTAATTAGAATAGAATATCAAATTATATTTCTTAATTTATCCACAGGGATTAAGAAAATGAACCTAATTTCGTAGTTTTATCATGAAGTTAGATTGATCTAATTGAATTAGTACTTTAGCCCACATGCATGTTTTATGTCACTAGAATCATAATTTTTGGAACATGATTTACATTAGTAAAATATGATATGTGTTTATTAGTCTTAAATTTATGAAATGTAAGCGTGTATTTTAATTTTTATCCAGCCATGCAACCTTGTGGATTTTTCTTATTAAATGTGAAATTCTCGAACTAAATAGGGACAACTATAAGATATGGAAGGAGAGAATTCTCCTTTATTTGGGGTGGATAGACATTGATTATACTATTAAGAAAGATGATCCGGTCATTACTGCTACTAGCACTCAGAAGAAAAGGCTCTTTATGAACAGTGGGAGCCATCTAATTGTCTTAGGGGGCGTTTGGTATGTAGTAATTAGTAAAAATTATATTCCCGGGAAAGTAATAGTATGCAATATGATTCTCAAGAAACTAATATTATCACGTTTGGTTGTAAACAAGAATCTTCTATTAGATTCCTGTGAATAATATATTACTGTGTTTGGTTGTAATAGGAATCTTGTATAATTGACAAAAATAAATTATAGTATTAAAATTAAATATATCAATATAGTATGTTAGTACTAATATTAAATAATAATAACAACATAAATATAAATAATAAAATAATATTAAACATAATTTAACACTAATATTACTATGAATATTAATAATACTATTCATAATGATATTATATTGTTAAATTGTTATTATTGTTAATGTTATTATCATCATTATTATTAAAAAATTATTATTTTATACTAATATAATATTTATATTATATTAAAATATTAATTTATAATAATCATTGGATTAATATTTAACAATATATTAATATTAAAATGTTGTATATAATATATAATATACTGATATGAATATAAATAATAAAAATATAATTTTTAAGATTATATTATCATTATATTAATATTAAATTTAAATAGAAATATTTTTATAAAAATATTATACATAGTTAATTATACTTTATATTTATTATTATTATAATAGTATTAATATAATTTAATATTGATATTATCATCAATATTACTATTATACTATTATATTATTATTATTATTATTATTATTAATGTTATTATTATCCTTATTATTAAATTACTATTATTTTATATAATTTAATATTTATATTTATGTTATACAATAAATAGTACTAAATTATTTTTATTTTATTTTATTTATTATATATATTATATATTAGTATTAATTATAATAATATATTACTTAAATATTGTATATGTCATATATTATGTATATTTAATTATTGCATATGTAATATATATATATTTAATTATTATTGTTAATGTTATTATTATACTTATTCTCAAATTATTATTGTAATAATAATATAATTATGCTAAAATATTATATATAATATATAATATTTTTTATAGTAAATAATATATAATATATGGATATGAATATGAATATGAATATAAATAATAATAAAAATATAATTCTTTATAATACGTTATTATTTTATATTAATATTGACCTTAAATAATAATATTAAGTTTTGATAATATTATAAATATTGAATAGTTTTTATATTATTTCTTAATCATCATCATCATGGAAAAAAATGTGAGATTCTCATGGTCTTGAGATTCCTGAAAATATGAATATCACATTATTGATTGGGATTTAGATTACCCCAAATAGGGTAAAGTGAATCCCATGGGATTGAGTTTTTTAAGAATCTAAAAATCATAATTCTTATACCAAACATGGGAATCTAGCAGTTTCTCGTTCCCACCCTCAAGATTACTACATACAAAACACCCCCTTAGTGTAATGTTTATAAAGACTAAAATTTTTGTTGGTATTTGTGACACCTGTTATTTTTCTAACGGGTATTAAGGTAATTAAATTAATTATTAGTGTGCCAATTAAAAATTTGTTTCATTTAAAATCTATTTCACAATATTTATTTTTATTTATTTTTAGAATTTCCTAAAATTTCCTATACTTATTTAGTATATTTACTAAAACGTCTTGGAACGTCTAATTAATTATAAAAATGCCATTTGGCATTATTTGAACTAAAAGTCTCCTAAGGAGACTCACTCACCTACTCCTCAATTATTTCCTCATCTTTCATTTATATCAAATCACTCTCTTGCTTTCCCTCATGTCTCCCTACTCCTCACTCTTTTCTTTCTTTTCCTCTTCATTTCTCTTATACTGTGAGATAAATCAGAGGAAGACCAAAGGAAAACTCAAGTTGTTCTATCAAAAAATCTTCACAAACAACTACCCACCAGCTCAAAGATCAAGGAAACTCAAGAATTTTCAAGATCAAACCACTTTTGAGCTAAGTTTTTAAGGTTAGATTTCTAGAACTTTTAACTTTGATTTTAAGTTGTATTTTGGTATGAAAATTTGTAAGAAATGTGTTTTTGATGTTTGTGAATGATTATACATCATTTTTAAGCTTAGAAACATATTACAAACCTAAATTTTGATTGAGGATGGGTAAAGAACAATCAAGAACCCGTATGTCTATTTTTTCAGATTTTATGTCATTTTTTTGGTTTTTTGTCGTTTTTCCTATAAAGGGAAAATGACATGTCTTTTTTCCAAAACAAAGATTTAATAAAAATAGAGGCGAATTTTAACTTCATGTGGGATTTAAAACCCCAACCTTATGGACAAATAAAGGAGGCCAAACCACCAGGACAATGGTGGTTATTTGATAACTTATATTTTAGAAATAATAAATAGTTTTCTATAAAGTTTGTAATTTCAAATAATTTTATTTTAATGAATATCAAACTTTTTAATTATTTTATTTCTAAATTTTTATAATCCTATTATTTATTCTAAAAATTCATTTAATATATTTCATACCAAAATAAAATTCATATATTTTTATTTTATCGTTATTTTATAATTTACTAAAATTAAGTTGAAAAATTGATATTCACAATTTTAGTACATTAATGACTATGACACACTAATAAAAATAAATAGTAAATTGTCATAATTATAAATTAGGATTTAAATTAAAGTATGGTAATTTTATGCGTCGTAGGATAACGAAGTACTTAGAGCTTATGTGGTGAATTATATAAGCTAGGAATTGTCAGTGAATATTTGTAAAGAGGTAGGGATTCTATTAATTATCTTTTGTGAGGCTTTGGTAAATTAAAATTTGGTTGTTTTATGTTGCAAGATATTTATATGATGTTTTGAATGTATATGATTATATCTATAACATGATGATATGGAACTCATCATGTATTGTACAACGAGAAATATAATGATTTGACACGTGTTAATGTAAATTGAGAAGCATGGTTAGTAAAACTAACTCTATAAATAATGGATTGAATATAGAAGAATGGTGAGACGTGAAGAGGGCGGCGATTATGTCCTTAGGCACAAATACCCTAAAAGGTAAAATAGTGGGAGGTGATGACGCTCCTCCCTTGGGTCGAAAGTCCTAAAACGCACTGCATAGGAATAGACTTGGTGAGGATTCGGGATTTGATATCCTCTCACCGGAACACCCTTGGAATGATTGGAGGGTGGTCAAGCGCGCCCATTTGAGTTTCGATAAGTTGAGTGATACTCTATTAAATGTGGATACCGAGGAATAATAATGAATTATAATATTTGTATATATGTATGTGTATGAAACTCAGTAATGATTAACTATGGTATCCACAGAATATGATCATAATAAATCTCATAATCTAAAAAATGATGAACACTAACTAACAATGCAGGTTTTAATGTGGCAATGATAAAAATCTAAAGGTGAGTAATGGTTTCCCCACTGAGCATGTTGTCGCTCATTCCCCTATATTTTCATCTTTTCAGGTCTCACAATGTGTGAGGTGGTGACACGAAATATAGTTGAGGAAGCTATGTAACTGTATACATTGGAAATTGCTTCATTTTCTTAAGAATGTCCTTTATGATAATGTAAGCATCGTATGTTACTTTCTGTGACTGTATTAAAATGTGTTGAAGGTTGGAATGATGATGATGACAGTTTTGTATTATTAAATTTATGGCGCTATATTAAACTGTGGTTTAATTGTTGTTTATCTTTTTATGTTGTTTTGAGAGTTTTTATTTAAGTCCTGGGTAAATTTCTTTTAATGTTTATTTATAGTTTCTATTCTTTATTTTATTTATTAAAAACTGTCAACCCCCACTTAGGGCCGTTACAATATTTGAGGTTCTATGGATCAGCATGATAATATCAAGGTATTGCTGAAGGCTATTGATGAACAGTTTGCAACTTCATATAAGGCACTTATTAGTACCCTAATAATGAAGTTTTCATCCTTGAGGCTTATCGGTGTGAAAGGTGTGCATGAATACATCATGCAGATGAGGGACATTACAGCTCAGCGGAAAACACTTGATGTTGATATGTCTGAATCCTCCCTTGTACAAGACATACTAAGCACTCTTCCACAATCATGTGGACTTTTCAAAACATCTAATAATATACATAAGGATAAATGGTCAATTAATAAACTTTATGTGTGTTTAGGTGGAAGGAAGGCTAGTGATAGAAATAGGTGAAAGTTCATTGTTGCCAATACGTAAAAAGAACTAGAACAAAAAAAAGAATCAGAGCCAAGCTAAGAAAAAAAGGAAAGGTAAAATACCACCCCAAGATAGAATAAAAAGGAATCCAAGAGCCTCTTCTGTAAAAAGAAAGGACACATGAAGAAAGATTGCACCAAATTCCAAAATTGGTTTGAAAATAAAGGTACACCAATCTCATTTGTTTGCTATGAATCTTTTATGTTGACATTAATCATAATACATATTGGATTGATTCTGGTGCTACAGTCTATATTTCAAATACTTTACAGAGTATGCGAAACATAAGGAAACCAATGGAAAATGAGCAAAGCATCTTATCAGGGAACAAGATAAGTTCATATATGGAGGCTATTGGAACATGCAGTTTAGTTTTAAATATGACTATGTTTTAGATTAGAAAATACATTTTATATTCCAAGTTTCTTTAGAAATTTGATTTCGATTTCAAGACTTGTACCTTTGGGGTTTTTCCTTTAAGTTTTTAGAGACATCTTTTAGTTTATGTTATAAATCTAATCTTGTTGGGAATAGTACATTATCTGATGATCTTTCTCTATGAATTTGCAATAATGCTATGCATGTTAAATCTGGTATTAAATGATGTGTTATGAATGAAGATTCTTTTATGTTGTGGCATCAAAAATTAGAAAATATATCCATAGAAAGAATTAAGATATTAATAAATGATGGAGTACTTGGCACTTTAGATTTTATTGATTTTTACACTTGTGTGGGTTGCATTAAAGGAAAGTAGATTAATGCCAAGAGACGCATAGACATATTCAAGATCATATATCCAGACATCTTTTGTCATGACATGGACTCATATGGTCCAAAATACTTTCATCTCTTTCATAGATGATTACTCACGGTATATATATCTTTACTTACTTCATAATAAGAACAAGGCACTCGATACTTATAAGATTTTTAAAGCTAAAGTAAAGAAATAATGTGGAAAGCAAATAAAGATTGTGTGAGCTGATAATGGTAAAGAATATTATGGTAGATACACTGAGGAAGGACAAGGACCTGGTCCATTTACGAAGTTTCTTTAAGAGCAAGATAGTTACCCAATACACCATGTCTGGTTTTCTAGACTAGAATGGTGTGATAGAAAGAAGAAACCAAACATTAATGGACATGGTTCAGAGTATGCGTTGCAACTCCATGCTTTCAAAATCCTTGTGGATTGAAAATCTAAAAATGAAAGTGTATATATTGAATTGAGTTTCAACTAAGGTTGTCTCAAAGATACCATTTAAGTTATGGAAATGTTGGAAACCAAGTTTATTACATATACGCATTTGAGGATGCCCGTATAAAATAAGAGTTTATAACCCATAAGAAAAGAAACTAAACCCAAAGACCATTAATAGGTATTTCATTGGATATGCAAAAAGGTCTAAAGGATAAGTTTCTATTGTCCATCTTACAGCACTAAGATTGTGAAATCAAGGAATGCAATGTTTCTTGAAAATGACTTAATCAGTGGGAGTGATCAATTACAAAGCACAATCTCTACTAGATATCAACCTTTCACCACAAGTGAAAGATTGATTATCGTTCACAACACTTCTCAAGTTTAAACGGGTGTTGTACAACTGATTATTGAAGCTCCACAAGTTGCTAACAGTAATCCTATAGATCAGGCTACTCAAGATATGCCATAAATTGCTTAACAAACAGTTCAACAACATGACCCTTAGAAAAATGTTGAACCAACATTAAGAAGATCTACAAGAGAAAGAAAGTCAGCAATTTATGATGACTATGTTGTATATCTATAAGAATCAGACTATAATATTAGAGCCGAATATGATCTTAAAGAATTTTCATAAGCCATGATTTGTAAGCAATCTAATATATGGTATGATACCATGAAAGATGAGATGAATTCTATGGCATCTAATAGAGTCTGGGATCTTGTTGAGTTGCCTAATGGTGTAAAAGCTATAAGATATAAATGGGTCTTTAAGACAAAGAAAAACTCATTTGGCAACATTGAGAGATATAAAATAAAGCTCGTTGCTAAAGGATTCACTCAAAATGTAGGAATCGACTACAAGGAAACCTTTTCTCCTGTATCTAAGAAACATTATCTTTGTATCATTTTGGTATTACTTATATATTTTGATTTAGAGTTGTAGCAAATGGATGTGAAAATGGTTTTTCTCAATGGAGATTTAGAAAAGGAGGTATATATAAAACAACCAAAAGGATTCTTCTTTAGTGATAGTGAGCATTTAGTATGCAAACTCAAGAAATCCATATATGGATTGAAACAAGCCTTCATTAGTGATATATGAAAATCTATGATGTTATCTTTTCATTTGGCTTCATAGAGAATATTATGGAACAATGTATATACCAGAAGGTTAGTGAGAGCAAAATTTATTTTCTTATTCTATATATGGATGATATTTTACTTGCAATTAATGATAAAAATTTGCTACATGAGGTGAAACATTTTCTCTTTGAAAATTTTGACATGAAGGATATAGGTGATGCATTTTATGTCCTTGGCATTAAGATCTATAGAGACAAAATTTAAAGGTATTTTCGGTCTATCATAAGAAACCTATATCAATAAGATTTTAGAGAGATTTCAGATGAAGGATTGTTTACCAAGTATAGCTTTCATTGAGAAGGGTAATAGATTCAATTTGAACCAGTACCCAAAAAATAATTTTGAAAGGGAACAAATAAAGAATGTATTCCTTATGCTTTTGTTGTTGGACGCCTATTTTTATGCCCAGGTCTGCACAAGATCTGACATTGCATTTGTTATTGGAATGTTAGAAAGATATCAAAATCCTCCAGGTACGGACCATTGGAGAGCTACAAAGAAAGTGATGAGACACCTTAAAAGGACGAAGGACTATATGCTTATGTATATAAGGACTAATAATCTAGAGATAATTGGCTACTAAGATTCAAACTTTGCTCGCTGTGTTGATTCACAGAAATCAACATCTGGTTATATTTTTATATTTTCCATGGAGCTATATCTTAGAGAAGCGCAAATTAGACTATGACTGCTACTTCCATTATAGAGGCTGAGTTTGTATCTTATTTTGAAGCAACCTTGCATAGTGTATGGATGAAGATATTTATTTTTGGGCTTAGAATTCAGGTGTAGTTTTTATGGCTAAAAACAACAAAAGTGGTAGTTAAAGCAAACGCATGGACATTAAGAATTTAGCCATAAGGGAACATGTTAAATATAAAACAATAGTCATTGAACACATTAACACTGAATTGATGATTGTCGATCTTTTGACTAAAGGCATGCCACCATTCAAATTCAAGGATCATGTAGACCGAATAGGACTTGGTTCTTTGATATGATTTTATTATAAGGACCAATTTTAGTTATAATGAAACTCTATTTCCATTGTGATGTCTTCTCATCTTTGTTTTGTGTAGACATTTATCAATTTATTGGAGAAAAATCATTTAAGTTTGGACCTAGAATAGATATAAGGTTTATTCATTAAGTTGTATAGACTAGTGTAATAATCAAAAAATCCAAAAATTAATAAGTATAATTAATTGAGGATTTTTCCATCACTACTCAACTAAGTACTTAAGAAGTACAAGTTTAGAATTTATTAACACGCAAATTTGAAGGTTTTAATAGCTGTAAGACCTTAGAAATAAATAATGTTGTTAATGTACAAATTTATGTGCTTTATTTATGAAACATGTAACAATGTAATTTTATGATAGTACATTAAAATAATTGTTTAATGTGCTAAACTAAAAGTTTATGATTCATTAATTTCATGCATGAGCCAAAGAGATGATATTTATAAGAATCTCAATTAGAATGTTTAAATTAAGATTATCTGACCAAAGGTGGAATTTCCAACTTACTATGATTATGTGGAAAATTCCTCTATGATATCAGTTCGGTAAAAGAAACCCAAATCAATAGTAATCATGAGCTCTATATCATAATTAAGGAAATGGTGAGCATCAAGTCTAAGTATGCAAGGTTTATGACAATTTTACTATGATTGATCTCAAAATTTAAGAAGATCAAAAGTAAGAAAAGAATTTAAAGAAAATTATAAGGATCATTGAAAGTTCAAGAATTCTGATGTTTTATATGTGTATAGTTAGTTATTATACACATTAATAATTACATAAGGTTTATTATTGTTATTGTAATAATAATAACAATGATAATAATAACAGTTGTCATAATAATAGTGAAGAAGAAGAAAAGCGTTGATGGAGTCCATAAACATTAATCTATAGATAAGAAATGGATCCATAAATGACTCCTTATGAGGAACAGTTTGGGTTATACCGTAAAGCTTGAAATAGTGCTAAGTTCATAATTTGAATTAAATTGACTTACAGATAGTCAATTTAATTTATAAAATTATTTTAAATTAAGACTACCATTTTTATGACAAAATTTGAAGCTTAAAATATGAAAATTTTTAATGAAAAATATATGTTTTAAATTATAATTTTTAAAGTATAAAAATGTAACACCCGCCTATTTTATGTAACGGACCACGTTAAGTTAGTAACGTTTTTAAGGAATTTTATTAATAAATTACGTTATATGATATGATATATGATGTGAATGTTATTAATTTTTTTATGTCAAGTTTTGTGACAGGTGACGACCACATGGAATTGTTGTGCTCTAGTGTTCATGTGAAATTTTGAATGTATGTTTATTTATGATACAATAATGTATGAATGTTTTATTGTATGGCAATTTAAGGACAGTTCGGCAGGCCAAACTTTTAAGATCGACAGGCCGAACATTCTGCCCGAGATCGGCAGGCCAAAAAAACCCATCGACAGGCCGAACACGGCTGACGAGCAATCAGCAGAAATCTCTCCAAATTTATGGCTGAGTTAATTACATTAAATGGGTGATTTAATGTGATTAATTAGCATAATAATGGAATAATTTTATCAGTTAAGTAAATTAAAAGGTTGACTTTGCATTGATTTGTCTGATTTTAAATTGTTTCCAATTTTAAGTGGGCAAAACATGGAAAGTTGTGAGTGATTGTTTGGCTTCCTCTTTTCTCTCCTTTCTCCACACCTCTTGCCTCTCTAAACAGTCAGAAAATTCTGACTTAATGAAGAGTAATGAATCCTCATTATTCTCATTACGTTAAAATTGTTTTTAACATTCTTTTCCCTTAGGATACTCTCTCTCTCTCTCTCTCTGTTCTAAGACATTTTTTGATTTTTTTTTCTCTTCCTCTTCTCTTCTCCACGAGTTCTTCCTCTCTCTCTCACGAAAATTCTCTGCAAATATTGAAAGAAAAAGTCATATTTTGTTGGTTGAATTCAAGGACTTTAAGAAGAAATTTCAAGGTAAGAACTTTTTCGGTGTTTTTGAAAAGAAATTCTTCTCCTCCAATTGTCTACAATATCCTTCTCTAGGAATTGTATTTTTGTTCTGAGTTTTCATTATGATGTTCATGTGATGTTTCTTCACGTTTCATGTCATTTTGGAGTTTTTATGAAAATATGAATTTTCTGTCTTCTACCCCTCACAGTAAAATGTTACTGTTTAATTTCGATGTATGAAAATGTAATGATTATTCAAGAGGTAAATGAATGATGTTTTCATGAAAAGTTGTTAAGAATATGCATATGCATATGTATGAGTATGTATGATGAATGCATTTTAGGTTATGAAATGTTATATATAATATTTTTCATGAAAAATTGACAAGGATATGCTAGTGTCATGTATGATGAATGTAATTTTGAGTTATGTGAAATTTTATGAGATTATGTTAAGAAAACTATTTTAACAATGATATTTTTGGATTTTGTTTTATAAAATGTTTTATATGTTTAAATGATTTTATAATAATGAAATAATTTTATGCATGAAAATAAGATGTTTGTATGAATTATTAAATTAAAATATATGTGTTTTAAATTATTAGAAAACATTTTTTTTAAGGATTTTCATGATTGTAATGTATGGTTTGTTTTGTTTTACATTTTTAAGGTAATTTTATGATTTAAGAAAAATTATGATAACATGTTTATAAGATGATAAAATTATGTTTTCGCGATGGTGATTATGAGATATGTTTGTAATATGTAATGGATGTATACATGGATATATTATGAATGAATGTTATGTGAATTGATATTTCATGATATGTATTAATGTTATTGCATCTTTAAATGGATAATGGCATGAACACTCAAGGAACGAGCACTACGAGACCGCGGCGTCGTCACCAAGAGCATTTTTAAGGTTAAGTAAGTTAGCGTTAAGGTAAGTACATTCTCACTTGCAACATGACACATTTTGCAAGATTTGGCATTATGTTCATAAAGATATTCATGATGGTTTTATGGATATTTTCCTTAAGAAATTCTATGAAAGACTTTCATGATTTTAAGTTATGCATGATGATTATGGCATGTTTCAAAGTATGAAAATTATGTATATAGCTATCACCTAATAAGTGTTGCACACCCAATGTTATGAAATGATATGTTATGATGTCATGTTTGGTTTGGGATTAGCTACCCTTCTCCTCTCATGACGGCGCGCCTACAATGATGCTCATGGTGCAACACTTGGGCCCTTAAGATAAAAAATGGAATAGGTTTTAAAATGGTCAACGCAATGAAAGATATGTTTCTATGAAATTGTGCTTAAGGCACTTTTATGATATGATGACAATGATGATGATGATGTTTATGAAATGTTTTAAATTGTGAGAATTATATGTACTTACTAAGCATTAGCTTAATCATGTTTTATGTCATGTTGCAGATAAGGGTAAGAAAATCATGGACTAGGTGGAGGATGTGGGAAGGCATATGAGCATTATCCACGATCAATTGTAACCGGAAGCACGCCAAGAAAAATGTTTCTATGTTTTTAATAAAGTTTCATATTTTTGAATACTATTTTGATGATAAACATTTCAAGGATTTTTGAACTATATTTCATATTTCATTTCATTATCTTAAGTATTATGATTTTCTGCATTTTTATGAAAGGATGATTGTGTTTTGTAAAATAAGTTTTCTTTACGTTTATGGCTCGATCGGCCTGTCAAACACCCTTGGTCGGCCTGCCGAACAATGATGAATTTTTAAGTTGTCTTGCAAAGCCTCTATCGGCCTACCGGTTGAGAAGTTTCGGCCTGCCGAAATTCCAAGTTCGGCGAACTATGGAGTTAATGACTATAAAATAAAATGTGTTGATTCATGGGTTATGATGTAATGTTTTACAAGTCCTGATTTTACAACTTGATATACCAATATTATTATACAAGTTCTTGATTAATTTTATAATTGGATAAATTATGATATGGAATAAGTTAAATAATGTTATTTTAAATAATGATAAGTTTAAAAAAAAATTAGATGTATGAATGGATCCTGGTTAAGTTTGTTTAAGTACTTTAAATCAAATGTACCGTTTAAGTTTGATATTATATGTATATGTTTAAAGTTAAGCAAGTATAAATGTATGAATATAACGATATCTATGACGTCCGAATTAAGGGGTGTTACAAAAAATATATATATATTTATATTAATAAAAATTTTAAATACATAATATCCTTCTTAGAATTCATATACATATATATATATATATATGTATACAGTTGTGAAATTAATTAATCACCGGTTTTGAAGACAAATGTATCAAAGCTTACTGTTTTAAAATAAGATCAAGAAATCAAATTTTAAGTTTTAACTAAAGTTCTTAAATACAAAGTATTATTATCAACAAATATATATATATATATATATATATATATATGGTGAAATGAGTGAATCAACGATTTTAAAGACAATACTGTCAAAGTTTATCATATTAGAACAAATTCAAGAAATCCATATAGTATGGATAAATTTTATTAAAATGATTTTTATGACAGTATGGAGATATTTATATGACAATGATTCAGCAAGAAAAACATTAGAATTTATATAAATATTTTTAAATTTGCTCTGCCCGACACGACACGGTTTAGATTATGTAGATCACAAGGTTGTCTATAAATATGTGGAGAAGGAAATAAAAAAAAAATCTAACTAATCAAATCAGCTCCCCTTTCTCTCTCTACTTTCTTTCTCTATACTTTCTCTCTCCTCAAACTCAGTCCAAGATCCGGCCTTCATTTTTGATACCTCCCGCACAAATGGAAAGCTCTCAACATGCTGAGTCCAGCCGTGTACCGTGCCACTCATAACACCGCTGGAGGAAGCCGTACGCGCTAGTCAAAGTGGCCAAGAAACTCAAACTTTCTGGTGAGATATCTTCACCGTCCGACCTTCAATTGATGTAATTCTTTTTCCTACAAGACCACCATGACGAGAGGAACACAATCCAAGCTTGGTTGCATCTCAACAGCTACCGAAATGCTCTGCCCATCTACCCCTCATCGCCACCACCGTGCCACGGTTGACCCTACCATCCTAGGTGGAGTTAAGGCGCACAATAGGTGCCATTAGCCTCAAACCACCACGAGGAATCTTTCCCCCCAATCAATTACAGCAAGCCATGGCTACACGACGAAGATCGGAGAGCACCGTTGCCAACCACCGTGTGGGAGATGGATCTCACCATTCCTAGCCAAATTGTGCCAAAATAATGGCACCAAATCATTCAGAGGGTGTAGAGGAAGAAAAGACCCATGCCTCAATTGCTTGAAATCGCCGCCGTCTAGCACTACCATGGTGGCCACCGTCGCTGTTGTTCCCAGCCACGTTTCTTCAAATTGATGAAGGGAAAATGCTCAAAAACAAGTGGGTAGCAAAACCCCTCAGCCAATTTCAGGCTACAACCATCGGAGCATTGTCGCCTAAGCCTCCATTTTTGGCCGAGATTATGGAGCCCAATGTGCCATGTTAAAGGCTGAATTAGGTGAAATTGACACTGCTATTGGACTCAAAAGGGTCGATTTAGTGGGGTAGGCTCGAGCTCAGCCAACAACAGAGTCTGGTCAACGCCTGTCAAAGTTGGTCAACGATGACTATTAGTTTTTGTGATACGGATGTCTGATCGATGATCCGAGACTGCCTCCCGGACTAAGATTGTGATTATACAATCTTAGTCTATAGAATTTTAAGGTTTGAAAATGTTGCAATAGACAATGCAACAAATGCACGAAATTTTTAAGTAAGAAAATTATAAGTTTATTTGAAATTACAAAGGATTATTGGAGTTTTACGTTAAGTTAAGAAATGAATTTTATGAATATGTTTTTATGAATTTATTATGAAAGTTTAAAAGAAAATCTGTAAGAAATTAGTGTCTTAAACTTCAAAGTTTAAGTTATAAGCAATTATGTTTTGTTTAGTTTAAGAAGGTTAACTTTTAAGAAAACAATATGTTATTTTTAAGATGTTAAATTATAAGCAAAATATATAAATAATTTTTAAAAAAGTTTTAAAGAGTATTTAAATGAGATTTTATTTCAATATTTAATTTAAAATTGTTTTGGAAATAGTTTTATTTAAATTGAGAAATGTCTTTAAAGTAATAGTTGCGAAATAATTATTCTTATGTTTAAAAAAAAACTTCAAGAAAATTACTATGGTTATGTTTTAAGAAATTAATGTTATGAATTATGTAAAGGACTAAGTTTTTAGAAATTATAATTATGTTAAAACGTAATGGTTATTATTACGTTATTATCACGTTTGAGAAATTTATGTTATTATGTTAGGTTTACGAAATTAAGTTTTGAGAAATGATTATTATATCTTTTAAGGTTATATGTTGATAATTCTTTATCATCAAGAATTCATTTGTTATTAAGTTTTGAGAAACAGTTATTATTTCCTTTAAGGTTTTATGTCAAGGATTCTATAGCGAGAATCCATTTGAAAAAAAAAATTATTCCAAAATTTCTCAACTTTATTCGTAAGTATGTTTAAGTTCATGATCATGTTAAGTTAAGTAACAACCACATAGGGAAGGTCGTCACAACTAGAGTTAAAGATACATAATACATCGTGATACATAGAAGATAATACTTATTTTAAGATGATCTATCATCATGATTCTTGTATTTGTTTCTTACTATGGGAAATGATGGAATTTTTTGGCTAAATGAGCGAATGTTAATTTTTCTCCATAATTCACACAAACGTGAATAATTTTGGTATGAAACCAAATTTGGAAAACAATAAAGTGGCCCAAAATTCCTCCATTTCAAATTTCCATTAAGGATTTTAACATTTGGAAAACTTCTAAAATTAGTCCAAAAATCCCATCATCTATGGGATCGTTTTCAGAAACTTTGTGACGGACAAAGTCTATAAAAGAAATGTTGTTTGGGTCCCTTCCATTTTTATTCTTTATTATACCATCATTCTGAGACTGGAACATGGGCTTTAGAAGCTCTCAAATCCCATGGTATTTTTTCATTTTCGAAAAGCTTTCGCATCATAAATGACTGGGGGTATTTTGATCCTACACTCTTCTGCTTTAGACCATGTTTGATGTTGTTTTATGCATATTAGGTGCCAACATTATGAACTAGGTATGATCACCTTGATTCTATCTATAGCCCATTGCCAATATTACTTTGGTGAACCTCCCAATACATGCACTTAGGGATTGCTTTAATCTATATATTTCTTTCTTGAGTCAACACACAATGTTTCTATTTAAGCAGCATTAAATCCAAAAAGTACTTCTATGTAAAATTTTTACCTATGGGAGATCTTAGGTTCAAGAGTTGAAGAACACAAAAGAAAATCCGGAGGGCCCAAGAGTAACAGTACGAATGAGTAATAAGTATAAAACCCGCTTATGTCACGGTCACACAACGTGGGCCCTATGAGGTTGAGGCGCTACATTATTAGATTGGGCAGCGGTTTTTGTAGCGTTGGATATATTTGAAATGATTGGGCTTGTTTTTTTTTTTTTTTTTTTTTTCAGACGAAAGATGGATGAGATTTGGTGATAATCATGACAGAAGATGGAGACGGTCACTAACTCGAAAGAATATGGCTGCAATGACTAAAGAAAACAATCTCTAATACCATGAGAGCGAATAAAATTGTTAATGTCGTGCTCTAATTTACAATAGGGAAACTAGGCTTTATACGACATGAAGAATTAAAAATTAAATGCTTGGGAATCTCATAGAATTGGAAATTCTAAAGAAAATCTCTCTAATATATACTGTCTTAATCCTATGCTACACACTGTTTTCCTAAAATAGGTAACCAAAATTTCTAACAATTAGTAGTGCTAGGACACGAATGCTAATCTCATTCTCTTTTATCAACTTTGATTCTTTCTATTTTTATTAGCAATTGCAATTTTTATTATTAATTAATAATAGCAATTATTAATAATATGACTTCTCAAAATTAATACAAAAAGTTGACATAGACTTGATGTCCTTTGTATTTTTCAATGTTAATTAATACGGGATGTTTCTTACAAAATATCAAGAGAAATACTATACGTTAGTCCATATATATACACTCATTTAATAGTTTCGTGTGACTATACATGAGTCTATATATATACACACTAATAAGCGTTCACCTAAAGTAATGATCTTAACGTTGTGGGTTTGAGCATATTAATAAATTAGTCTCACGTTTTGTGTGAAAATTAAATAATAAATAAAAAAATAAAACAACAGTCATAGAATTCGTGAAAAGCAATAGCTAGCTAGAGGGCTAATTCAAGAAACCAATAATCAGCCTATACAATACTTTTACCTTAGCCTATGCACTTCTTTTATAATTCTTTTTTTTATTATTATTCTTTTCTATTATATATACAATAGTAATGTGCTTTACAGATCAAAGATACTTTCCTAATTCTAGTACTACAAAAGGACAAGGTCCTTGGTCTATGGATCATTCATAAGCCTTAGTCCCCACCACATGGAAAAGAAGCCTCACCTTTTGACTTCGAAGAAAGCCAACAAATTAAGGATGCCACTTCCATAATGGGATATCAAGACTGTTAATTATGTGTCAAAATCTTCCTCAAATTAGTTTTGGGATCCTAATTCACTCGCATATGTTTGAAGATTTTAGCGATACAATGATTATACTCACAATGGAAAATCATAATGCTTAACATTGTGGGACTGATGGCTGTAATTTAAAGCATCATATCAATAATTAATCCCTATCTTAAACTTGAAATTAGAGTTCACATAATTATAATATGATCCAATATCCTTTCTCTGCCTTTAATTTCTTATTCCTTATGGTCTAGATCAATATTTTTTCTTTAAAATAACCAAATTAGTTCTACATGCAGTTTTGGCCTTTTAGCATCATCACCATACTTAAATCTTGATGGTACTTTTTTTAATACAAAGTTAATTAACAGTTTCCAAGATTACATCTTAGGATCTTTCTCTCTTAATCCACCCTATCTTACTACAAAAAACTAGATTTTTAGTCACAACAATTTTTAGTAAAACTTTTAGTTATAACAATTTTTAGTAAAACTTTTAATCACACCAACTTTAATTTATTTTTTGTTATATCTAAAACTTTTAACCACGAGATTTTTAGCCATGACATATTATGTTTTGACTAAAAGTTTAATTAAACATTGTTGTGAGTGAAAATTCAGTTCTTTATAGTGTCTTTATCAATTGAGTTGGCACGAGTTGCTCCTTGAGGAATTCCTGTAGTTCCTTTATATAAAAGTGTAATATATTCTGGCTATTTGGAATGCAAATGAATGTTGAAGGCATGAAAAGGATTTATTTGTAGAAAAGTTATTATAAAGGAGAAAAAACACTTTGCGCCTCTTTAAGCAAGCTATGGCTTTTGTTTATCCGATTAATTTTCCTTTTTCTTTTTGCCTTAATAAAAGTAGCGTCTAATCTTGACGGAAATCAAACACATGACAAATTATCATGTTTGAAACGGGATTATATGTGTGAAAGAGGGCAAAAAAAAAAAAGGGGGCGGGGCGGGCGGGGGGGGGGGGGGGGGGGGGGGGCAGGGGGCGCGCACAGCAATATGCGTTTTTCCTTGTCATCGAAAAAGAAGTAAAACAATCAAATAATTGTATACTTCAAAAACACTTATAAACCACAAGTTAAAACCATCATCGATTTATAGTACGAATGATTAAATAAATGAAAAGACTGATAATTGTTGGGGTTGAAAAGCCATAATCCAAGGGGCTGAGCCTGAATACATGACCAATATGCTACATACATTAATTATTACAATGCAATCTACTTGTTTTTCTTTTCTGAAATTATTATGATGCAATGTACTAATCCGGAGAAAAAATGTGTATATTAATTTACTACAAAATAAAAAACAATACGGTGTGGGTTTACTAGTCAGGAGCTTAAAAAGGCTAAAGTTTGTGCTTGTCTTTAGGATCAAGTTAATCCTGGTTTTCTGCATCCTTTGAGATAATTCTTTTTCTCTTTTTTTCTTATGTATATTTATTTGACAACATAGTTAGAACTAAAAATTGAAACAGTTTTATTATAGCATGCGAGAGCTTTATGCTATAACCTACTTTTGTTTTATACGATAGAATGTAAGAACTTTATGCTTTAGCAGTTCTAACTATGTAGGATATGTTTGACAGTATAGTTAAAATTGAAAGTTAAAACGAATTTACTGTAACATGTGAGAGCTTTACACTATAGTCTATTTTTCAGTTACAGTATAGCATATGAAAGATTTATACTGTAGCAGTTAGAACTATATAATTGAAAGGGAGTTGCCAAACAAAGCTTAATTAAAACGAAGTTGCCAAACACACCTGTGGGTACGTATCAGTTGTTGTAGTAGGTTTTTTTTGGCGCACATTCTTGCGTATTTTTTCCCAATCCTTTTCTTTTCCGCCTCTTTTTATGGCTTTATTTGTATTCCTTTTTTTTAAAATAAAGTAGAGGGAAAAATTAGTGTGGGCTGGATTAGAAGGCGCCAACCAAATTAGAATCATATTTCTTCATTATATATAGTCGTCGTTCTCATCATTTATTATTTTTTTAAAAAATACACATGCAATAAATACACATGCAACTAATTAATCTTCGTATCACAATTAATGATGGGAATTACAATTAGGGTATCTTTTTTCCTTTTTACGTGCTTCTCTTGTTTAGCTTACATTGTATTAGACTATTAGCAAATGTGGAATATTAGCATGACATATCATGGCAGGGTCGCCTTCAAGAATAATTAGTGGGGGAAGAGGATCAATCTACGCGTGCTTCTGCATGACTGACCACTGACCATCTTCGGTCTAAGTTTCCATCAATGGCTTGGACAAAATGGTGTTTCTGTTGAAAGCCATTTATGATCGTCTTCTTTTGATGACTTTATAGATTATTATACACAATGCGTGCTTATTGATGACTGAAAATAACCCTAGATATTTCACTCACAGATATGCTCTGTCTCTTTTTCTTCTTTTTAAAAGTTTCGTAGAAACACTCACATATATGTTAAAGCATGAGTAGTGAAGACAAGAATCTTTTTACTAAGTAGAAGAAAGCCTACATATATTAATTTCATGGTCTAAACAAAAAGAATAACCATTGTATTAAAGGTGTTAAAAATTTCATAGTATTTTGTCGTCTAAAAAATTAATTTATAATATTTGTATATTGCAAGAAGCAATTTTTTAGTTTTATTATTATTATTTTATTAATCAAATTTAGAGTGTAAATGGTCTGGTATAGGATGTGATTTCTGATAGATGCTAACTTTGTTGGGATACACATGGATCCACTGGTATTAGGAGTGTAAAATAATTTTGACTTGATTGAATACTGGTTTCTTTGAGTTCAGATCTACGGTCCCTACTTTTCAATTTTCTTGGTTGTCTCTTATTATTTATTCCACATATCATTCAAAACCAACCTAAACACATAAATAAGACCTAAATATTAAAAGTAATAATGCAATTCACTTAAATGTTAAAATTTAATTACCAAAGTATAGTCAAGAGCACAAAAAATTAGACCGTAGATCTAAATTCTTCTTTTATTCTCTTTCTCGATTTCTCTCTCCCTCTCTCTTTGATTGGATTTGTTTGTTCTCAACTCAAGTGTGGTCCAAGAAGGATACGTGGATACACACACCGTTCTTTTGCAGCATATCACTTCTACACGCACCTTTCCCAATATCTTTACGTATATTACAAGAACCTACCTATTTTAATATCTAAAACAAGCTGATAGTAAATTTCCAAAGAAAATTATCAAATTATATGTGTAGAGTGTAGATATTTTGGGAGAGAATAGTTAGAATGAACCAGCTTGAGTGAAAAGTAATAACAATTTTAAATACTGTAATGATTAAAAACAAAAAGAAAAAAAGCGATCGACTAGGCGCTCTGCACTTCTTCACCAACTACATTAAAATATGTTTATGTTAAAGATAAAAAAGAAGCAAAGAAAATGATGGATTTTTTGTTTCTTTTTGCTTTAATGGGTGAATGGCATGTGAATGCGTGGATATGAAAGTGCCCAGATGAAAAAAGTAATATTTTACGAAAGTGAAAAAATATATATTTATATATATCTATTTATATTTATTCAATCAAGCTCTAATTTTATTGTATATTTTTTTCCATCATTGAGCAAGAGTAATTATTGTTATCACATGACTTCATCTAGTTCTCATGAGAATCACATTGGGACAATTATGGGATCCCATCTCCTTTACAAGTATGCAAACAAATATTAAATATGTCTATCAACATACATGAACTACATGTACTATTTGTACACCAAGTATTTTTTTCTCTCTGAAAAGTGTATTTTTATACACCTAGTATATATGTACTATTATAGCCTATAATTTTTTTATTTCTGTATCCTATAGTTTCCAATACTAATTTTGATTTTAAAAAAATCAAACGCCCTCGTAAGAAAAGAATAAGAAAAAAGTAAAATGAAAATTTAAAAATATGAAGTATATTTTTATGTTTCATAATAACCGAAATCAAAAGTTTACTACAAAAATATAAAGGTATAAATGTAAATATAGGATTTATTGATAACCTCATGTAGAATATAATTTATTAATGCAGGCATGTTTTGAATCTTAACACCAATATTAAAAAATTTAATTGAAATATATTTACTATTGACTGATAGAATATTTCTTGTTCCCTTTTACAACTTTTCCTATGTACAAAAACATGCAGCAGTCAAAGAGAAGAAAAAGAAAGGGTACGAATACCTAGAAGCAAATAAAATAATGGTCGATTAACAATTAATATTAATGTAATAATTAATTCACAGCATAGTAATTAACTTAGGTCTTACATTATGTCTAAAACTTCCCACATTTGAAGGAAAAAAACTGAATCTTTATATATAGGAAATATTTTCTCATATTTTGCTTCCTATTTTTACCTATTTAACTAATTATATATCTAGATAACAAGTTAATTAATTAATAATTAGAAGTAATCAACATGTTGTGGGATCTGATAAGGTTCTTCCCTCTCTTTCTTGCTCAACTTGGGCATGTAATTCGGCCCTCTTCTTACAAAGTCATTCTTCATCTTGAAATGATCTGTTGGCACTTCTGGAGGCTTAACTGACCTAATCAAAGCCCAATTCACACCTTTAAAAAAATCATGTCGTTTTATTTCCACCGACCCTTTTAAACTCCCAATCCTTTTCTTTGGATCCTTCACCAAAAGCTTGCTTATGAGATCTTGAACTTTGACCATTTCTTCATACTCTTTGGCACCGTTGACCACAATTCTAGGAAAAGTCAACGGCAGTTTGAGAATGTTGATGAGAGTCTTCTCATTGTTTTCCCCCTTGAAAGGGGTCCTACCGTAAAGCATCTCGTAGAGGAACACTCCCAAAGTCCACCAATCGACTGCGCTTCCATGCCCTTGTCCCGAGATCACTTCTGGGGCCAAATATTCGTGTGTCCCGACAAAGGATTTCGACTTTGCGTTGATGGGTTCCGCCACTAATTCTGGACCGTCCATCTGAACGACTTCATGGTCATGATTATGAACATGATCATGATTGGCATGTTCTGTTATGGTTGTGATCGTCATTGGCTTCTTCTTGATCCGTTTGGCGGCTGAGAAGCAGGAGAGGACGGGCTGCATGGGAGTGGCGCAAGATATTGGTGTCGTTGATGATGAGCTGCTGCTCTTGACGCATTTGGTTTTGTTGTCGTTTGTCGTTTCCTTGTTGTGACGACGGCTTAAGAGCTTTGGAACGACGTCGCATTTGAGGCAGAGGTCGAAATCTGAGAGCATAATGTGGCCGTCCTCTCGGACGAGGACATTCTCAGGCTTCAAGTCTCTGTAAACTATGCCCATCATGTGGAGATACTCTATGGCTAAAATTGTCTCAGCAGCATAAAATCTGTATTTTCCCCACATTATAGTTAAATAGTTAACCCTTTTTTTTCATAAAGTAAACCAAAGCAATGCAACAATATTACTAGACAAAAACTGAGTACAATACAGCCTTCAAAACTCATAAATTAAACTTATATTTTTTGGTAGGCAAAAACTCATAAATTAGACTAGTTAATGGTAAAATGGTCATATAGATCTATATATGTGGGTGCATGGTAAAAAGTTTTTGTATATTTTTAACCTAAGATTATCACAATCATGCAAAATACAATAAGTTTTTACTTTTAAGAGCCTTTCTACGTAATGTGTGCTTCTGAATGTTTGCATAATCTAATAAGATTTAATGGTTTAAGTTAATAATATATTACTAACTAGATATTTTTAAAACGATACAAAGAATTTTTTTTCCTTCTTATCCTGCAACTAAACATCTCAAAATTTGTATATACTAACTTCCAAAAAAAACACTTTTTTTTTTAAAAAAAAAAACTTCCAAACAAAAAAGTTGTTAAAAGAATTACATTTATCTACATCAAATTGACATTATGTTTGACATGATTTCATTTCATGCACGCCAGGTTTTAGAAACACGCAAAGTACATATAGTGTTCTCAGCTACCATATAATTAAATTTAAATAATAATAATAATAATAATAGTAAAGGGAAAAAAAGCTTACTTAGCAGAAGAAATGCTAAAGCGTTTCCCAGGCTGCCGTTGCCTAGCAGAGTACAGGTCCCCACCAGGGCAAAACTCCATAACCAAGCAAGAGTAATGAGAAGCCTCAAACTCAGCGTACAAAGTCGGCAAAAACGGGTGATCAAGCATCCCAAGAATCTCCTTCTCCATCTCAGCCCTCTGCAGCTTCTTCCTTATGGCCAGCGCCTCCCTGTCCACCACTTTCATGGCGTAGAAGCATTGCGGCAGCCCCACCACTGGGTTCCTGATCTGGCAGAGGTAGACGTTGCCGAGGTCCCCGCTGCCAAGGCGGCGGAGGAGGCGGAACTGGTCCAGCCCCACCCGCCCTCCCCTCGATGACCAGCGCGGCCGCCACATGGCCTCGTAGGCGGCTTGGTTGGCCTTGTGGGGCTTGTGGGAGGTCAAGGTTGCAGAGGAGGAGATTTCGGTTACGGCGGAGGAGACAGAGCTTCGGCGGCGGCTGCCGAAGCTGAGGTTGCTCATCCAGCTACGGCTGGAGTCGGGGACGGTTATGGAGGAGCAGCTGCTGTCGTAGTCCGAGTCATGATCTAATTTTGATGTTATGTAGTTCGCCATTAATGTTAATGTTGTGGTTGTTTTGAACAAAGAAGAGGAAGTTATTGCATGTGTGTGTTTTGAAGAGGGTTTCTTTTGATGTTGTTTTGAAGCCTTTTGATATAGAGTGTTTGTGTGTGACATAGTGATATGGTATTAAATATATATATATATGTGTATATGTATATATATATATTTATTTAAGAAAGTTACAAATTCCCGCTTTTGTGTTTAGGCGCTGAAACAAAAGGAAAATACTTAGTGTTGTTATTATTTTACTAATCATGAATTGTAATATAAAGTTTTGTATATACACCATAGATAATTTTAGAGTTGAAATATGAATGAGTAGTTAGTTAAAGAGAAATAATGATCGTATGCTTTAGTGATGTATAGTAATGATTCGATAAAAGTAATTACATACTTTATTATTTTTTATTGTTATTTTTTTTTACAGCTATACTTGACAACATGATTAGTGAAATGGATATAATCTTGAAAGTTCAGTATTGATCATCATTATTACTTAAAATTTATATTTATGTTTTAACGTTAGTAATAGTTATCATATTCATTGATTTTTAACCAAACGATAAAAGCTATTATGTAAAATTATGTGACTCCCTTAAAATAATAATTACTGGAAATAATTGGAAGAATTGACCGGTTTTTGGCCCCCTAATTTTAGTTATTAGCGGAACTTCCTTTTTTTTTTTTTTTTTTTGCAGGTCGATGGTTGTTGTTTTATTTTTTTTATAATTTTTTGGCCACATATTTTTAGTTATCAGAGGAACTTCTTTTTTTTTTCCAGGTCCATGTTTTTTTTTTTAATCTTACTACGTTCTATAATGGTTAATTAATTTTATATACACCAATGATTTATTATTGATATATTAGCCTATTATTGATCTATTAATTATTTATCACTGATAGATCGGAAAAATTTTATTGATTGAAATTGGTTAATCATTGATTTCTTATTAACTTACATTTGTCTATTAGATAAACAACCAGTTAACAAATGATGAACCACAAAACGGTACAACACTGGTTAACCATTTCCAAAAACGATAAATTTTTTTCTAATTTAACAAAACTTGAGCATGTACTAAAAGATGTTTAAAAAAGGGTACATTTACTTTAAAACTCGTTAGTAGTATGTGCAAACCAAAAAATAAATTTGGTAACTTTAAAATATACATAAAATTTCTCAATTTTAATATTAACGTTGCAAACTTGAAAACATTCGAGCCCAAGTTTTTATGAGACTCGCTAGGATAAAGGAAGAACTCCGTTTAGTGTATATATATATATATATATATATATATATATATATATATATGTAAAGCACTAGGATGAAGCCATAAAAATTAGCGAGGGGAAGGATGTATGATTGGACTAATGAGATAGGAGGAAGGGAAAATAGAATATAATTTTATCATAAGCAAAATATAATTTTTAAAAAATTTTATACACAAAATTATATAAAAAAAAAAGTTTAGAGTAACGGCTGTCCACTCTGATTTTTACTGGCTTCTCTTGTAAAGCACCATGTTTTATGCCTAGATAATATTGCCCGTGCTTTAGCAGAATATATCACAGCATTGCCATTGCAAGAAATTTCAACTACAACTTAATTCTGAGGGATCACGTGTACCTGGCAAAATGTTTTATTTTAATTTATTTTTAATTTTTTAAAAAAGTGAACAAGCTACAATGGTTGTGGCGGTTTCACTATTTAATATTACAGCAGATAAAACATTATTTTAGGTGAAAAGTGCAGATCGCCATGAAGATCTTTCTTGGTGATCTATATTGTGGAATTACAGCAGTAATAGCAACACTAGTACTACTGCTTAATGAACAAAGCTAAATCAGCCAAACAACAGACTGTCAGCACATAAAGATAGAGCTGCGAGCTTTAGTTTTGATTCCTTCTTTTTTTCTTTTTTTTTTCTTTTCTTTTTTTTTTGGGGGTTCTAGGTATGCTTATATCAGCTGACACAGCCACTACTCTTTTGTTTTCTAAAAGTAACTTTTCCAAAAATAGATATGTTCATACTCATCTCATTTAAATATTAACTAAAAAAAGAAATAATTCATTGTAACTTGAAATTCTTTGTTTACCATTTTCCAAAATGAAAATACATATTTTTTTTACCTTATCTTTTATTGAAATTTAAACTTTTATACCCCTTTGTCAACTTCTTCTTGTAAAAATTCTGCATGGAAGCATTGGATGATATATACTATACATACTAATGTGTTGGTGAATGTCTTAACTTTCTGCCACCGAATTTTATGGCGTATTTTCACTATTGTACTTTGTGTTTTAAGCTTATTATAAACACTATCTTTGCATTTTGGATATTCTTATAGCAATATTCTAATTTTGGATTTCAATATTTCATATTAAACTTTATTAATTCTCTCCGGCAAAATGTTTATTTGTCTACCGCTTAAATAGTGACTGTAAAATGGCGACAAGTAGGTGAACAAATTATGATAATTTTTAGATGTTAAAAGTTGTTATTTGAGTGGTCAAAGCCAATAGTTGATGAAGATTTTCTTTTTATCTTCTTTATAAACAGAGTGTAGGGCTTGTTTGAGTTACTTAATTATGTCAACTTAATTGCCATGTAGTACTAAAAAAAATAGATATGTGATTAAAATTTGATGGTAAATAATGTTAGAATGTAATCTTTACTGATGGAGAAAGCAATTTGATTCACTAGTTAAGCACAATGTTTTAGCCATCGGATTAAGATTTTAACAGTTTGATATGTAACTGTCCATGTTAAAAATTTATAATACACAATACAAAATTGCTTTTGATTATAGATTGTACTAGTTGTAAAGTTAACTTGATGATTAAAACATCCCTACTCTACCGATGGAGCAAATTTGCTTTTTCACACCATAAAAATTGCGTATTAGAACTGCAAAATACACTGTATAAACTTGTTTTAGCATGTAAAATTCAAGCAGTACAAAATGTAAATAATTCTTTTTTATTGAAGTGATCAGTTTATCACAACTGACAAGGAAAATTAAATTTTGATTAATTAACTTCTTTACTTATATATTAACAAAAAGTGTTAGCGTGTTTGTTAATCACAGTCAGAAAATCAGTCTTTTCTAAAGCTGACAGTCAAAAAGCCTTTCCTCTTTCCTGTTAAAAGCTAACCGCTTTTCAAAACTGCCCAAGCTACAATGAAAGCGTGCAACAAAAAGCACCAAACACACGTACACAGGCACATATACAAACCCTCAAACGACGTGTCGTAGAATCAAGAAAACGGTGTAACTTGCAAAGTAACAACTGGTCAAATGTTTGGAGCCTATCCAGGCCGTCATAATGGCTTCTCCTTTAGAATGGTTGTTATTAATGTGGGGAAAAAAAGGAAAAGGGTGGTTTTGGTATTATGAAATTAAAAGTACATCCATTTTTTAGAATAAAAAGTATGGCCATTTTAGCGGTGCTAGAGAGAAAAAAAAAAGTTCATTTTCAAAAAAAAAAAAAAGTTAATGCATGGAACACCCGTGCCTTAAATTAATATCCCACCTCATTCATAGGCACAATATTTTTGGGGTGTATTTATATAATGTATATACATATGTGAACCTTTATATCTTTTGGTCTTAGTATCTTTATAATATTCTTGTCATGCATGTGATCTCCCATTTAGCCATTCGGGACCTGTATTGGGTCCATTCTCTTTCTCTTTACACATCCATTTCAGGCAGTTAATAGAAATAACTAAATTTATTAAAAAAAGCTCAGACTTAGTGAGGCATGACGTAGAATCATGTCATTATCACTTCATTTTTCCTCAAAAACTTGCTATTAATTAATTAATTGTCTTAATTAAGCTTTGTCCCATCCTTTGGGAGTGAGTGGATTAGAAGTGGTACATATATATATGGATCTTGTATCATCAAAGGACAATTTTTGATTGGCCTGAAAATTTTAACTGGCGTTTTTGGAGATCAATAGAATTGCTTGTTTGTAGAAAAGAACCCACACTTTTTCGCTGTAGGAAATATATATAGGATCAAGACAATCAAAAGTGCTTTTCCAACCAGATAACAAGTAGGCAGAAAAAAACAACACATAAAAGTTGCATATTATTCAAGACTTGATTATTGCTTGACAATCCAAGCCTGATTTTTACCCATCATAATAAGTTTGATTTCCTTTTTTTTTTCTTTTACCTTTTTTCCCCCTTAATGGACACCAACAACATTTCAGCTAAAATAATTCACAGCCAAAAGCAATTATAGTAGTTTTTTTTTTTTGTCACTTTTCCCCCAACTTGCAGTCTAATATAATTACGTCTATATAGCTGATAATTCCGTGCATGTCCTTTTTTGTGTTTGGTGCTGTCAATCCTTGAGCTTACGTTTTTTTTTTAATCATGTTTTATACTTTTCAGGCAATAACCTTATCCTTCAATTTGAAAAGGGTTTCTTCCATTTTCCATCGGAAAATGACTGTAAAAGTTGTAACATACATTATTCTTCTTTTATTGATTCCTTGCGTAATTCAAGTTCAGACAATTATATATATATGTGACATATAGGTATAGACACATGTACTATCCTGTTTTTGAGGCTGTTCCTGAATATGAAAATTGATGCATATTCTAGATGCATACTCTAGAAATTATCAGTAGCATAGCATATGAAAAATGTTCAGTTTTATATAGTTTGTATTCACTGTTTTTCTTTGTTTGGTTATGATCTTTTTACCTTGGTTACCTTGTAGTAACATCAGCATATTTGTACTCTGAATAATTGATCAGAATTTCATTGAATTATATGCAAAATCTCCCATCAATCCCTTCATATAAAGGGCATTCAGATTTCCCAACTTTTTGCTTCAGTTCAGACAACAAAGATCGCTCAATCAGTCTGCTTTGCACTCTTCTTATGCAACCCCATTCCATCGTTCTAATATTGTGGGACCCACATGCCTTTTTTCATTCCCTTTTTATTTATTTATTTTTTCCTTAAGTAAAGAATTCCAAAAAGAACTGTCCATCACATGACTTATTTGAAGCGGGAAAAATGAGATGGGTTTTGGATTGGAGTGAACATTTAGGAGGATCACACCAAATCTTGTCCAAATTAGAAGGGAAAATTTCAACTTTATGACAAAAACACTTCAAAATTTTCCTTTGTAAGTTTGATATAGAAAAAACATTGTTTTTATTTCTTTTTCCACTTCTCCTATATATACATATTCTTCCCTTTTCTTTTTCTTTCCTCCACTTTTCTCTGCAGGATTTTATCATGTTTTTACTGTTGGTTTCATTTTCATGCAGCAGACCTAACAAAAATTGCAGTGTTGCAGGGTAACAAATATATAGGAAGGCTCAAAGCTCCATCACTTGCCCTATACATTCTTCTCCCCTTGCCCTAAAAAATATACACACCAACCTTTCTTGTTACAGTTTATCTCTCTCTGTTGAAGCCTTGAAGGGAACATCTTTGTGAATCAACTTTCTAGTCTAGAGACACTAGGGCTTTGCAAGTTTATATGCTTTGTCATTTTTCTTTAAATTTTGGTGGTTGTACCGTGGCCAAGAGCTACGATATTTCAAGGATTATTTGCGCTTATGATCCTGAGTTTTTAATTGAATTTGTAAGTTCCCATATGTACATTTGACCGTGTTATAACATCTCCCGAGTTCAATAAAATACTGCAGAGTGCCTCAAATTAATTATCTGCGTGACATTATCTACGTGACATTATGTGCTTTGACCTTTGTTTAGATTTTTAATCTCTTCTTAAATGACATCACATGCTGTATATGAGGATATTTTCATCTAAAATTTAACCGGTCATTAGTTCAGTGGTAATTTGGGACACTTTGGTAAAATCAAGAGCAATGTGTCAAAAGTAAAAGTTGACGGTTTAATACGTCAATATTGAAAAATTTATAGGGTAAATAATCAAATACCCACATTCCATAATGGAAATTTTCCAAAATTGAAATGACACAGAAATTTAGCAAACGACAATCTGGTTTCTACTATCAAGTGCTAAAAAAAAAAAACAAAAAAACTGGGCAAAACATGGACAAACTGACAACCCCACAACAAAATCTAGTCACCTACTGTGAAATAGTTTTAAAAAATAATAATATTTTATGAATCCAATAGTAGACCAAAAGAAAATGTTCTCCAAAAGCATGAATTTCAGAGAAAATGTGCTGACTTTTAAAAGGATATGGATGCATATACTGAGGAACTGCATTTGCTCCTTCTATGTCCTTCGATATAGTGATTGTCCTTGTCTGGGACACATCATAGTGGGCAGCATCAACTCATGTGGCCCAAGACATTTAATTTGTTTTTATGCTATTTTTTGCTTTGCATAATTTGGTTTACTTATTCATGATAATTATATTGGTCCTACCCCGGCGTGCCTCTGTCTAAGACTAAGAGGGGACATTACTCAAATATGCTTAATTAGAATTAGATAAATGTGAAAATTATAACATAAATATGAGAAATCTTAAAAGGAGACAGAATTATTTTAAACATATTATTGTATCCTCAATTAAGAGATAGTCAATAACAATTTAAAAAGTATGGCAATAAATTTGAAAAAGTTGATAAGGCACATGAAAAAAATAATTATACATTATCTTGAAAAATGATATTATACTTCAACAATTGGAAGTTTTCCTACTGCTACCATTTAATGTGCATGTGCATATACATACTGATGCAACGAAATAGGAGGACAGATTTTATTGGTTTAACTCGTACAAAGAATGGTGCTTAGAGTTCTCAAATCCACATAAAGATAATCTACAAAAGGAAAACATCCAAAATAGAGAAAAAAACACAACTCTCTTAATTAATACATCATTATCAACGTTCAAGTGTTCTTATTATGTGGGTATTTATATCCCACTTACAAACTAATAACAAAACAACTAAGGTTATACGACACTTAAGCAAATATGCATAAAGAACAAAAAAAAACAGTTAAATTACTAAATTTATTAGAACAAACGATATAGCAAATATATATGTGTATGTTAATATATCATGGTGACATGACTATATATATGTGTATGTGCGTGCGCACATATATATGTATATATATATATATATATATATAGCATACAAGGGTCCTCTTTTGGAGGGCTCAGATCAAATTCAACTAAGCCATTGTCTAGTTGGTTGGGGACATGAGAATCGATGGAAAATATAAATAAAAGGTGTGGAGGTACTGATAATATAAATAAAAAATACACAAATCAAATGTGCATAATTCACATTATGTTCAATATTGAAGACCAAGCCTTCATTCAAATATATAATAGAGATACATATGTGATGGGTATATGTATCATGAGCTTAGAGCATGGAGAAATAGTACCATTGATTTTTGTCAGACTCCCACTTTCAACAATAAATGTCCATATGAAACTAGGCCTTAATAGAAGAAACTGTCATCTTCTCAATTAAAAAGAAAAATTGTAGATGAAAGGTGTCAAGTTCTGATTAGCTTACGCTGACATCATTGTCGTCAACGTGGTCCACTTTGGTTGGTTCAGGGCATCTGAACGTTGGAGAGCATCTCATACAAGATTGAGAAGACAATGGTAGGTCAATTCCATTTTTATTTTGGTCAAATTCAATATATAATAAAAAAAACATTTGTTAAGATTGGCCCAGAAAAACAAGAGGGGTTCCACATTTAAGGGGCTTAGATAGTTGACCACCATGTTAATGAGTATTAGAAGCGAACCCACACATAGATAAAGGTGGATGGCTGTCTCTTCTTTTTTTTTTTCAATATTGTATATAAGATTCTATAAATGTTAGTTTTTGTCACCCCTAAATCTATATTCTACCATAAAATTTTATTATGTCCCTCCTAAAATTTTATATCTTTTTTCTTTAATTTTTTTAATAATGAGTACACACTATACTCCTAATTAAATTTTGTGGCTCCACCGGAGTATATTCAACAAAACTTCGGCTGACATACAGAATAATTGGAAATGATAAACTATTTTCCTTCTTAAAGCAAAAACATAATAATTATTAAAAGAAGTAAATAGAGAGGCAACATAGCTAGGAGGTTCTACGTCTTCTTCTTCCTTTTTCTTTCACATGAGAAATCACATCTTGTTACTTTTTATTTTTATCAAATTAATAAATTATTATTGCCTTAATATTTAGATAATTCATCCTGAAATAAAAAAATATTTAGATATGATACAAATTAGTAGTCCATATTTGGAAGGAAAAAAAAAGTGGCTTTGTCGTGTGCCTTTTTTTTTGGACTTAAATGTTCTCACCTGTATGCCCTATTTTCTTTAAAAGGATGCTGGTTTTTAACCAAAAAATATATATGTATTTTTTTTTCCTAGTAACATGTTTGCGGACGCAAAGAGCAGAAATGACAGTTTTTGTACCAAAAAGTTATTTGAAATTTTTATTTTCATATAGATATCTACACTACTACTACTATTATTATTAGTAACATAGTTTACCACCATCTTTTTCAGTCAAATGAATACACTTCCCCTTGACTTGTCCTCAATTATATCACATCAAAATTGTAGTTAATATTTGCCTGTGCTTGCTGCCATATGAGGCCAAAAAGCAAGTATACATCCACATATTTTCAGCAAAAATTTTTTTTAAAAAAAAAGCATACATCCACATATCTAACTTTGATGCATGTTGTGGTATTGTGGGAAGATTAATTTTCTCTATTGATCATACGTAGGAATTCAAACATATATATATCCAACTTTTCAATCACAGACATTTAATTATCTTACAAATTTTTATTCCCAATCTTGGAAATTATTTGTGCACTGCTCCAGACAATGAAACATAGATACAAAACACATGAGGCAATGTGAGTCATGGTGTAAAGTTGGTCTAAAAACAAAATTCTAATCGATACTATTATAGCGATGATAGAAGGGATCAATGTTGTCATCATGTCGTGCCTCCACCGAGGATATCGTCGCGTGACTGTGTGCAAGTAAACTCACTCCTTCACTACTCAACATCGAAACAACATTCGATATTCTTGGCCTTTCCTCCGCACTTTCTTGGACGGAAAATTGACCTATTTGAATGCGCAGCATAACATTTCCTAATCAACATGAATTGCAAGCCATTGTTTGATTCTTCAACTCACCAGGTTTCTCAGTATTCTACAAGTCTTAAGCCTTAGAAATTTTGATAGTGCAACTTCAAATCAGACGCTAGCACTATGTATAGCAGAGTTGGAACAGAAATGGTACATAACCAAAGTCTAGCCTTATCACGTACATATCCTAGTAAGTTTAGAGGGGAATTAGGCTCGTAAATTCCAAGCCAAAAGAAAGGAAATACAAGAAAATTAATTTTACTTCATGTCAAAGACAATCTAAGCTGCTTCCTAGTGTAGAAAGAAACAAAATAGATATCCAGGTAGCTTACTACGTTCCAGCAAGCCTCTTTGTTTTCGCTTGGCTTTTGTCGTTGAAAAATTTACTTTGCCATGTCAAAATGCAATATCTAGGTGGGGTTCGGTCTATCATCCGTTCAGATGTTTCTGGTTTTCAAATTTCAATCAATAAATCTTAATTTAGAGTACTTGTGGATATAGAGAAATACTTGAGCAATCTCTACAATGATGTGTCTGCGTTTTCTTCGATCCATGGCGCTTTATGGATCTTCATTAGTCGTGTTTCGTGGTCAACTTCACCATAAGATGAAGTAAATATTTACCAAAGTAAGAAAAAGAAATGGGGTTCTGTGGATTCGGAATATGCAGACCAAAATATATATGAAGTCCAAGCTTTTATTTTGCATGTAGTCAAAGGTTAGAGTCTTGTCTTCTCTCTGAATATATGTAGAGGCCGAACAGCTTGACAAGATTTCCGTGCTGCAGACTAGAAATTGAAGTCAACCGCATTTTTGAACTCCATCGGTCCTTGTTATGAATTGTGTGAAAGCCTTTTTCATTGCAATGTCATGTTCTTGAAGCTTTACCCTGCAAGGCTGCAACAACTGCTCAATACTAGTTACGCATCGATGCTGGTTGTCTAAGGAACTCCTACTCTAAATGTTAGTTTTTCAATTCCATCCCAAAAGTTTAAGTTGTTAGCAAGTGGGTCAACAATAGTTTTTATATTTTAACAATCAAAACTAAGAATCTCTGTGTTTGAATGTAAAATCTGATGTTGGCTCTAGGGACAGAAGTAAGATATTCTCATATACTTATTTTTTAAAACTCCCCCTCTTCCTGCTTTTCTATTAATCTATTAGATATCGATTTTCTTTTACCTCCAAATATATCTACCTAGTGTTGTATTTTTGTTTTTATTTATTTGGAATTTTAAATCTGAGGTAATGGGTAGAAGCAAAAAAATTGAAAAATAGAATAACATTAAAGGTAAAAATTAAGGGTGCAAATGCAAAATTTTAAAACATTCTGCAATAAAGTTTGGAAATAATACGATTTTTAAGAGGCAAGCTAAGGAAAAAAAAAGACAAAGTAGTAAAAATAAAATAAAATAATATAAAACTAGTATAACTCCTTAGGCCCATGGAATTATAGCCCAATGCCCAAGCTGGCTCCTTCTTTGGTCAGTCCATTTCCTACGAGCGTTTAGCTTTTGCGAGAATTGCTAATAGTTATCCAATACATGGTTTCTGTGAGATTCTCCTATTTCCTGTCCGTTGAACAGAGCTCCCAAAAGCACCCTTTTCAAAGATTATTTGAGCACATAATTATCTACGTGCCACCATTGACGATCCACATTATCGATTGCCTTGAACTTGAGACGTGGTAGACTGACTCTAATAGTATTTGTTATAAACCCATTGAGAACAACTCACCCTTGCAAAACTAGCTTATAAGAAAAAGGAATCCAAGGATTTATAAACCTACTGGTTATCTTATAATTATTCCATGTGAGACTTTTGGTATCTAATCTTTACTATTAGAACTTAACTCACATAGTAACAATGTTCGATAGCCCCTTTAGCCTCCTTGGCTCTCATTGATTCCTCGTGATCATGTTGAGAATTTTTAATTCAACGTCATGTTTCAAAATGTTTTGAAACGTGGATGTAAAAGTTCAATAAAGCGCCTAAACAATTTGTCTCTCTCCATAAACAACATAACAGCACCAAATTACACTATGGGATAAGTTGCAATCACTAACAGCTTCCTCTTCTGATCATCGACAAGAACAAAGTAGAAAATCTATAAATTTTTGCACTGACGACAGAATAACCAATTGGGAAGTACTGACAAAAGACTTCATGAGCAGATAATCATCTGGTTACTTAAAGACCGGATCAAAAAGAGTTAACCAGAAGTAAGAAACTGTTTTTCTTAACTGATATGTCAGTCGGATAATCAAAAATCTGCCATAATCTTCTCTCTTTCCATAAGAGCTTAATTTCGTTAGTCCAAAATTCTTGCTCTTGTTTCATCACTTTGTACAACTGCTTCATTGTTAAGAATAAGATGAATTCTTCTTCTGTCATTGATTACTATGTTCTCATCACGACTCATTCTTAAAAGTATAGTGAAATCTACCAATGGATTTTCTGTATTAGCAACCCAAATTGCTTTCTTGTTTTTGTGATTCTTGAGTTAGATTACCAAGTACATGTTGCTTCACCAACTAATACCGAAAAAGACAAGCTCAAACGCACTGTCATTGGAGCCAATAGATTCATTGCTTTGCAAGGGCTCCCCATGGTTAAGTGTGTCTTGAGCAATAGATAACGTTGCCATGAAGAATATAAGAAGGAAAAGAAAAAGGAATGATTTTCACATTTTTAGTCAGAACAGATCAAAAAAGTCAAAGAATAAAAGGGATTATTTATATTAATTATACTTAAGCTAAGACTGCATGATGTATGGCAATGTGTAATAAGATGACAGGATAGCCATTCCGATACCAACTGTCACAACCTGACTTTTTAAACCGTTACTAAACATTCTTTTAGGTTTTATTGGCCTTATTAGTGCCATAAAAAAATGCAAACATTTAAAAAAAAACTTTAAATCCATATAAATACATTCCATAAGCTGTAATCATTTACAAAAGGGGTTTATCACTCTTACTTATCTTGCATTATATTCCACATCATACATAATATTTTTTTTCACAAAATAACTTATCCAAAATACTTTATCTACAGCGGAAACATATCTACGGTAGTATCTGTACCTATGACTATACATTTGCTCATCCACCATTGTCAGTTCTATAATGGTTCTATTCCGATCACTTAGTTAGGTTCCCTACAGCTTGAAACAACTAAGTGAGCTATTGTTTAATAAGTTCAAACATAGCGCACAAAATACTTTACTATGTATATGCATAATCTATTTATGCATATTTATGAATTTTTATTATGTCACAATCTTAACTTAACTAGGGACCAAATATTTATACCAAATACGCATATTGGTCATCATAACACCCAGACCGTCACATAACTTAGAATTTCCTATGTCTAGAGGTTGGTACGATATTTTTTTTATTTTATCTAGTGAATCATTCACCAGTTCTTTAAATTATGGTGATATATCATTCGTGATACTTAAATAACTTAAAGCAAGTATATTACAAATACATTTGAGTAATTGAGTAAATGATACAATAGCACTTCTTTTTTGAAAACATTTTTATCCACATTGTAGGTGGGGCTCAGAACTTACTTAGAAGTTGCATCGTGCTTAACTAATTTTCCCATTCCCTTTATCATTCATCTAAGTGTCATGCTTGGACCATTTGCCATCATTAGCTAACTTACTTATCGTCAAGCTACGTGTCGATAAGATTATGCAAACACTAACTACCAAATCTTCTTATTGGATGGTTTTCTAGAAATTTGAGCATTACAAAACTTATTTTACTTATCTATCGATGCCTTTCTGTCATTAATGGAACTAGAGAAAAATTCATGCTTAAGGACGTTTTCTAATTTGGACGTTTCAGGGTCTATTCGGGCCGTTTCACAAAAAAAGTAACATATTCGCCTCTGATGGGACTTAAAAACTTTTTGAGCCTACTTTTGTTAAAAACTTGTATTTTGTTGCTTATTGACGATGAACAATAAAAACAAGGCGTTTGTTTTTATTTTATGGTAAAAACTCATTTTAATAAAAACTTTACGGTTTTAATTCGATTTGTGAAAATTTCAACGATTTTGTCCCCGGGTCCAAAAACGATCATGTTGAACCATTGGGCCCAATTTCTCAGAAAGGTTAATAATAAATTTAGTCAAATCATGTTAAGCAGTAAATGAAAAAAAAATGTTGAGCAAACTAAACAAAGACCTTGTGAAAAATAAACACATGCAAAGTCTTTTTAAAACATTAATCAAAGAATAAGAAAACAAAACAAATATTAACAAAAAAATAAATAAATAAGGACTTCTAAGAAATATAAAAAAAGACTGAAACACTTATCAACGACAATTAAGAAAACTAAACAAAGACTAATAGCGACATTAAGCAAAGACTTGTTAAAAAAATTAAATAAAAAAATTTAAAAGCAATAACCAAACTCTTGAGAAAACTAAACAAATATTAATGGTAAATTAATGGTCGGTGTTGGCTGGCTCAACTCCCTATCTACCTGGTCGAGCCATCAATTTGAACCCATCATGACTATGTCACGATAGGCCCAGAATACTTCATAAACCACAGTCTATTAATGTTATCAATGGTCATATTGTGTGTCGACTGCCATAAACATAAGTCATGAAAAGAGATCATTCAACTGATGTTAATGGAAGACAGTAGATAGTCAGTTTTTACATCGTAAACGGAAGTCACCCAAAATGGTACATCAAGATCGAGAACATTCGTGCTTTCTTACTGACCATCTACAATCAAGGAAAATATCGGATTTATTGATGTCGAAAATTCTATGGCAATTGGGCCACACAAAGCCATGGTAAATGAAATATTTGATGAAAATAACTAATTAAACTAGACAATTTAGTTTCTTTAAAAGCCATAATTTTTTGATAAAGGTATTGAGGCCATATTTCTTAGTCATACATTATTTGTCATAAAAATACTATCAATTTTTTCTTCTCTGACCTTAAAAAAATAAAATAAAATAAAAAGGTTTCCTTGCACTGAAGGAAGACCTAAAGCTTAAGTTGATGAGCTAAAAATATACACACACACACACGCATAGAATTTCACAAACATTTCAAGCTTAACTTTATAATAATCTAAAATTTCGGTCAATTATATCCCCGGCAATGCCCACTAGGTCTGTTGTTTCGTGTAAAATTTAGACAGTTCCCTTGAGATAGAATTTCTATGAGAACATATGAAAAGAATTCCCCACAACAGCTAGTGATTACATTAATTTTCCAACATCAATAATTATTTAGCAGCCATAAAAAACAAAAAAAAAAGAGATAAAGATATTAGTATTCAGCAATACCTTACTCTTAATTTTGTCCGATACGCATCTCGTGATTCACAAACCAAGAAGTGTCAAATTCTGGTATTTAATTCGACGAGTAATGCTTCTACATAATTTGAAAACTGACTATAACGAAGACGATGAGAGAATGACAGAATAGCCAAATAATTTAAATGCAACTTGATTTGATAGACACATCATCTTGATTTAATTTTGAGAAATGTTATTTTCACCTCATTTATTTATTGATAAACCTGTTTTGATCAGTAGTTTAACCAAACATTTTTCCAAAAATGTCTTAAACTTCATAAACTTTACATCCCTTTTCCACTAATCGGTAAGACTATCTTTACACCGTCAAATTGAATATACTCTAAAAATATTATTTTGGCTAGATCTAATGGTAAAAAAACCGTGTCGTACTGGATGTGTCCTCCAGAAAGGACCTTCTTTTTGAAAGGAAAAAATTATATTATTTCAGCTTGCGACTTATTTCTCTAATACTTCCCTTAAAAAGAAAGAAAGAAATTTGTCCGATATACATCCCCGTGATTCACGAACCAACTGGTGTCAAATTTTGATATTCAATTCAACTAATTAATCGTTCTACATTTTGGTAGTGTAAAGAAAATGACAAAACAATGAAAAATGAGAGGAGAATAGAGAAAATTTGTCACTGAAAAGACAACCAACTAAGATCTCTCTAACACAATTGCCGATATATCAATGTTATATTTGTCACCAAAGAGTGTAAAAATAACATATTTAATGTATTATTTTATTATTTCTACCTTTTTTATTTGTTATAATAATACAATCAAGGTTTTTTTCTTTGCGTTCCTTAAAACTGAAACAAAACAAAAAACTTCCTTTCTTGGAAGACCCAAAGCTCAAATTTAATGAATTAATTGTTAGGATAGATGCCTTTAATGGATATGATGTTTTTTCAAGGATATTTTATAAATAAATAAAGTGAATTTATTCATCATATTTAGAAGCATTTATAAATATCATCAAAAATTTGGCCACGGAATCCTACTGTAAAAGACCCCTGAAACTTTGGCAATGGAAACCTTCCACGACTGACCTTCTGTGACTAGTTTTGGTGACTAAATTTGGTCACAGAACAATTTGCAATAAAAAAATAAAAAAAAAATTGGTCACAGAAACCTTTGGTGACCAAATAAGGTACAACATGTGACCAACTTTTTAGTCACAAAAAATGAAATTCTTGTAGTGTTTACTCGGTGCATATTTGAGAATCTAATCCTATCATTTATATCTTGGAGGCATAATGAAATAAGTAGCTATGAATGTTAATATTACAAAATGGAATCCATTCCTTCTCTAACGACAAATAGATAAATAATTCTCTTGATCATGGATTCAGGGCTTGACTAAAAAAAGCGCTCAATTTGTGATTATTTGTTGTTTATTAGAGAATTAATAGTACTCAAGGATAAAGATGTAATTAGAGAGGTTAACCGATTCACCTAGCTCTAATTTTTAATTATTTATGGAGGATCGACTTATATATAATGGCTATATCAAATGCTCTCCCCCCTTTTCCTTGAGTTGGCGTCGTACACAGATATGGTATCTGTGTACATGGCATCAATAGTAGTATATAGAGGAAGAAAATATTCTCTTTTCTTTTAATTTAATATTTGATATTAAAATTAAAATAGAAGAAACTTCCAAAATTAATTGACTCTCTCATGCTCTATAAATAGAGGCCTCCTCTATTCATGAAGGACACACTTGCAAGACTTAGAAAGACTGAAAGTACTTTACAAAAATACCCTCACATAGGCGGGTAAGTGTGAGAGAGAGAGAAGTAGTCTTCTTACATTCACAGTCATGCTTTGCTCATGCGTTGAAATTAGTGGGAGACAAAATGTTAGTTGAGTGATCCATTTAGAAACCATATTCCTCCAACGCCCACTCGTTTGTCCATCCGACGTAAAGGATTAGGCGAGAAAGACAGTGATTCCGTCTTACAGAGAATGTCCTTTGCAAATACATTTTCTTGATTTTCTCTTCATCCGGGTAATCATCGTTTAATATATTTATTTAAACGTTTAATTAATATAATGCATAATGTGTTTTACAAAAGGTTTTGAGAAAATTTTTTGTTATATATGATCCAAACCACAATCATGTTTTAGCTAATTTTGTGAAAACCATCTTTTAAAACCTTCATTGATACCATCCATAGGCAAGTACATTCCACGCATCACTAGAGGTGGTGAATTGTGAGATAAGAGGAATGAGAGAGGACATGAAAGAACCGACTATCGCACCAAAAATTAGTTTGTTTTGACGAAGCCATGTTTGATGGGCTGGTTTGGGGGAAGTAACGTTGTTGGTAGTCACGGTGGCTAGAGGAGGAGAATGAGAGCCGTATTGAATTTTTAGAGGCCATAACCAATAAGAATAGTTTCCATCTAAAGCTTCCATGAGAGATAATTTGTGGAGGTGAGTTTGATAGTGTTTTATAACCATCAAATGTTTGTTCGGTTCTTGTGCGTTCGGAATGGTGACTTGTGAATTATCAGTTGACATCGGTGATTTGGAGCCAGAGGCAACGTTTGGTGGAAGACGCGGCAGAGTTGGTGGTGTCAATGGCGGCATGGCGGCAATAAAGGGAGATCACTAAGCCAGAGATGGGAGTGTGCGGCGATGACCAGGTGTGGTGGCAGGCATGGTGTACGCGGCAACGATGTGGTAAAAACAACAGCAATGTTGAGGGAAGAGGTGTGACAGCTTGGAAGTGGCGGCAGAGTGGCAACTTTGGGCTAGCTATGATGGCTCGTGGAAAAGAATGGGGAAGAATGAAAAATTTTACAGCTCAGAAAAATAGTTGTGATGCCATATAAAGAATGAGAAAATGGAGAATGCATGGCGTATCCTTCTCATGGAATAAACTAGATATTTATGATGTTACAAATTACAATTCAAATATTGAAGGAGGAAACTAGTTAATGAGAAACTTATCAGGATAGTAATTGAGAAGAGGAAATCTAAATCCCTAATATTTACAAAATTTTAAATTAATAAATAGATTTTATTTGATATATTCATTAAACTTGGTCCTTGCATTTATTGTTATGAAAAATAAGATTGTTGTTTTTTTCCTTCTTGCCCTTATTAAAAGCATAAGAAAAAATTACATATTATGCTATACTTTAAAAAATGTGTCTATTTATGCTATATTTTAAAAAAGCCGTGTCTTGCTACCACTCATAATATTTTATTGAAATAGTTAGCATGATTCTTTGTAAATCTTTTTCTCCCCAAACAACTCAAATAAACAAACCCTAATACTGTCTTAATTCTCTTTTCTTCGTTCCCTAATCTCTCTCATCTATTAAAATATTTGCTTGTGGCATAATAATCTCTCTCATCATGTATGACATTTATAAAGGATGACATTTATAAAGCGTAAATTTTAAAAGATGTGATAATAAATAAAAGGTTTCCTTTATAAATAAAAAGATCTCCTTAGAAAAATAAAAATAAAAAAAAATCTCCTATCTGCAGGAAGACCGAAAGCTCAAGTTGATGATTTATCATGACTCGAAATTTGTTGCAAAGCATGGCGAGTTAATTTTCTGCATTTACGAAAACTGACTATAAGGAAGAGGATGACACGATAACAGAGAATGACGAAAGACTCCAAATTTGTTGCAAGGCGTGAGGATATTAATAGTGTGTACGATCAGTAAAAGTCTATCACATAACCAATAGGAGTTGTACACGTGCTACAGTTGACTAATACCTTGTCTTATGTGAACCTTATGAATTGGTGCAAGGAGACTAGTCTTCCACATCGATTGGGTTTTGGTGCAAAGTAAAGTTAGCTGTAGGAAAGACTACGTAAGACTCGTCTATAACCGACTGCAGCGCAACAACATAAGACTCTCTACTTTGTACTTTATTTCACAAGACATACAACTAGGAAATCGTTCGAGAAATAATCATGGATTTCTCAAAGAAATAACAAATTAGAATTCTATAGGAGTTAAGACGTGGAGAATAATTATTGGCCTAACTTAGAGATAATGCGCATATGCATTTGGAGATTTCACAATTATAATCTCATCAATCAATCTAGATTACTTTTTATTGAGGAGGGGGTGTTGAATTAAGAGTTAATTGTGTGATTTTTCATGTAATCTTCTTCTTTATGGTAATGAATTTATACAACGGTTGAAAATGAAGAAGCTCTTATGTTAAGAGCTAACCACAACAAGGCTTGTATGTTCTTTTATCTTTCTTTTTTATTTACAATTTAGTTGCTCTTAGTATTATTGAATTTATGGCATCTAGTTCTTAACATTTTGTATATAAAATTATTAGACTGCCATTTTATATAATCTATGTAGTATGCAGTATTGATCGGAAAATAATGACGTAAAAGTTCAAGTTAAAAAAAATACTAGAAGCAAAAAAACAAAAGGCTAAAAAAGTTTCTTGCATGTTTGTGCTCGTTGAATTCACTGCGTTGTAGAAGTGGTAAGATCAACTGCTTCATTTTTCTTGTGCAACAAATTTGTATAACTGTACATGATTACAATTCTCTAATGATTACAATTCATAGATACTCTGTAATCGAATAAAATATCTCATCAACTGATGTCGTACACACATGGATCATTTTTTACATCACTTAAATTGCTAAATGAAACATTCGAAGATTTAAAATTTATGTTATGATACCCACACAATACTCCATAACTCGATCAATTCATGTGCTTAATCTAATGTCCATATGGTATATCAAGTTTCATAAAGGTATATCAAAGATCCGGCACACTTATAGTTTCTTACAGATATTCCACAATCAAGAAAAATATCTAATTTAATAGCACCGAACCCACACCAAAACATGGTAGATGAATCATTTGATGAAAATAACCAATTAAACTACATAATTTAGTTGGTTAACCAATTAACCTATTCCTCCCACAAGTTTGAAGATTTATAATTTCACAAACATTTAGGCTTAAATATATAGTAATATATAAAACCTGGTTAATTATCTGATATTTTCCAAACCACCGCCTCAAGCAAATACCAATGCTAAGGATCCAAAAGTATGAGAGATGCAATGAACCAAAACTGTAACAAACCAAAACGAGGACAAAGTTATCTGATCTCATTAATCTTCTCTTTGATTCTTTAAAGATGTGTTGAAGTTTTGGAGCAGCCCTTAACATTTCCCTGTAATCGGAATCGTTACGCGATAAGATTTTAAGGATATAATTACCATTTTCTGAAATTAGGGATTTGGAACAGCTCTTCATCGCCGCTCTGCTTGTACTTCGTCGACAAACACCATCGTTGCTCCGCCGGTAGGCCTCTGGCAGTAGCAGCCACCCCCTATTCATCACCCAAATCAGGCACGCCTCCAGAAATTTGATTCTTCTGAAATAATCTTGTTTTTGTTGTGAATAAATTTGGGTTTGAGGTGTTTATTTTGATGTTTGTGTAGGAAATTAGCATTTGGAAATTTGTGCATGAGTTGTCTTATATTTCTTTATTCTGGTTTCCAATTAATATGATGCAAAAATTTTGGTCAATGATATCCCAGTCATTGGACTTGAATGTAAACTTTAGTTCTATTCCCTTGAAATATATAATATATGAGAGAACTAATAAATTCACCTCAATTACGTACTTGTGGAACAGTAAATAAATATTTTAAAACCAATTGATCACCTACCCTTTATTTGTTGGACATGCTCCTCGTGATTCACGGGTTGTTTTTTTAAATCTATTGTCAATTATTCTTGCATTTACTTTGCCTACACATACATACATACATACATACATACATACATACATATATATATATATATAGGAGATGTTTTAAGTTCGACAGACTCAGTTTCCGAACTTACGACGGTGCCTGCTTTCTAGACTGCTATAACGTTAGCCTACCGTGAGCAAAAGTTAATTATAAGGTATTTAAAATTGCAGAAACAACGCTTGCATACTTCTATATTAAAACACTCACAAGTTACACTACGAAATATTTCTTGTCGTTCAACCAATCCTTCACTATTTCCTAACTCCCTTTCAAGTGCATCAAGAAACTCCCAACCATGACACCTAGACTCCAAGTACTTAAGAGGTGTTTGGGAGAGTGATTGGAAGTGAAAAAATTGGTTTGAAGACTGTAACATGCGAAAGCTTTATACTATAGAATTTTTTACCTTTTACTGCACATGATGAAAAGTTTACAGTATTTATTGATTGGAATCAATAGTTCTAACTAAGATGCCAAACAAAGGCTTAGTATAAAATGGAGGTTAACAATGAAAGTTTGATACTTTATTTTTGTAAGATTATGGATTTACTAGTATGATTATTAAATAGAAGTTTCTGTTAAAGCAGACTTGAAGCAACAAAAAAGGGGGGAAAAGAGATTCTGGCAACTTCATCAACTGCTTAATAAATATATTTTACATGTGCAAAAGATTTGTACAAGTGTATGAAGAGCTTTTTGAGACTGCATGTTTAGTCTTGACATGTCTTTTTATTGACATATCATGTGTGTTTGAACCCGCGCTATTAGTTTAACTTGATCCAATAATATGAAATTTGGTGAATTGCATGGAAAGTTATTCAAGGGCAGTGAAGTTAAATCTTAGTGACAAATTGGGGCCTTTGACATTGTTGCCCCTGAACTTGTTGTATATTTGCTATTTTCTTTTTGAACTTTTAATTTTGATTAGTTGCCTCCTAAACTTATAAATTTATAGCAAATCACCCTCCATTGATAACATTTTTAAATTTTTGACAAAAATTAACATTTAATTTTTTCATGGGCCGTTAATTAAGAGCGTGAAAAGGCTTTTTCATATAAATGGTAACCCAAATTTATATTCAAACCAAAGTTAATGCAAGATATTATATTTTGATAAAACTTAATTAAAATTATCAACCAAAATAAATTTTGGTCCAAAAATACATAAATGACTGCTCATGTCAATAATTAACTATTTATGTACAAATTATATGTAAAATTTTGTCAAAAAACTAAATCGCTATTAATGGAAGGTGACTTACTACAAATTTGTAAGTTTATGGATAGCAACTTGTCAAAATTAAAATTTCAAGAGGCAAAATTGAAATTGGCGACAAGTTTAAGGAGTAACAATACCAAATGCTAGTCGAATTATTGTATTTAATTTACTGGATATATATGCTTCCTATGATAAAGGTCTTAGTTTATAACGTTTCGACGTTTTGGGGGAATATCGATAATATTTGAATCGACTAAAATTAGTTGTCTAATTTTAGTGTCTAAATGTTCTTTATGATTAATCACATTATGTGATTTCATACTTCAATATCTAAGTCCATTAAATGACATGGTATAATGTGATTTATTAGACACCGATTAAGAGACCAGAAATTAAATGTGTGATTGGAAGCCTATGTGAATGACTGCTTTCTTATCTTTCAAATATGTTAGTAAAAAATGCATGTCAAGATAGGAAAAAATGGAAAACAGAGGGGGGCAGGGAGATATAACAGAAAAGTTATTTCGTATTGAAACTTCAAGGGTTTAAGATAGAAATAAGTATATATTTAACTAACACTAGTAGAAAAGACAGAAAAAGAATAAAACATATTTAATATTCTCACTGAATTTTATTTAATTAGCTCCATACGTGGAGCTTAGATTAAACATGACCTCACTGAATACAACATATATTACAAACACAGGAATTAGCTCAACATAGAGAGCTTAGTTTAAACATTATCACACTTAATACATCATATATTACACACAGGAATTGGCTCTACAAAGAGAGCTTATTTTAAACATCCTCAAATCATTCCTTGTGTATGTGATCATGGTAATAATCGTCAGTAACCCAAACAAATATTACCACTATACACATGGTCATGATTTGAATTTATTCATAGCCAAACAGAAATCCAAGACATCTTAGAGACGTCATATTTTAATTTTGAAGGGGTTGACCTTGGACGTGAACCCCAATGGCATCCAGGTAATCCTGGCTGGTTCTTCCTATGAATCCAAAAGGCGTAGGCGGGATTGTGGATTCGAAACTTGTTCCGCTTTCAATTCCATATGGTCCATAGGTCTCCCGGTTCGTCGTGAATTTTATTGAACGTATTACATCAGTTGCGTATCCAGGCACAGGATCAACGTACACAGTCACACTCTTCAAGAACTCTTTTGGGAATTGTAGTGGAATCTGGATTTCAAAAATTAAAAAAAAAAAAAAACAATCAAATTATATATAGAGACATTTTTATGTTGTCCAAACCGACACCAACTTAATCAAACAAAGAAGAAACTAACCGTCTTATTTACAACTCCGTCCAAACCAATACCAGCTGGATGTGGGGTCCCTGGCCAAATGTGATCGTTCAGATCGTAGATCACTTGAAAGTTACTGATGGCCTGCCCATATGAAATATTGATTTGTCGAATTCCAGTGTATATGGACCCATCGTCCCAACCATCACCCCCGCATCCTCCCGCTGGTCCACTTATCTCCGGATTGTTCGCCTGCAAAATATTTTTGAAGGGACAATTAATATAACTATGCATCAGTTTTATCCGTATATTACCAAGTGTGTGTTTGTGTAATAGCATATGCAATATCTACGAGATCTCACCATTGTTTGCGCCTTGAGTATGAAATTGATCGAGAGGAATGCGGATTTGATTCTGGACAAGTGTGTGGGTTTACTGAGTAGGCTTAGCTCAATATATAGAGATACCGGTATATCTAACTTGTTTGGAATTTAGTGCTTATTTAGTTTACGTTTTGATGCATTAATCGGTATGGTTACATATCTTCGTCAGTCTTCTTTTTCATCTCTCGTATTGTAAAGTGTTGTCATGTATTTACTTTTATTCGGCGTCATACTATTGGTATGCTATACATGATGCATATCTACAACCTTTGTTTGAAGCCTCAAATGCGCACAATTACTAGGCTTGGATTCGACGACGGTGGTTTAGTATTTAGCTCGATGGTTGAGTATACTTCTTATTACATTCCGGATTCCATTGTATTTGATTTTCAAATTGCATATTCGGAATTGTTGTGTGGCACCTTAACCGAATGTGCGGGGTTTGATTTTCAAATCATTTTAATTCAGTTTGTGGATTGTTATGTGATAAGACATTTCAAATTTTGTGTAAAATTCGGATTATGTCCAAAAGGAATATTCTGAGGATTATCTAACGAGGCTGTGTAATATTTCGACTTAAATTTGTGATCCAGATTTTCATATAATTTAAATGCAAATTTTTAAGCTGATTTTGTGCCTAATTGACTCTAGGTTCATTATTAATTGGCTTAGTTTAATCTGCAAGTCTCTGGAAATATTTTTTTATGATAAGATTAACTTGTATTTGAGATTTAAATGAAAAACTAACAGATTTCATTCTACAATTTTAAATATTTTAAATTATAGTTTTTTTGGTAGGGTGTAGAAACAGTCCAGGAAGATCATACACCGTTAGCACGGTAATTTCAGAATTTTAGTTCAGCATAAGTCTTGCATATTTTTCATCAACTGAATTCAAATTTCTAGTTGGATTAGTTGAGATCCAACCCTAGGATTTAGTAGATGTGTCTAGACACATCTTAGACCTAGGCTTTGTTTTTTTAGAAAAGTTAGCTTGTAACTTCTTAGAGCTTCCAAGTGAGAGAAAACTCAAACAAACCTTTAGTGTTCTAGACTTCAACATATTGCTCTCAACTTTGTATTTGCTTTATTGCAATTGTTCAAATCAAGAAAGTCTAAGGAGGAGCTGTTCGTGGATTGAAGGCTCAGAGTACATTAGTTCATGGAAGGTGAGTAAAGTCAACTTGGTGTAAGAGACAGAGTTCGAAGGCGAATGGCTGAAGGAGATATCAATGCTGTTTGTTCTATCTATTAGGTCTTACAAAATAAAGGAATGAAGATAACTTGGACGAAATATATATGTTGCTTTGGCCTGATGATTAATGAATGGTGAAAAGCTTTTCCAAGTTTCATATTGATGTGGTAGTCTCTGAGAATATGGGTGGGTTATTGAATCTTAAAATTTTTTTTAAAAAAAATGCTTCTATAAAAAAAGTCCTTCCATATAATAATTTGAGTTAAGAAAGTCAAATTTCGTTTCAGATTGATTCTTGGGTCAAATATAAGTTGATTTCCTTTTTGTTTTTTAATTTGGAATTATTTTTTTACAAAAATTTAATGTACTTTCCTCTTGTAATTTAGTCTAAATTTATCAATATCATATATATATATATATATATATATATATATATATATATATATATAAAAGAAGGCGAAGTTTTTATGAATGATATTAAAGTGTTTACTCTCTTTTTTTATTTCTAATTTTCGGCAACGGTAAATTAATAGTCGGTGTTAGTTGGCTCAGAATAATTCATAAATAACGATCTATCATGACTATGTCACGATAGGCCCAGAATACTTCATAAATAACGATCTATTAATGTTATCAATGGTCATATTTTATGTCGACTTCCATAAACATAAGTCATGAAAAGAGTTCATTCAACTGATGTCGTACAAGGAAAACGTTAATGGAAGACATTAGGCAATCATTTTTTACATCGGAAACGGAAGTCACCCAAAAAGGTATATCAAAGATCGAGAACATTCGTGCTTTCTTACTGACCATCTAAAATCAAGAAAAATATCGGATTTATTGGTGTCGAAAATTCTGCAGCTCCTAGGCCACACAAAACCACGGTGAATGAAATATTTGATGAAAATAACCAATTAAACTAGACAATTTAGTTTGTTAAAAGCCATAATTTTTAAGAAAGAAATTGAGGCCGTAATTTCTTAGTCATGCATTATTTGTCATAACAATATTGAGGCCAATTTTTTTTTTCTTCGCTGTACTTGCCAAAATAAAATAAAACAAAAAGGTTTCGTTGCACTGAAGGAAGACCCAAAGCTTCAGTTGATGACCTAACATTTATTCTAAGTGAAACATATATTTGCGCACACAGAATTTCACAAACATTTCAAGCTTAACTTTATAATAATCTAAAATTTCGGTCAATTATATCCTGGCAATGCCCACTAGGTCGGTTGTTTCGTGTAAAATTTAGTCAGTTCCCTTGAGATAGAATTTCTATGAAAACGTATGAAAAGAATTCCCCACGACTGCTGTGGGTACATTTATTTTCCAACCTCAATAATCATTCAGCTACCTAAAAAAGAGAGAGAGAGAGAGAGATGTGAGTATTCAGCTATACCTACGCTTAATTTTGTCCCATATGCATCTCGCGATTCACGAACCAAGAAGTGTCAAATTCTGGTGTCTAATTTGACGAGTTATGCTTCTACGTAATTTGAAAACTGACTATAACGAAGAGCATGAGAGAATGACAGAGAAAAACGAAGTACTTTAATTGCATCTTGATTTGATATTTTATGTTGAGTATAGACACGCCATCTTGAGTTAATTTTTAGATATGTTATTTTCACCTTATTTATTTATTGATAAACCCGTTTTGATCAGTAGTTTGACCAACATTTTTTCAAAACTGTCCTTCACTGCATAAACTTTACATCCCTTTTCCACTGATCGGTAAGACTATCTTTACACTGTCAAATTGAATATATTCTAAGAGGGTGTTTGGAAAGGTGATAGGAACTGTTGGTTAGAATCATTTTTATTGTAGCATGTAAGAGTTTTACACTGTTCATAACTGAGTTTGTGATAGAAACTGTGGTTCTCACTACTCAGTCAAACAATGGCTAAAAATATAATTTTGACTGGATTCAATAGTAAAAAAACATGTCTTATTGGATGTTCCCCAAGAAAAGACTCTTTTTTTGAAAGAAAAAATTATATTACTTCAGCTTGTGACTAATTTCTCGGACACTTCCCTCAAAAAAAAAAAAAAAAAAAAAAGAGAAAGAAATTTGTCCGATATGTATCCCGTGATTCACGAACCAACTGGTGTGAAATTCTGGTACTCAATTCAACGATTAATTCTGGTATTTAATTAAACTAATTAATCGTTCGACATTTGGATCGTGCAATAAAAATGACGAAACAATGAAAATGAGAGAATAATAGAGAAAATTTGTCACTGAAAAGTCAAACAACTAAGATCTCCCTATTAATCATTCCACATTTTGTTGTTGTTGTTGTTGTTATTATTGATTTTATATTCTTTATGGGCTTCATCATAAAAAGGCATCATACTATTAGAAGATAATATCTTTATTTATAACTTATTACTCATGATTATTTTTAAATAATGTGGGACTGCACAACCCACATTTTTTTGACTTTTTTCACCATAAGAGAAATATGGTTTTCACACTAATTTAATTGGTCAAAGAGAATTTTTTTTGACAGAGAAATTGAGGACATAATTTATTAGTCGTTTATTATTTGTCACTTTTTTTCTTCACTGCCCTTTGAAAAAAAAAAAAAGAAGAGAAGATCTCCTTTCTGCAGGAAGACCGAAAGCTCAAGTTGATGATTTATCATTGCTACGAAGTGAAAATATATGTGTATATATAGCCTCCTTCTCCCACTAATTTTTTTTTTTTTAAAAAGAACCTTGCGAACTTAAAATTTTGCAAACATTCAAAGTTTAGCTTGATAACAAACTAAAATTTTGGTCAATTATATATGAATATCCTAGGCAATATTTTTGTGAGAACATATAAAAAATATTTCCCGCAACCGCTGATGCATCCCGTGATTCACGAACTAAGTCGTGTCATCTGGTATTTAATTTGACGGGTTAATTTACTGCATTTTAGGGGTGCTATGAAAACTGACCATAAGGAAGAGGATGACGAAAGACTCGAAATTTGTTGCAAAAGTGTGCACGATCAGTTAGAGTCTGTCACATAACCAATAGGAGTTGTACACGTGATAAGTTAATTAGTAGGCTAACCTACTCACACTAGTCTAAGTCACTAACAGGGAAAATGTGTATCAGATAGGATGTGAACGATTTACTTTATTATTTGTCATAGAAATTCAAACAATTATTTTTCTTCGCTGCCTTTAGAAAAATAAAAATAAAAATAAAAATATTTCCTTTCGCCGCAGGAAGACCCAAAGCTCAAGTGGCTGAGTTATCATTGCTTCGAAGTGAAAACATATGTGCATATATAGCCTCTTCCTCCCACTATTTTCAAAAAAAAAAAAATACAAAATTAAAATTTTACAAACCTTCAAAGTATAACTTGATAATAAACTAAAATTTTGGTCTCTTATATATAAAAATCCCAGGCAATGCCCCAATAGTTCAGTTTCCTTGAGATAGACTTTCTGTGAGAACTTATGAAAAAAGTTCCCCACAACTGCTGGTGGGTACATTAAATTTAATTTTTCCAACATCAATATTTAATTTTGTCCCATATGCATTCCGTGATTCACGAACCAAGTAGTGTCAAATTCTCGTATTTAATTTGACGCGTTAATGTTTCTGCATCTTAGGAGTACAATGAAAAGTGACTATAACGAAGAGGATGAGACAATAACAGAAATAAAGAAAGACTTGAAATTTGTTACAAAGCATGAGGATATTAATAGTCCGTACAATAGTAAATTAATAGGAGTTTTACGTGCTACAGTCAATTTAATAGACTAACTAATCAGACTGGTCTAACTCACTAACCAATTCATTCTTATCTCTAACAGGGAGGATATCAGATACAGATAGGATGTGAATGACTTACCTTGTTTCTTTATAAATCGGGAAGACAACAATTACCAATGAAGACAATTTAGGATGTTTGAGAGAGTAGTTTAAATCATTAATTTAAGTTTAAAAACTGTAACATGTAGAGCTAGCTTTATACTGTTGCTTTTTACTATAGTATTTAAGAGATTTATACTATTTACAATTTAAACTACTGGTTTAAACTACTCTTTTATACACCCTACATATAGAAATATATATGACAACAATTAACTACTAAAAAATTATACTACCGGTTGCAGTGGCATGGTGCCAAATTAGATATGTTTGTGGTTTTTAGTAAACTGTCTTCATAAATAATACAACACATAAACTTTTCATATTTTGGATTTCCGTGCCACACTCTATAGAACCATTTATTAAAAATTGTGGACTAATGTTTAATATTTGACGATAGTTTCTTGAAAATCGTGTTCTAATGTCTTGTACTCCTGTTACTCCTGTTAAGCACCGGCTTAAAAAATAACTCTGCTTCTTCTTTTACAATTTTACAAACTATGCAGACGTTCTAAATCTTAAAACACTCACTAAAATTATTGCTCAATTTCTAGCATTTCCAAACACACACTAAAAACTATTTTTCTAGCGTATTTAGAATTCTTTATATTTAAATACATTAGAAAAATATAATTCCTTTATTTTTCTGTCTTAAAACACCCACCAACAATTTGTCCAAAAAAAACACCCGCCGAAGTCATGGGTTTTATATTTTAAGAAATGAATGATATTGATGACAACAGGAAAAAAAAGAGAAGAGGATTTGAAAATTAAAATAAAAACTTGGAGACAATGCAACAAAATTAACAAAAGTCACTTAAAGAGATACAACAAACATAGAACACACACGGAAAATATTGCAGAAGGATGTGAGATTTGTATTTTAATATTATTTTGGAAGTTTAGAATTTATGTTACTACAGCCTCACGATAATATCACACGATCTAGTCATGTTCTTGATGTTCACGTTCTATATCGAGTTTTATGAGGAAAAAAAAAAATCGCCTAAAGAAGACGAAAAAGCGAGTACACACATGCCCCTTTGCAAATCCTTTACAACCAAGAGAAATAAAAGCTAGGGTAATTTCCTTTCGCTGGATTGATGACCCGAAGCTCAAGTTTGATAAATTAATGCCATCGATTTCTCCTAAGTGGAAATTTACATATATATAAAAAAGAAATTATTCTTCCCCTAATTTCAAAATTAATCTAAGGGCATGTTTACTTAGCATCAAAAGGAAAAAACAAGTAAGGAATAATTCATTCCCTTTAAATAATGTGTTTACACACAAAATCAATGATAAGAATTATGTTGGACCCACATGATATAAGGAATGAGAAAAGAGAATATTAATCCTCTCATATCCTTTAGTATTGATTTTTTTATCAAAAGAAATGGATATCAAATTTACTTAAATTTTCAAACTCAAATGTCACTTTTTAATAGCGTTTAGTCATATAAAAAAGATAATTTAGTAATTACATTAAATAAGATCTTTTTTAAGTAAGTAAATACTAAAAAAAATGAAATCTATTCATATTACATTATTAAATAAGTAAATAAACATTAAAAAAAATGAATGATGCTCTATCCAATTAAGGCATCTCCAATGTGGCGTAGAACGCCAAAATCGAGTAAGATTTGCACTCCATTGTAACGCCAAACTTGGCGCCGAATTGAAGTAGAACAGTGAATCAGTGCTGCACTATCCTTATTTTTTTCTCTTTTTTTAACATTTAATGAGAGAACAACATAGAAAATTTGTTACGAGGCACGATATAAATTGTATGTACGTCCGAAATAAACTTGTTAAAGATCAACTTTTCAGACTAGTCTATCGGAAAATACACTCAATACATTCTTCCTTTTTTTTTGTTTTTTAAAGAAACGACGTCATTTGTGTTTACTTGTAAAAATATATAAATGACAACAAATAGCGACAAAGACAAATAGATCTGTCATCACTGAATAGACAAACAGCTAAGGTCTCTCTAACACAACTGACAATATATGAATGTTATATTTGTTATCAAAAATGTAAAAATAACATATTTAATTTGTTATTTTATTATTTTTTGCTTATTTTTTATTTGTCATAAAACACTATTTGTAATGACCCAAAAAACCAAAAATTAATAAGTATAATTCATTAGGGATTTTTCCATTATTATTCCATTAAGTAGTTGAGAAAATACAAGCTTAGAATTTATAAACACACAATTTAAAAGTGTTAATAACTATAAAACTTTAGAAATAAATAATATTATAAATACATAATTTTATGTACTTTATGAAACATACAGCAAATGTGATGTTATAATTGTACACTTAAATAATCAAAAATAATTATTTAATGCACTAAATTAAAAGTTTATTATTCAACAATTTCACGTGTGATCCAAAGTAGTAACACTTATAAGAATCTCAATTAGAATATTTAAATTGAGATTATATCATAAAGAGGAATTTTTGACTCTATATGATTATACAGAATTTCTACACAATGTCAGTTCAGGTCAAAATGTAAACAACAACTCAATACCATGATTTAGAAATGGTAAGCATAAAGTTTATGTATGAATGATTGATCTCGATTTTTAAGAGATCACAAGGCATGACAAGGACTTTATAAGTCATAAAAGCTATTAGAAATTCAAGAACTCACTATGTCTTATATGTGTACAATAAATTACTTACAAGTGTAAATAACTATGTAAAATTTATAATAAATTATTATTATTTTCATCGTCATCATCATTATTATTATTATTATTATAAAAATATTAATGGAATTGACAAACATTGCACGCGCCATTCAAGCAAATGCAAAATCACAAACAGATAAATGTCGATCTGTAAAGTGATTACGAAAAGTTTAGAGAGCATCCATAAACTAGATGTGGAGTCATAAATGACTTTTAATGAAAAATAGTTCAGGTTATACCCCTAAGACACGTAATTGGACTAAGTCTAGATTTATAGTTAAATTGACTTGTAGATAGTCAATTTAATTTATGAAAAATCTTATAAATTATAGCTATTATTTTTACAATAAAATTTGAAGATTGTAATATGAAAATTTTTAACGAAAATAGATGTTTTAATTAACATTTTAAAGTTTTAAAATTTACAAAAATTATTTTGATCAAGTTCTAAATACAGAATATTACTTTAAAAAGAAAGTAAATGTGGTGAAAATAGTTAATACTAATTTTGAAGACAAATGTGTTAAAGTTTATTGTTTTAGAAATAAAATCACAAAATCGATAAAAGTATGGATAAAATCATGAAACCGATTTTTATGGTAGTGTGAATATTTTAAGACATTAATGCAGTAAGAAAATTTGAATTTTACTTACTTATTTTTAGAAAGACAAAGAATATTACAATTTTAAAAGTACAGTTATGTCTACATAAATTTCAAGTTTAAGGATCAAAAACTTGATCAAACAACCCATGATAGTTTTGATTGTGTAGACCACAAGATTGTCTACAAATACATGGACAAAAAAAAAGCCAATTGCAAAAAAAAAAAAATCAGCCACACTTTCTCTCTACCCTCTCTATACTCAAACTCAGATCAAGACTCGGGCCTCCGTTTTTGACACCTCCCATACTAACGGAACTCTCAATGAGCTGAGTCCAATAGTGTGTTGTGCCGACTATAACTCCACTAGAACAGTTTGTATACGCCAATCGAATCTACAGAAACCCATGATTTTTTCGGTGAGATTTCTCTACTATCTAAACACCGATTGACACGATCTTGGTGTCTATAGACTTAGAATGAAGAAAAAAAAAAGAATGACATTGATGTTTGGGTTTGATTTCAGACAGAACAAGCTCGATGGAGTCCTCCTATTCCTACCATCAAGCTACTGTGAGCAAAACACCTTAACTAATTGCTAGAGGCAGCAACTCGACACCAAAGTTCCAAAGCCACTATTGCCAACCGCTATGGGTGAGCTCAATGTTGCCAGTTCCAGTAATGTTGGACCAAATTGAGGATACAATTTGGAAGATTGAAAGGATCAAAATGCCCATAATAATTGCTCGAAATCATAGTTGATGGCTAGAGATCCACCTTCCCATTGTGTGCCAAAACAAGAGGTGTTGTCTGCCCATTTCCACAATGGCGACACACACCGCCAACATCAATCGACTTAGAAGCCAACGACGACCATGACCCAACTGCCAATTTTAGCCAGTGCAGCTACAGGTGGCGGGTTTCCAGGGACCTTAGGTTCAGAACTCCAATCAACGATCCAAGACCACCCCCCGACTTGTTTCAACATTCCAAAGGTGATGGGGCCCTTCATTTGAACTAATTTCACTCTATTGAAAATCGTCTGGTACCAATTGCACACAAATCATGGGGACTCAGGCTACTATAACAGAGTTTAGAATAATGTTTCCAATAGCTATAAATCTCCATGAAGCATTCTTGGCCATCCATAGTCGCTCAAGGACCACTATCGAGGATGCTTCGTAGACTATAGATACAGCGAAATACAATTAGACCTGTTTAGCTCATAGTCCAGGTAAGTATGAATCTCGCCTACAGTATGAATAGTTTTTAAATAAGTTTTTTTATATTTTCTTATAAAAATTTGTGAAAATGCTTGATCAGTGATTTGTCATACTGTGTTATGTTATGTTATGATATGATGTTATGTTATGATTGTATGATTTATTATGTTTATGTCATGCTAGGTCATGTTATGTTGTGATTATGTTTTGATCAATATGGGATGTATGCAATATTTAAATCATATTGTTTAGTCACCTTCAAGTTAAGTATATTTACGATTTATGGTTTATGATTTATGTAATTGTCATGTTATGTAGTAACATGTCATATTGCATACACACAATAAAATAAGTAAAATTAATAATTCAAGTTAGGGGTGTCATACTAACCTCCCGACTTACGGGGAAGCTTCAATACTGTTTATGATCTTAGCATCATTAGGGACCTCACGAACCCTGACTTCCCAAGGATCGCACATAATTGGTATGATCACCTAGGCCCAATTAGTAAGATAAGTTATAGCTTATATAATTAAGCATAAAACAAGTTAATAAGCAAGCATAAAATGTTCATGTATTTTTATTAAAATGACTTTTAATTATGTTTTGCGAGTCTAATTTCCTAGTTGTTGAGCAAAAGCTTATTTAAGTATGTTCATACTATAGGTAAAAAAACCTGTCAGAGATACTTGATCAACAATGCTGAACGGCAGACAAATAGTGAAGTTGGGAATGGATACCGCTCATGTAATTTGTAATATTTCCACACTTTTAGTTTACGAATGTATGCATGTTCTAATTTTACAAAATTATGTATGTCTTTAGTTTACAAAAATTATGTATATATAGATCAGTAAATAAAATTACGTAATTATGTCTTAAAAACCGAGGTTGTGATTATACAACATTGGAATAGAGAATTTTAAGATTTAAAAATGTTGCAATAGAAAATGAAACAAATGCACGAAAATTTTTAAGTAAGGAAATTAGAAAATTATTTATAGTTAAGAAATGTTATACGAGTTTTAAGTTAGATTAAGTAAGGATTTTTAATGAATATGTTTATAAATTTACTATTATGAAAGTTTAAATGAATATGTTTTGAAGAACTAATGTGTTAGACTTTAGTAAGTAAATTATAAGTAATTATTATTATGTTAAGATTAAAAAGGAATAGGTTTCAAGAAACCAATATGTCAATTCTAAGATAATAAATTATAAGAAAAATGCATAACGATAATTTTAAGGAGGTTTTAAAAAAGCATTTGAATTAGTTATTTATAACAATATTTAATTTAAAATTGTTTAGAAATATATTCATTTGATTAAGGAATGTTTTAAAGGAAGTAAGTTTTAAATAATTATCTTTACGTTTAAAAGAAAAAAATTTTAATAAAGAAATTGAGGCCATAATTTCTTAGTCATACGTTATTTGTCATAAAAATACAATCAAATTTTTTTCTTCGCTGTCCTTACAAAAATAAAATAAAATAAAAAGGTTTCATTGCACTGAAGGAAGACCCAAAGCTTAAGTTGATAAGCTAACATTTATTCTAAGTGAAACATATATATATACACACATAGAATTTCACAAACATTTCAAGCTTAACTTTATAATAATCTAAAATTTCGGTCAATTATATCCCTGGCAATGCCCGCTAGGTCGGTTGTTCGTGTGAAATTTATCCAGTTCCCTTAAGATAGAATTTCTATAAGAAAATATGAAAAGAATTCCCCACAACTGCTGGTAGGCACATTGATTTTCCAACATCAATAATCATTCAGCTATCTTAAACATAAAAAAGAAAAAAAGTGAGAGATGTTAGTATTCAGCTATACCTACTCTTCATTTTGTCCGATATGCAACTCGTGATTCACGAACCAAGAAGTGTCATGTTCTGGTATTTAATTTAACGAGTTATGCTTCTACATAATTTGAAAACTGACTATAACGAAGAGGATGAGAGAATGACAGAGAATAACGAAATACTTTAAATGCATCTTGATTTGATATTTTATGGTGAGTATAGACACATCATCTTGATTTAATATTGAGAAATGTTATTTTCACCTCATTTATTTATTGACAAACCCGTTTTGATGAATAGTTTAACCAACATTTTTCCAAAAATGTCCTTAACTTCATAAACTTTACACCCCTTTTCCACTGATCGGTAAGACTAACTTTACAACGTCAAATTGAATATATTCTAAAAATATAGTTTTAGCTAGATTCAATGGTAAAAAAACATGTCGTATTGGATGTGTCCCCCAGGAAAGACCCTTTTTTGAAAGAAAAAAATTATATTACTTCAGCTTGTGACTGATTTCTCCGATACTTCCCTCAAAAAAAAAAAAAGAAAGAAAGAAATTTGTCCGATATGTATCCCCGTGATTCACGAACCAACTGGTGTCAAATTCTGGCATATAATTCAACTAATTAATCGTTCGACATTTTGATAGTGTAATGAAAATGACGAAACAATGAAAATGAGAGAAGAATGGAGAAAATTTGTCACTGAAAAGTCAAACAACTAAGATCTCCCTATTAGTCGTTCAACATTTTGCTGTTGTTGTTGTTATTATTATTGACTTTACATGCTTTATGGGCTTCATCACAAAAAGGCATCATACTATTAGAAGAAGATATCTTTATTTATAAACTATTATTCATGATCATTCTTAAGCAATAGAGGACTGCACAACTTATCTTGACTTTCTTTGCCTCAAGAGAAATATGGTTTTCATACTAATTTAATTGGTCAAAGGCAGTTTTTTGACAGAGGAATTGAGGACATAATGTATTAGTCGTTCGTTATTTGTTATAAAAATTCCAACAATTTATTTCTTCACTGCCCTTAGAAATATAAAAAAGAAAAGATCTCCTTTCTTTTTTATTTTTCTAAGGGCTGTGAAGAAAAGATCTCCTTTCTGCAGGAAGACCAAAAGCTCAAGTTGATGATTATCATTGCATCGAAGTGAAAATATGTGTACATATAGCCTCCTTCTCCCACTAATTTTTTTTTTTTAAAAAAAAAAACTTGCAAACTTAAAATTTTACTAACATCAAAGTTTAGCTTGATAATAAACTAAAACTTTGGTCAATTACATATAAATATACTAGGCAATATTTCTGTGAGAACGTATAAAAAATATTCCCCACAACTGCTGGTGGGTGCATTAAATTTAATTTTTCCAACATCAGTATTTAATTTTGTGCGATATGCATCCCGTGATTCACGAACCAAGTAGTGTCAAATTCTGGTATTTAATTTGACGAGTTAATTTTCTGCATTTATGAAAACTGACTATAAGGAAGAGGATGAGACGATAACAGATAATGACGAAAGACTCGAAATTTGTTGCAAAGCGTGAGGATATTAGTAGTGTGTACGATCAGTTAGAGTCTATCACATAACCAATAGGAGTTGTACAAGTGGTAAAGTTAATTAATAGACTAACTTAATCAGACTAGTCTAACTCACTAACCGACTCAGTCTTTCTCTAACAGGGAGGAGGTATTTCAGATAGGATGTGAACCATTTACTTTATTATTTGCCATACAAATTCCAACAATTATTTTTCTTCGCTGCCCTTAGAAAAAAAAAATAAAAATAAACATATTTCCTTTCGCTGCAGGAAGACCCCCAAAGCTCAAGTGGAGGAGTTATCATTGCTTCGAAGTGAAAACATATGTGTATATATAGCCTCTTCCTCTCACTAATTTAAAAAAAAAAATTACAAACATAAAATTTTACAAACCTTCAAAGATTAACTTGATAATAAACTAAAATTTTAGTCAGTTATATATAAATATCCCAGGCAATGCCCCAATAGTTCAGTTCCCTTGAGATAGAATTGCTGTGAGAACATATGAAAAAAATCCCCCACACTGGTGGCTACATTAAATTTAATTTTTCCAACATCACTATTTAATTTTGTCCGATATGCATCCCGTGATTCACGAGCCAAGTAGCGTCAAATTCTGGTATTTAATTTGACGAGTTAATGTTTCTGCATCTTAGGGGTACAATGAAAACTGACTATAACGAAGAGGATGAGACAAATGACAGAAAATAAAGAAAGACTGGAAATTTGTTACAAAGCATGAGGATATTAATAGTGTGTACAGTAGTAAATTAATAGGAGTTGTACGTGCTACAGTCAATTAATAGACTAACTAATCAAACTAGTCTAACTCACTAACCAAGTCATTCTTATCTCTAACAGGGACGATCTCAGATACAGATAGCATGTGAATGACTTACCTTGTTTCTTTATAAATCGGGACGACAACAATTACCAACGAAGACAATTTTAGATGTTTAAAAGAGTGGTTTAAACTATTAGTTTGGGTTTGAATATTGTAACATATAGAGCTAGCTTTACGCCGTTGTTTTTTACTGTAGCATTTAAGAGTTTTATACTATTTATAATTCAAATCACTAATTGGAACTACTCTTCTATACACCTTATAAACATATATATATGACAACAATTAACAACTAAAAAATTATACTACCGGTTGTAGTGGCATGGTGCCAAATTAGACATGTTTGTGGTTAAAATTATATTTTCTTAGTTCAACAATATTTAGTTCCACTATTTTTACTAATCAAAGGTTGGGTCATTGAAGGCCATAGGTTAGTACTACGTACGAGTTTTAAGAAAAAAGAAGTTATCATTTGATTCTTGTTGTTGTTAATTATATTGCCCAGATTATCTTTCTTAGGTATATGATGAAAATTTAGAATTTTTAAATAAAAGATTTTGGGCTGAAAGCACCGTAAATTGGGGAAGATATTAAGCGTTGTAAATGTCTGTAAAACGTCTTAGTGAGAATATTAGTGATTTTCCAAACGAATTGAAATTTAACTAAACATATTACAAATTAAATAAAGTTGTATAAGACTGCCCGCTATAGACAATTGGGTGCAAAAGATCCCTGGACAAGTGACTGAATGCACCAGTAAAATCGAATGAAGCACAAGGATAAAAGATAGTATTGAAACCTAGAAGGGAAAGACTCGCTCAACACCCAACATAGAGCTTATCAATGACTCGATAGAAGAAACCACTAGCGTCGATGGACTATATCTTTTTTCCCAAAACCAAATCTACCTTAGCGAGAGCGCGAACAACCTAGCCTAGATTCAAATCTAGCTACCAATCACCACACACAATGCTTCTAATTAGTGAGTGTGAAATACAAACCGAAACCAGAGGTGGGAAGACTAACTCTTTTATTACAAACTTAACAAAACGAAAGGGTGGGAAAACTACCCCGTTTAATCAAAACAGACCTCGATAAACATCAAACAAAACTAAAAAAAAAGAAAGATAACATCCAGACACAAACGGGTGCGTCCTTTCCACTGTCTATTCAAGTTTTGGTAATCCGTGGTTCGACTAGCACTCCGACGAGCTCAACATTTTAAGCTGATCCAATGTCACCAATCTCCGATCCAAGTCATATCCAATGAACAAAGGAACATCATCAAGCAAGACCTCCACCCCGTATCCCTCTCTGTTGTCCAATCCGACCATAGTAGGATCTTTCCCTTTTTTCCCCACTTTCCCTGCCAACTGCCCTTTGCCCCAATCTTCCCGGTCCCATCTCGGAATGTCCCACCTCCAACCTGCCTAGACTCATAAAGCTGCAGCTTCACCGCCCAAGGCAGCCCCGTCCCTCGATCAGCCTCGACCTTTGCCAAAACCTAGACCTCACATCCTTGACAAAACAACACCCTACTCCTATTTGTGTTTATCTCCACTCCAAGCCCTATCCATCTTGTTTGGCCCCTCTCATAGATCAGAGATTCTGACAACCAGCCTGAAACCAGCGTCGACATCTAGCCTAAGAGGGAGAAGGGGTAGCATTTAACACTCCCATAAAACCCTTGTAAAATCCCTTATTGAAAGCTTGGAGTACGTCAGTTAGACAGAAGATGAGCAAAGACAGCTTGGAGTAGGATGTGGAGTTTAAAGAAGGGCAAGCCATAGAAGGAGTATCGTGGGTTTCAACTTGGTGTAGTTTTTAAGCATTCTTGTAATTTCTTACTTTGTAACCATAATTCTGTATAGCATTTATTGTTTAATTTTTTTATGCTTTTTAAAGTTTTATTAAAAAATATAGCATTTAAATGATAATTAGCTAATTTAGTGAGATCTAGCTAGTTTTTGGGTGTTGAAAATGACAAATTCATAATAACATGTCTGATTTTAATATCTTGAAAATTCATCAAAAAATCAAGAAAATTCTTTTTATGATAGTGAAAATTATAGTTAAAAGTGTGTAAAAATCAATTGAACTTATTTTGGACAAATTGTTATCTTTGGAGAAAATAGAACATGAAAAAAATATTTTATCTTTCATTAAAATGAAATTTATAGTTACAAGTATGTATAAATTATTTAAATTCATTTTGAATGTCCAAGAAGGGTAAAATAGTCATTTAATCACAGAAATAACTAAAAATGTTTTTTTAATGGATGGAGTGTTAATTTTGACGTTTTGAACATAACTAATGATCAACTACCACTATCAACTATCAGAGAGAGTCTCTCTGTAATTTTTTGAACAGTCCGGAGATGTCAATATGATTAGTTTTGGTTCAAAGATTGTCTCTGTAATTTGGGTAAAACACATAGGCGTCAGTGTAATTTATCTTTTTTAAAAATTTTGACTATAATTTCCCATTATTGTTTGGGACAATTTAATTTATAAATATGTCATTTTCATCATATATTAGAAGGTGGATATTTTAATAAATGATATTGGTGTGTACACTCTCTTTTATTTTCAATTATAGGTAATTCTTTTTAAATCAACAAATTTTTTGATAATTTTTGATGCGGAGTTTATAGTAGTAGTTCAAATATTTTATGTGAATCAACAATTTTATTAAACTATCCCTTTTATTTTGTCACGCCCTGAAGTACAGAAAGTGACGTGATGGATTAATTATATTATTTAAACGAGAATTTAGTTAAAAACATGGGTTTAAAATTAAATATGAAATTTGCCGTAAATTTAGAACCTTTTTAAGAAAAGCATTTATAAACATTAAGCAAATAAGGTCATTGAGGTAAACATTAAGTTAATAATAAAACCACAAAGAAACGCGAGCATGGGTCCCACTAACCCACAACTTGTGCACACACATTGTACTGACAATATAGTAATACAACTACAGTCTAAGCATAAAGAAATTTAAACATTACATGCCTTGTTCAATTATTACGAATAATCTATTAGTCCTTCTACTGCTCCTAAGTTCTGCCTGCTAAGTCCTCTCTGAACCTAAGAGAAAATCCACCTAGAGGGGAAAATTTGAAAACAAGTAAAATATGAGCGAAAAGCTCAGTAGAACTATGTTTTAAAGAGTCATTTAATTTAAAAGAAATATCATTACTCAAGAGATTATTTAACAGAAAACTTAAGTAAATAAATTTAAATAAAACCATTCTTAGCCAAAACAGTTTATTTGGTCGACCAGAAACATTATCATTTTCTTTTTCTAGGCAAACCATATGAATATCACCACCATAGTGGCCCAACTGGATTTCGGGACCTGCCCCCAAGGTCGATCGCTATACAACCCAATCTCTGTTATGGCATCATGCCCTTATATCCATTTTTAACATTATTCAAATCCATTTACAAGATGTTTTCATTATTATTCATTATGAAGTTCATCTCAGATCATGGTTTTTATAAAAGAAAACAAAACCGATAAATTTCATTTCCAATCATCCATTAAAAACATTTTTATAGAAACCCTTTTCACGGCCAAACCATTAAAAATTAGGCTGCCAAAGAAGGGGTAGAAGTTCTACCTCGATACTCGTGTGGTACACCACACCGTAATCCCAGTCCGTTATACGTTAGCTTCGCGGAACCACGAACGATTCTAAATACAAACTAGGTTGATCAATGTCTAGTTTAAGATATCCTACATTGCTAAATCATTTCATGATATCCTAGTATTCCGTTTATATCTTTAAAATCATTTTATAAAGTTGGGATTTCAATCGGAGTTCAAAACAGTGAGAACAGATGAAAATCATAAAATTTGCCCTAGTTCGGTCGGCCTACCGGTCCCCTGGTTCGGTCGGCCGAACTATGCAGTTCGGCCTGCCAGAGGACCGTGTCCGGTTGGCCGAACATTTCCCAAGTTCGGCCTGCCGGACGGATGAATCTGGCCTGCCGATCCTTTGAATCCAGCCTGCCAAACACGAAGTTCGGCCTGTCGAACTGGAAAATTTCCAAAAATCTCAGGCATGGGTTTTGGGTCTCCCAAAACTCAAATCTTCATTTTAACCTGTTTTTCTCAAATCTCAGGCATAAAAAATGATCATAGATGATAAAAAACATAATAGAACACTTTTGAACTCATTTAAACAAGATTTGAACACAAAATCCAAGAAAATCCAAAAATGAAGAAAAAAGGGAAAAATGAAAAATCTTGAATCTAATCCGTTCTTCTTCAAACAAAGCATGGATCCTAGTTGTTCTAAGTTCCCTTGACTCAAATCAAGAGTTTTCTAGGCTCAAACAAACTTAGATTTCAAAAATGCATGAAAAATCAAAATTTTTAAATAGTTTAAAATTTCAAAACTAACCTCGAATCAAAGCTTTAAATCACATTTTTGGTTGCCAAATCACGTCCCCGAGCTTCCTACTCGCTATCCCGAAGCTTGGATTTGAATTTTGATTCAAAAATTTTGAGGGAAAATGAGAGAGAAGAGGAGAGACCGAGAGGGAGAGTGAGAGAGAGTGTCACGGGGAGAGGGAGAGTGAGAATGAGAGAAAGAGAGTGAGAGAGATTAAATAGAGAGAAAAGTATGCGGTTTTACTATGCAAAAACCATGTGCCGCCTATGGTTTTGTAAAACTAAATATATTTAACATTTTACAAATTGTTTTATCTTAAGAACCCAAAATAACATTTTAAAACAATAAAAAATCATTAGAATTTATTAAAATAACAAAACTTAAAACTCAAAATTTAAACAAATGATTAAATTAATTTTGAAACATTAGTTATGGCACACTAATTCATCATTTTATATTACAATATCATTAAATTAATTTTAGGGCGTTATAATTTTCGTATAAAATTTTAATTATATTCCCTTGAAATATACAATCTACAAGAGAACAAATAAACTCAACTCAACTACATACTTATGGGACAGTAATTGCCACCGATCTTTTAATTTGTTGGACATACTTCTCGTGAATTGAGGAATTATTCAAAGACCGTATATACCGCTGATGTGGTACACCAGTCTAATAGATAATTGACATTTGTTTATCTTTGTTTATGTCAACGCTGCTTAATGACCTCCTAGTGTATTTTCTTTTAATTGTTTAGTTACAATGGCCATAAAATCTCCTGTATTAAATAAGTTTCAATTCTTCTTGAAAAAATTATTTAATCTACTTAGAAAACCTGTAACAACCTAAATTTGGTTCAACATGGTGTAAATGTTGACAACTTTTTTTATTTGGCAAAAAAGTAATAAAAGCAAAAACTTATTGAGAGAGAAAGATGATATCAAATTAATATAAAATTTAGAAATCAAGATAAAATAGTAATATATTAATAGTAAGAAACTAATATTTACAAAACACTTTTCAGAAACCGTAAAACCCAATGGCATCCAGGTAATCACTGCTGGTTCTTCCTCTAAATCCAGCAATGTGGCCAGTTTGGATATTGTAACTGAAAGGCGTGCCAACTTCAGCTCCATATGGTCCATAGGTGTGACCGTTTTTGGTTGAAAATGTTAGTGAGCGTGTTACAGGAGTCTGTATGGTGGCACTAGACACGACACCATACCACCCTTTCACTGCTGTTATGACCTCCGACGGGAATTGAAGGTCAATCTGGATTGCAAAGATAAATGAAAAAGGACATAAAATTAATTTTTCTTAATTATGATTTCTCTAATCGTAGGGCATCCACATTTGGCGGAAAAAAATAAAGAAATAAATTAGAAACTAACCATTGCTATTGTGTATGTGTGGTCACCACTTGGATGTAGGGGGCCTTGAACAGGTTACCGTTCTTATCATAAGTCACATTTAAGGACCAAATGCCATTGTTATTAAACGAAGGTACGATAGTTCGAACTCCTGTGTATATGGACCTATCGTCCCAAGTATCACCACCGGGTCCTCCAAATGGTCCTATTAATTTTGCAACCAACTTATAAGTTAAGCCAACTAAAACTTTTGGTTCTAATTGATCATCCAACCAACCTACAAGTTAAGCCAACCAAAACCGTTGGTTCAACTGTTGTTCCAACCAGCCTATAAATTAAGCCAACCAAGTATACCCACACACTTCTAGCACAAAAAGAGGGTAAATACACGGACTTGTGCTTTCCGAAACCACATTTGTCTTCATTTTCATCCCAAAGGCGCAAAAGATGATGAAGCTCTGTAGTTCTAAAAATGCGTTTGTTATCGCACACACTTATCTAGAAACAAGAAGCAACACCAAAATTTTACTCAAAATAGTGTAAAAATCACGACTATTCTACTTAAGCCTTCTTTTTTCTAGTTTAAGTGATTTTTCATTAGTTTCTTTATCAATAATTAGTTCTAAGCTTAAATCTACAAGTTGATCGCCATTATTAGCTTTTCTACTATAATCAAACAGTAATGATGAACTATTTTAACATTTTCATGTCTACAAAAGAAAAACATAAAAGATATCTTTTCCAACCTTGAGCCATTTTTTTTCTTGATTGAAACTTGAGCGAATCTAGTTTGATCTTTGCCCAAAAAGACAAAAAAAAAAAGAAAAAAGTTTAAAATTGTTAGAGAGATTATAATATATCCTTAAATTGTGAAGTATTCAAAAAAAAAAAACACATGAAAAAAACCATGCCTTGTTTTTAAACATTTAGAGTCAGCATCTCGTGCCATTTTGAAGCCGTTGAGCTAGAATACATGTAAAATCATATTCGGGCCAGCGTCATGGTGCTAGGGCAGACAAACACTTGCGCTACAACGTTGGCTATCTGCACACCAGCGCTGCAACGCCCAGTAAGTGGCGTTGTAGTGCTATTTGTCTACCATTAATGTATGTAATGCATTATACAATGCCAGATATTGCTTTTGATGAGTACAAAACGCCAAGATTCACGAGTAACCGAAGTGTAAAACATTAGAATGCAATTAGTGGGATATTTAGTTATCTCAAAAGGGCCATTAATTTGGATTTGTTTTATAATGATTATCCTGCAGTACTAGAAGGTGACTCATATGCTAGCTAGATAACCAATGCAAGTGATAATAAATCCACATCCAATTAGATTTTCACAATTGCAAGAGGAGTCACATCTTGGGTTTCTGAGAAACAAGCTTGCATAACTCACTCAAAATGGAGTCTCAGTTCATAATACTTGTTGCTGCGGGCAAAGAAGCAGAATGATTGAGAAATTTGTTATTTGAATGATTGAGAAATTTGTTATTTGGTATTGAGATGTAGCCATAACCGATGCCATCACTTTCTTTGTACTGTGATAGTGAAGCTACTTTGTCTAAAGTTTATAACAAAGTTATAATAGACATCTAGACATATTAGCTTAATACATGAATATGTGAAACAATTAATAACAAATGGTGTTACTAATATTGTTTATGTTAAGACAACAAGAACGTAACAGATCCTTTGATTAAAAATCTATTAAGAGACTTAGTTAAGGACACATCTAGTGAAATAAGACTTAAATATTTCTTTATCGGATCCTTTACTGTGGTCTACGGTTTGAACGGTATCCTTCAAGGCCCCAAATCTAAGTACTGGTGAGAATACCTGCACACCAGTGAACGTTAGTTTCTTATTCAATTCTTTATTATTATTACTATTATTATTATTATACAATTAAAAATATATATATCACAACTTTATAGTTATGGAACATATGGAGTTGAAAACAGCACACCTTTGAGTAGCCCAACAATTCAAGCTGCTGCCAAACTTGCTGAATTAGCTGGAAGAACCAGCAATGTTTACCTGAATACCATTGCGTTTTACTTATTATCTTAAGATATATATACGTGACCTCTTTATCAGACGTCGTAGCTTTCTGTCTGGTATAATAAATAAATTCGAAAGACCTAGTGCATAATAGTAATGATTGTTGCTGTTTCTGACTATTATTAACAATATGTACGCAAGGAGTTATTTGGGTGTGTTTATAATGTTTACAATAAGCTCTCTGTGCAGAGCTGCTTGTGTCTACGTAATATATGTATTCAGTGTAATGTTTGAACTGAAGCTTTATAGAGCTGATTAAATAAAACTCGGTGAGAATTTAAATATTTAATATTCTTAGTATCTATTTTCTGCGAATTTTTTTTTTAACATCTTCATCGTATCTCTTAGGTATTTATTACTTACAAATACTAGTTTAAAGCTAGAACTTAAATCAATACAAAATAATAAAAAAATTGTCACTATAACTTTATTGTCTTTTCAGTCTCAATTTTTTTCAGATTTCAAAAATAAATTATTAGAAGAGGGTGAGCACAACTTGGATACCACTTTGTTGGAAATTACTACAATAATAAACTCACATATGTTGTATTGCATGAGAATTACAAGTTAATATGCTGCTTTTGAAAAATTATTTTCAATTTGGAGCCTGACGACATATGAATTTTGGGCTAAAAGCAACATCTGAATGTCACCAAAATTTCTCTCCAGGTATTACTTTCAAAACTTCTCCCCAATAACATAAAATAACATAAAATCCAACAGATAAAGATTTCCAGGGATTTGTTGTAATTTAAAGCTAAATATTAATATATGTTGACTTCAATTACTTGGACTTTACGTCACTTGTAACGCCCCCTTTTAAGGACGTCACAGATGTCGTTACATTCATACATTCATACTTATTTAAACCTTAAACATAAACATAATTACAACACTTATACAATACTTTAAATTGTAAAAATAATTAAACATACATAACCAGGATCCATTCAATCATTTTTTTTTGAAACAACATAACATTGCTTAATTTATTCCATATCAAAATTAATTCAATTATACATTAAATTAATCATAAACTTATTTTAATAAAATAGATATTCCAAGTTGTAAAATCATAACTTATAAAAAACATCACATTGTAACTCATTTAATCATCACATCATTTAAAAATTACTTGCTCCTACAGTTCGGTAGGCCATACTTGGGACTTCCGCAGGCCAGAGATGATCGGCAGGCCGAAGTTCCTCAACCGGCAGGCCGGCAGAGGCTTTGCAAATCAGGCTTAAAACTCATCATCGTTCGGCAGGCTGAAACGTGATCGGCAGGCCGACCAAAGATGTTCGGCAGGCCGACCGAGCCAAAAATCCTTGAGAAAACTTAATTTTTAAAACAAAACCAACTTTTCATAAAAATGCGGAAGAGCAAAATTCTTTAAAATGATAAAATAAAATATAAAACCATAGTTCAAGTATTCTTAAAACTTAACATAAAAATATGTTCAAAATATAAAACTTGATTTAAAACATAAAAACATTCTTCTTGGCGTTCTTCCGGTTACAATTCATCGTGCTTAATGCTCATACGCCTTCCCATGTCCTCCGCCTAGTCTATGATTTTCTTACTCTTATCTGTAACATGACATAAAACTTGATTAAGCTAAAGCTTAGTAAGTACATATAATTCTCACAATTAAAAACATTCCATATACATCTTCATCATCATCATCATATCATAAAAGTGCCTTAAGCACAATTTCATATAAACATATCTTTCATTACATTGACCATATTAAAACTTATTCCATTTTTTTTAAGGGCCCGAGTGTGCACCATAATCATCATCATAGGTGTAACACCCGCCTATTTTATGTAACGGACCACGTTAAGTTAGTAACGACGTTAAGAATATTTATCATTAATTTATGTTATATGATATGATATATGATGTTAATGTTACTAACTTTTTATGTCAAGTTTTATGACAGGTGACGACCGCATGGAATTGTTGTGCACTAGTGTTCATGTGAATTTTTAAATGTATGATTAATTATGATGCATGATGAATTGAATGATTTAATGTATGGTATTTAAGGACAGTTCGACAGGCTGAACTTTTAAGATTTGCAGGTCGAAAAGTCTGCCCAAGACCGGTAGGCCGAAGAAATCTATCGGCAGGCCGAACTTAGTGGAACCGGCAAGCCAAAGAAGAAAATCGACAGGCCGAACATGGCTGACGAGCAATCAGTAGAAATCTCTCCAGAATTATGGCTGAGTTAATTACGATAATTGGATGATTTAATGTGATTAATAGACACAATAATGGAATGTTTTTATCAGTTAAGGAAATTAAAGGTTTGACTTTGCATTGATTTGTGTCAATTTTAAATGGTTTCCTTTTTTAAGAGGGCAAAACATGGAAAGTTGTGAGTGATTGTTTGACTTCATCTTTTCTCTCCTTCCTCCACGCCTCATGCCCCTCTTAACAGTCAGAAATTTCTGACTTAATGAAGAGTAATGACTCTTCATTATACACATTACGTTAGAAAAATTTTAACGTTTTCTTTCCTCAGATTTTTCTCTCAACTTCTCACTCTTCTCTCCTTCATTTCTGAGACGTTCTCTCATTTTTTTTCTTCCTCTTCTCTTCTCCATGAGTGCTTTTCTCTCTCTCTCAAAAAAAAAATCTAAGTATATTGAAAGAAAAGTCATATTTTGTTGATTGAAATCAGGGGTTTTGAGAAGAAAGTCTTCTAAGGTAAGGACTCATGTATTTGTAAATAATAAAAAAAAGATATTCTCCTCCTCAAATTTGTCTACAATATCCTCTCTAGGTATTGTATTTTGTTTTGTGTTTTTATTATGATGTTCATGAGTGTTATGTGTGATGTTTCTTCACGTTTCATGTCATTTCTGTATTTTTAATAAAAAATGTAATGATTATTCAAAAGGTAAATGAATGATGTTTTCATGAAAAGTTGTTAAGAATATGCATATGTATGTATGGTGAATGTATTTTTTATGTTATGAAATTTTTATGAGATTACAATGAGAAAACTGTTTTAATAATGCTATTTCTGGATTTTTGTTTATGAAATGTTATATATATTTAAATGATTTTATGATAATAAAATAATTTTATGCATGAAAATAAGATGTTTGTATGAATTTTAAAATTAAAATATATGTATTTTAATTGTTCGAAAATGTTTTATTTAAAAGATATTTATGTTTAAAATGTATGGTTTGTTTTTGTATGCTTAAGGTAATTTTTATGAATTAAGAAAAAAATCATGATAATATGTTTATGTGATGACAATTTTTATGACTGAATAATGTTTATATGTGATGATAATGTTATGTTTTCACAATGATGATTATGAGTTATGTTTGTAAAATGTGATGAATGTATACATGAATATTATATGAATGAATGTTATGTGAATGGATATTTCATGATATGTATTAATGTTATTGCATCTTTAAATGGATAAATGACATAAACACTCAAGGAACGAGCACTACGAGACCGCGACGTCGTCACCAAATCACGTTAGGGTTAAGTGAGCTATCGTTAAAGTAAGTACATTCTCAGCTGCAACATGACACGTTTCTCAAGATTTGATGATATGTTCACAATGATTTTCATGATGATTTTATGGTTGTTTTCCTTAAAGGATTTTTATGAAAGATTTTCATGATTTAAAAAAATATATATGCATGATGATGATGACATGTTCCAAAGTATGAAAATTATGTATATATGTATCACCTAATAAGTGTTGCACACCCAATGTTATGAAATGATATGTTATGATGTCATGTTTGGTTTGGGATTAGCTACCCTTCTCCTCTCATGACGGCGTGCCTACAATGATGTTCATGGTGCAACACTTGGGCCCTTAAGATAAAATGGAAAGGTTTTAAATATGGTCAATGTAATGAAAGATATGTTTATATGAAATTGTGCTTAAGGCACTCCTACGATAATGATGATGATGATGATGATGATTATGTAATGTTTTAAATTGTGAGAATTATATGTACTTACTAAGCATTAGCTTAATCATGTTTTATGTCATGTTGCAGATAAGGGTAAGAAAATCATGGACTAGGCGGAGGACATGGGAAGGCGTGTGAGCACAAAGCACGATGAATTGTAACCGGAAGCACGCCAAAAAAAAAACGTTTCTATGTTTTAATAAAGTTTCATTTTTTTTAACACTATTTTTATGATAAACATTTCAAGGATTTTTGAACTATATTTCATATTTTATTTCATTATCTTATGTATTATGATCTTACCCATTTTTTATGAAAGGTTGATTCTGTTTTGCAAAATAAGTTTTCTCAAGGTTTTTGGCTCGGTCGGCCTGCCGAACACCCTTGGTCGGCCGGCCGATGTCCGAAAGTTCGGCCTGCCGATTATGTTCTCGGCCTATCGAACAATGATGAATTTTTAAGTTGTCTTACAAAGCCTCTGTCGGCCTGCCGTAGTCCCAAGTTCGGCCTGCCGAACTGTGGGAGCATGTAACCAAAAAGTAATGTGATGTTTTTTTAAGTTATGATTTTATAACTTGGTATGTAAATTATGTTAAAATAAGTTCATGATTAATTTAAAGTATAATTGAATAATTTATGGCATGGAATAAGTTAAGCAGTGAGATTTAAAAATTTTAAGTCATTATAAAAAAAAATGCATGAATGGATCCTGGTTAAGTATGTTTAATTACTTTTTAATTTGAAAGTATCATTTAAGTTTTGTAATATATTTATGTTAAGTTCAAGTAAGTATGAATGTAAGAATGTAACGACATCTGTGACGTCCGAGCTAAGGGGCGTTTCAATAGGCGCGCCGTCATGAGAGGAAATGGGTAGCTAATCCCAAACCAAACATGACATTAAAACATCATCATAACATAACATTGGTGTGCAATACTCATTAAGTGATACATATACACATAACTTTCTTGTTTTGAAAATTGGCCATAAACCAACATGCATAACTTTAAATCATGAAAATCTTTCATAAGAAATCCTTTAAGGAGAATAACCATAAAATCATCATGAATATCATTGTGAACATATCATCAAATCTTATGAAACGTGTCATGTTGTAAGTGAGAATGTACTTACCTTAAACCTAGCTTACTTAACCTTAATATGCTTTGGTGACGACGCCACGGTCTAGATGTGCTCGTTCCTTTGAGTGTTCATGCCATTTATCCATTTAAAAATACAATTAACTTAATACTTATCATAAAACATCCATTCATATAACATTCATATATACACTCATCTCATATTACAAACATAATTCATAACCATCATTGTGAAAACATAAAATTATCATCACATATACATTCATCTTATATAAACATTATTCATAACATGCTTCCTTAAGTATTACCATCAAAACATCTCATACATTACAAACATGAATATCTTTTAAAAACATTTTCGAACAATTAAAACACATATATTTTAATTTTAAAATTCATACAATCATCTTATTATTATGCATTTCAATATCATAGAATCATTTCATCATCAATAAAAATCATTTAAACATATAAAATATTTCACAAAACGAAAATCCAAAAACAACATTGTTAAAACAGTTTTCTTGACGTAATTTCATAAAAATTTCATAACATAAAATACATTCATCAAAACATTAACAAACCTTGTAGTCAATATCATAACATATACATGAACATTCTTGTCAACTTTCATGAAAAACATCATTCATTTACTCTTTGAATAAACATTACATTTTCATGTATCATATCCAAACAGCAATATTTTACTGTGAATGGTAAAGGATAGAAAATTCATATTTTATCATAGAAACAACGAAATGACTTGAAACTTGGAGAAACATCACATAATACATACATGTATAACATATTAAAAATTCAGGACAAAATACAATACCTAGAGAAAGATATTGCAGACGAATTGAGGAGGAGAAATTCTTTTAAGAAACACCGAAAAAAAACTGAGTCCTTACCTTAAAATTTCTTCTTAAAATCCTTGAATTCAACCAACAAAATATAACTTTTTCTTTCAATATTTGCAGAAAATTTTTGAGAGGAAGAAGGATGGAATTCGTGGAGAAGAGAAGAAGAAGAAAGAAAGACAAAGAAGCGTCTCAGAAATTGAGAGAGAGAAAATGTGAGAAGATGAGAGAAAAAGATGGAAAAGAACGTTAAAAATTTTTAACGTTATGAGCATAACCGATGAAAATTCAATACTCTCCATTAAGTCAGAATTTTCTGACTAATTGATGGCTAATTGGCATGGAGGAAGGAGAGCAAAGAGGGAAAGTCAAACAACCACTCATTACTTACCATGTTTTGCCTTCTTAAAATGGGAAACCATTTAAAATCACACAAATCAATGCGAAGTCAAACCTTTTATTTCCTTAAATGATAAAATTATTCCATTATTATGCCAATTAATCACAATAAATCACCCATTTATCGTAATCATCTCAGCCATAAATTTGGAGAGATTTCTGCTGACTGCTCGTCAGCTGTGTTCAGCCTGCCGATTCTCCACTTCGGCCTGCCGGGTTCCACCAAGTTTGGCCTGCCGATGGTTCTCATCGGCCTGTCGATCTTTGCAGTCTTTTTCGGCCTGCCGAACTTAAAAGTCCGGCCTGCCGAACTGTCTTAAATGCCATACATTAAAACATTCAATTCATCGATGCTTCATAATTAAACATACATTAAAATAATCATGAACACTTGAGCACAACGATTCCATGCGGTCGTCACCTGTCATAAAACTTAAAATAAAAGTTAGTAACATTAAAATCATATATCATAACATATAACATAAATTATTAATAAAATTTCCTTAACGTTGTTACTAACTTAACGAGATCCGTTACATAAAAATAGGTGGGTGTTACATCACTAGTCTTGGGACTCCTAAATAGTATACATATACGGATCTGGCCTAAATTACTTAAGAAAAACTTGTGAGTTTGGTCGTGGTTGTAGAGGAGCTAAGATGAGGGTGATAAAGTCATGAGTCATATAATTATGTTGGAAGATCAATCGTAGGTCTTCGATATCGATATAGTAGGATTCACAATACTCCGACCAAAGATTTCCATCTCTTTCCCAAGAACTACCAGCTTTCCTGTATCGGTATTTGAGAGAAAGAGAGAGGTCTTCATGTAGGGCAAAGATTTCAAAATCTTTGGTTCCGAGGTGAATTCAATAAATGACCACATCCATTATTTGCCATGCAAGTACCTACTGTTAACAAGTGCTAAATCCTTTTAATCTATGGTGGTTTTTTTTCCTCTTTATTTTTGTATTTTAATATCGTTATATGTATAGAATCATACTTAGCATCTACATGAATATATCTTAGAATCTGAATAATGTCTACCTGTTTCTTATATATAGAGTCAAAAGTTGATCCCTCTTCACCCAATTGATCTGTATGAAATGTTTTCCTGGTTTCCGTTTTTCTTTTCTTTTCTTTTTGTTTGTTTTTCGTGATTGCTTATTGTCATTGTTATTGATTATATGAACTAGCTAGTCTTATTTTCTAAATTCATGTGTTTTTGTGATTGATTATAAATATTAGTACTATTATTAGTTTTGTTTAAAGAACTATAGTGGGATCTTTTTTTACTTCAAAAACGTAACGTATGTTCTGTTTTCTTTTTCTTTTTCCGGAAGAAAGAAAATAGAAAACTTAAATATGTTGACAACCAAATAATGCCTTTTTGCAACCAAATATTTTTAGAATGTATAACCCGCGGGTTTCTAAATTTTGGATTCAAAGGTTCGCGTTTGAAGATGGGTAGAAAAGCCGTAACTTTGTTCATTGCTTTCTTGAATAAGGCAATTGTTAAATAACATATATTACCTTGCAATTTTTCATTTAACAAGAAGGGTTGTCCTTGAGAATATAGTTTGAATGCTCAGGAACAATAAGCATTAAACGCAATTAATCAATCAAATAAGTGAAAGGAGGCGACTAATAATTTTGGTTAGAAAAAAATTAAAAATATAAGACAAAAAAAACAACATTCTCTCATGGTCAAAACATGAAGAGATTTAAGTGGCGGAAATAGTCAATTGCTAATTTTGGAAGATCAAGCACTCCTTTTCTCTCGTATGGTTTTTTTCGCGATGACTTTTTTTATTTGGGGGGGGGGGGGGGGGGGGGGGGTTTTATAAGGCATCTTCAACTTTTTTTAGGCGTAAGAGTCAATATTCTAACTTAGAAATTTCAACCCGTTTATGTTTTCTTTAAATTTTATATTGACTTCCTATGTCTATATAGCGTGTTTATTCTGTAGTTACTCGTCTTTTTTTTTCTTTTTTAATATTAAAACATTGAGTGGAGGCTTGGTAAAAAAAGAAACCATATCATGCCAACATTTGTATTTATGTGTATATGTGAACACTCTGAAAACAACAATTTTTATAAAACAAGAAAGGAAAACTATAATCTTAATTAAGATAATTACTTTAAGTGATAAAAGGATCTTGTCCTTTGTTCAATGATTTGGTATACAACTGAGCTTTTATGCTTGAAATGGGGACATTATTGACGAAGCATGATCGTAGATGGTCTGGCAAATTACTCATGAGTGTCTACTTTTGCAATGCAAGAGTAGAAAAGGCTGATTGTTTAGGATCTGGAAGAATTCCCATAAGCTCATTTGTTGACTTTCAGCCAGTGCTGGATCCATAGCTCCAAGCTTCTTCCTTCATAACTTCCACAAGTTCCATGTCAAAAAGTTTAGGGTGTTTTCTCTCACCGCATTTGAATTGCTTTAGTGTTTTTTTTAACCATGTTCCCAAATGAAAATCAGTAAAACAAGCACAAAGTTTAAGTTCCACGTCTACATTAATTAAAAAAATTTTAGAGCAATTTGACTGCGGATAAAAAGGTGGGTGTATGTTTTTCATTACACTAAAGTTGAAAGCATCATATTTACATGTCACTTTTACAAGAAAAAAATGGTTACACATCGATGACAGGCTTTTGAAAAATCGCGCAAGTTTTCTTAATTTATTTTTTCCTTTTCTCGCCTTTTCCTTGTTTGTTGCGTGTCTCACGAGTTGGGAACCTAGCATGTTAATTCTTACAAAAGACATGGATTAGTTTAAAATAAAATTATGTGAATGGCAAACCGTCGTCTAATAATATATGATATACATTGGATGACATCTCATACGCATGTGAAATACAACAAACGTGCATAAAGAACACATTATATGATGGTGTTAATAAAGACCGTCGTTAGATTAAGCCTTGAAAAAAAAAATATTTCTTCTCGAAGAAAAATTTCAAGACCAACTTACAAAAATGCCCCTCAAATGTCCCAACTTATTAAAAATGTCCTCTAATAAGCCACTTATTAAAACTACCTCTTTATTAAAAATTAGTGATTTATTAAAAGTCCAAGTCACCTTTCCTTCTCACCCACGAGAGAACCCGCTAAAACCTGCTAGGTTCCATCTTGGAATCCGCCAAGTTCTATCCTGGAACCCGCCAGAACCTACCAGGTTCTAACACAGAACCTGCCAAATTTCAACATAGAACCTGTCAAATTTCGTCCAAAAAACACCAAAAGCATCAGATTTTTTCCCAGAACCAACCATATTTGAACATGGAACATGTTAGGTTCCAACACAAAATCTCTAGAACTGCTAGATTCTATCTTAGAACTCGCCAAAATCCAACAGATGCAGTCGTAGACCTACCAGGTTCCAAATTTTATTAAAAAAAATCAAGCAAATAATTTCATATTAAACCACAAAACTCAATTCTAATCAAATAATTTCATATCATTTTATCTCTTCCAACATATTTACTAAACAATACAAAAATGGAGCAAGTACTGAACAAATTCACTCTATTCTCTTCTTAGCCACTCATATTCAAACTTGTAAGTACTAAACAATGCTTAATCTATATGTCCATTGGCTAAAATCGATTGTTTTGGATTCATATGATAAAGAATAAAAGTTAAGCATTCTTCTATAGCTGCTGTAATGAACTTCCCTACGTGGCCGCTACTTAGCTTTTTAAATAAACTTTTAATTAAATCTCTCAATTTTGCGGAACATTTTTTTTATATCATTTAAAAGTTAACTTTACTGATTCTATCTTAAAACTATTTTTTTTACTTACTTTTTTTAACAACTAATTAATTAGTAACATAGCAGTAATTTCAAAATATATATAGAGTAGCAAAATTTTAAAGTTATATACAAGGCTCATGAGTCATATTCATTGAAACAGTCACCGTCAAAATAGATATCAAAATAGTCATTAAAATATAGGCAGAAATCTAGGCGCGGTATCCATTTTCCATATCACCACTCTAATCGTCCGCCGCTACGCCACTATCCATTAGATGTTACCGACAGGTTGTTTACCGACAATATGAATATTCTTAGATGAGCTTTTGGTTAGTAAATAGGAATAGTGACTCACAAAATGTTTAAAGCAGCATGTAATCATATGTATGACTAATAAAATGCATGAACCGTATTATGCTTAGTTTTGAACTTGTCTTGTTATTAATTGGGCCCAAGTAGTCGTACTACTTGCATGCGATCAATGGGATGTTAGGGTTTGCAAGGTCCCAACAATATCGTGGCCAACAATAATTTATTACTTTAACATGGAGCCCCCCTATGGGTCGAGAGATTGGTACGACTCTCTTGGTTAATTTTTCGTTTAAGTTTTACTAGTTATTTTAGTGAACATGTAATATGACATGGCATATCGTACTTAAAACTTAACATGCTTGCAACATATTGAAATCCTTTATTTTAAACTATTCATACTGTAGTCGAGATTCTTACTTACCTGTATCAGTGACGTAGACTCCCCTATCAATTCTGAGTTTCTCTTTCTCTATTGAATAAATCTGTACAAACACCCATTACAATTTCCAATTTTAGGCTATTCAATTTTAGCATAACCACAAGAATTTGATCACTTTGTTAGATCGTGAATTCCTTTATCAATTGATCATGAGTTTCCCCATTTCTATTATAAGGATTAATTTTTACTAAATCTTCATAATATTCATACTTTTCCATAATTGCCATATGTTCATATCTACGTTGATAATTAATTAATTTCACAATAATTAATTAATTATCTATCATTATTTAAACCGTGAGGCATTAATCTAATAAATTAGTCACTCTTAAATTCATGATTCTTATCTTAAGTCCTAATTGGGCTTGTTTTAAATTCTCTTCATGGGTTCGCAATTAATTTTAAGTCCATAAGCGCGAAAATGACATTATAATATCTTATAAACTCTACCGATGGGCTGTAATCGAGCGACATTTTAGACTGAAACAGGCGTTGGACCCGTGCCTAACATCGTGGCATTAAAGCTCTATCGTATTAGGTTTTTATACTTGTAAATTTAATGTTTAATTGAAAACGATTAAAGTTCATCCTTGAAATTCTTACCCATTTAGCTTGCAATTTCGAATAAATATTGCTCAATAAAATAATGCCCGAAGTTATTAACCCACTAAATCTTGGGCTTATATAACCTTTTAAAGTACTGTAATTTCTTGATTTAATGAAAAATCAAATTTTAAAGTCACGCAATTTTTTTTTTGTAAAAACTGATACCGGTGGAGTAATTTTGGAAGATTTATATGAAATAGTTTATTAACACAGTTTTTTTCTCTTTTAAAGTGTTTTCCTCATAAAAGTCACTTATTTTTAAATGTGTGTTTTAATGATTTTCTTGTTTGTTCTAAAGTCCCGGTTACCATTTTATTTCGACAAAAATTGTTGTCCCGTTAAAACTTTGAATTTTTTTTTTACCGATTAAAAAGTTTTGACTCTTTTTATATATCAAATTTCAAGTCCAATTTAGAAATAGATTTTCACAAAACTTTCTTTATGAAAGTTCTTTATATTACTGCAAACTAAAACTTTTATATTAAGCAAAAATTGTAGTTAGACCTCAAAACGATCCGAAACTTTAAAATAGTTTTCTGCGCAAAAATGTAGCTTTTTGGACTGTTTTAGAAAACTTTCTATAACTATATTTTAAAGGTAGATTTTGGAGAAAAATTCTCCATGAAAGTCATTCATCTCATCGAAATATAAAACTTCTATGTTCAGTGGAATTTAAAATTCAGACCCAAAAAGGCCCAAAATGGCAAAACTGTTTCAGCATTCCTGGAACTGTTTGGCAGTTTTTTGCAAACTGCATTCAGGCAGTTTTTGGGGCTACCTTTGGGCAGTTTTTGGGGCTGTTCTACATTGTCCATAAAAACTATTCAGTAGGCCTATTTAGAGTCAAAACTGTGTTTTTTTTTTTTTTTGCAGTCATGGGTTTTTGTTCAAAATGATAAAAACTAAAAGTCTCGTGTTCGGAAAAGTTTTAAAAATTGATTCTAAGGCCTCCGTTTACACGTTCAAAGTTTGTGAAATTTTTTTCCACAAATCACAATTTGCACAAACATAATCCTAACATGCCATGACTAACTTTTTACATCACATACAAGTTCAAACCATACTCATCACATATAAATAATTATTACAACATATTTCCTCACCCAATCATCAAATCCCTCATGACTTTATAAACTTTATCCTAAAATAAAGGACAAGTTTAGAGTTGCTTACCCTTGGGGACTAGTTTTGTGAGATGTTCTTAGGGCTTCAAACTCCACTTCTTTTCTTCTCTTCTTGTTCCAACACCAGATTAAAACTTTATCATGTAAAAATCTAACTTGTTTTGGCCATCACGTAAATGCTATCTAAGTAACATATTTTCTTTCTTTTTTGCTAAGGAAAATAAAAAGAAAACATAAAATGAAAAGGAAAGGTGTAGATATTACCATCGATGATGCTCTGCATCACCTCCATCTTTTTCTACTTCTTCTTTGTGACTTGCTTACTCAGTGGAACAAGTGGAGACAAGTGAAGACAAAACAAATTTTTCTTTCTTTGTGACTTGCTTACTCGGTGGAACAAGTGGAGACAAGTGAAGATAAAACAATTTTTTCTTTCTTTGTGATTCTAAGTTCACTCGGTGGGAAAAATGGAAGTGGAAATTTTTTTTTGGCCTTTTCCTTTAGACTAGCTTACTTGGTGGAACAAGTGGAGACAAGTGAAGACAAAACAAATTTTTCTTTCTTTGTGATTCTAAGTTTACTTGGTGGGAAGAATGGAAGTGGAAATTTTTTTGGCTTTTTCTTCTCTTGGAGGAATGGTTATTTGGTGGAGAAGTTGGAAGTAAGTGGTAGAAATTTTGTTTTTTCTTCTCTTGGAATGCACTGGTGAAAGTGGTAAGAAGGAAAGAAGAGTGAAAAAAATTGTGTATAATGACTTGGGCTCTTTATTTATAGATTTAGCTTCATAAGTGGCTTTGATAGATAAAGAAAAAAAATGACTAATCGCCCCTCTATTGTGGTGCCTTTGATAAAAGTGAGTGGAGTGTTAGGTTGGACTTCATTAATTGTAGAGGACAACCATCATTTGGGTGAAGCTTGATTTAAGGCTTGATTTAAGGGTACTTTTTGTATTTTCTTGCAATTAACTTTTAAGCAGATAAATTTTATACTATCAGCAATAATTAACTTAGTTGACAGGAGCTTTTATTACTTGACCAGTCCTCTTCTATTTTTTTCAAATACTGTGACATGCTAATCACAGTATGAACCAATATCGATCAAAGTTTAATCGTGCTTCTTTACTGCATTAAGTCTAAAAATATATTGTAGACTTAATTAAAAAAATGTGAACTTGACTTTTTCAGTATCCAGGCTCAGTAATGACATAGTTTTTAATAGTGTCACTATCCGAGCTTGCACTGTAGTTTTTGTTGATATGGCCACTCGCGTAGCTCTATTTTTGACTAATTTGGCAATTAAGGATCAAATTTGCATTAGAGTGTCTCTTGGTACACTACTAACTTAGTATTGCACCCAAAAAATTTCATAATTAAATTTCTCAGGTTCTTTATAGATAAATTCCTTCCGCCTCAGTTGTGGTGGAATTTATGAATCTCTTTATTAAATTATAACAGTTAATTAATTAACTATTGAATCTTGTATAGAATTTTTGGAACAGTTATTTGTTAATTCTATAAATTCTTCAAGCACGTACTTCATACACAGTGTTTCTAGGAAAATCCTTGATTTAAATAGGTTAATTATGCTATTTAATTCTAGGATTTTCTAAGTCATTGTAGCTGCTAAAAGTTTTTTTTGGTAGAAACGGATTACAATCTTAACCAATAGAGATATATCAAAGGCTAAGTTTCAGTTCAGGTAAAAACCATATAAATTAATATATTTAGCAATCTACAAAACTGAACACAAATTAAGAACCTGCAGCAAAATTATTTGAATACGTAGCAAAATCCACTAATAAAGCCTTAAAAGAATTCCCATTTTAATTAAACCTGCAGCAAAATCCATCATGGAGTACACCAAATCTGGATAAACAGACCTCGCACACACCGAGACAATGACGAAGATGCGGTGGTCGCGTGCGGTGGTGACATTGAACACAACTGACTCCATCGTCGATCTGGCTTCTGCGTTGTGGTTGGCAGTGCCATGGTGGTTGCGAAGAAGGCCCGCCTGTGGTTGATGATGGTGGTCAAATAAAAGAAAGGAGAAAAAGAGAGAACCAGAGGAATAGGAGGAAAAAAAAAAAAAAAAAAGAGGAAGAATGACAAGAGAGAGAGAGGTGTTTATAGAGAGACAAAGAAGAGAGAGAGATTTGAGAAATAAGGGAGAGAAAAAAAATGAGTTAGGGTTTGTTAATTGAATTAGGGTAAAAAGGTCAAATTAAAGAAAATAATCATGAAAGGGGCAGTTTGGAAAAGTGAAAAGGAAGAGGGTATTTTAATAAGATTATCCATAAGGGTGCATTTCATGTAGTTTTCTTAAGTTTCAAATATTATTCATAAATTTACGTTCCCTTTTTTGATAAACTCGATTTTTACCAAATGTAAAAAAAAAAATACATAAAAGTTTTCAAAGACGTATATAATAAATATATATAAAAACAAATATTTCAAAAATCATAGTCAAAGTTTATCCACAAATATAAAAACAATACTTAACCAAACACAAGGGAAATCTCGAAATTTTTTTTAAAAAAAAAAAACTTAAATTCAAAGGAATAAAATTCAAAAGATTCTAAATTTGATGCTCAAGGCGGAGTTGATAATAATAACTTGATGGTGAGTCACGACCTTGTTTATCCAAAAAATACAACAAATTATATACATGCACACACTTAACCAAACACAAAGGAAAACTCAAAGTTTGAAGGGAAAAAAACTTAAACTCAAAGGAAATACACCCAAATTTTGTGCTAAAGGCGGAGGTGGCAGTAGCGACAATAACAATTTGACAATGAGTCACGGTGTCAAGATGAGGGTTGAGAATTGAGGGAGTGGGGAGTAGAAGAGATGAAAGAAAGAGTAGGAAGATAGAAGGAATTTAGAGAAAGAGTTCGAAAGTAAAGAAAACAAAGTTAAAAGGTGAGGAAGAGGGAGACAGAGAACTTAGAGAGAGAAAAGGGTATTAAGAGAAAACCTTAGAGTTTGTAAATTTGATAAAGTGGATGGAAGAGAGTGTTTAAAATTTAAGAAGATTATGAGAAACTTTAAAATTTTTCAGCAAAAGGAGTGGGAAAATGTTCGCCTTTTTCTAAAAAAATTGTTGACACTAGACATTGATTTTGTGGAAACCATCATACAATAGTTTTTTAAAAACGGTCATCTAATATGCATTTATAAATCTTTGAAATATAGAAATTTTTGTGCTATTTTTAATATAGACGATGGTTTTTTTATAAAATGTCGTATAATAAATGTCATTTAATCACCTATTTCTAGTAGTGATCATAGTCCACTCTTTAACAATGGTAGATATTCAGTTGTTCATGCAATGTCTGTTTGTAAAATTACCTCTAAGACACTCAACTCTCGAAAAAGCTTAATCCATTTCTTATAAGACAGCTGAATTATTGTTCTTGAAAGATAAATTGCATACCACATCAAAACAACAAACTAATAATATCATTGATGTTGCAATATAAGGAAATATGATCCCGACCATAAACAAGTTCCACCAATAAAGTTTTAATAAAACTCATAAGGGGTTTAAAAAGCATCAGGTATGATAACGAAAGATAGATAAGACGCAATAATTATCGAGTACACAAAAGACTGTCAACACTATCAATAAAAAGCTCTTATCAATCTAAGACTAATAGACCCGAGTCACAAAGATGACAATCAATGTCACTAAAAATATAATTTTCATGCATAACAAAATCGACGCTAGAAGGTACACCTCCATTATTACAGTACTATTACTAAAAACACAATTAAGAAAAAAAAAAAAAAAAACCACCATGACATGGAGGTCGGTGCCCGTAGATCTAAATGGAAACACAAAAAGTAGAACTTAACAACCGACCGCGCATCACAGGAAATAGGCTCAGCACAACCACGGCCAAGAATCCCACGCCAGCAACCCTCCAACACCCTCCCTTTCCCTGCACCCAAGTCCGACGGAGCCAAGCTCTTCCAGCCGCAAAAACCTTGCCTGAACTACCCTCCGCCAATCTCCTCCAAAGATCACTAGCCACAATGTCCAACCCCCACCACCTGGCTTCCCAAATGCAACCACCAAAGAACGGCCACGACCCAAAAGAGAACAGGTGGAACAACTCCCTTCGCAAGCATCCCAGTTCCTAGCGGAGAGAGTCATGACGCCAAGAAGCCTAGCTCCTGCAACCCCCCAAACACCATCCCCGTTGCACCAGCCCCACACATCGATAACACATCATCACCTTCGTGAACACCACAAAAAGCCATATGCTGCTCCCACAAAAATCTAGCTCCTAATAAGTAGGACAGCTAAATTATTATTCTCTTTTTCTTGTTGACATCGTAATTTTTCTTCTATAACCCACACCAAAACATGGTAGATGAATCATTTGACGAAAATAACCAATTAAACTACATAATTTAGTTGGTTAACCAATTAACCTATTCCTCCCACAAGTTTGAAGATTTATAATTTCACAAACAACTAGGCTTAAATATATAGTAACATATAAAATCTGGTTAATCATCTGATCTTTTCCAAACCACCGCCTCAAGCAAACACCAATCCTAAGGATCCCAAAAGTATGAGAGATGCAATGAACCAAAACGAGGACAAAGGTATCTGATCTCATTAATCTTCCCTTTGATTCTTTATAGATTTGTTGAAGTTTCGAAGCAGCCCTTAACATTTCCCTATAATTGAAATCGTTACGCGATAAGATTTTAAGGACATAATTACGATTTTTCTGAAATTAGGGATTTGGAGCAGCTCTTCATCGCCGATCTGCTTGTACTTCATCGACAAATACCATCGTTGCTCCGCTGGTAGGCCTCCGGCGGTAGCAGCCACCCCCTACTCATCCCCTAAATCAGACACGTCTCTGGAAATTTGAGTCTTCTGAAATAATCTTGTTTTTGTTGTGAATAAAGTTGAGTTTGAGTTGTTTTATTTTGATGTTTGTTTAGAAAATTAGGGCTTGGATTTTTCAAATGGTTCTTTATATCCTCTCCATCGTTGTTTGTCTGTGATGGGTTGCTCAGAGTTGATAATTTTCTGGTTGGTCGAGTTAGTTTTCTGGTGAATTTCTTGCATTTGTGCATGAGTTGTCTTATATTTCTTTATTCTGGTTTCCAATTAATTCCTTTATATGATACATAAAAATTGGCTTGTGCATGATTATTGTATGGGCTATTGGGACCATTTTTTTTTTTAATTTTATCTTTTGGTAACCTGTGATAACCCTACGGAGCCATTATGAATTCATGATTAAAGTTGAGGAGGCATTAGTAATATGTAATTAAGCTCCTAGTTTGGTGCCTGATGCTTCGTTCTACTCAATATAACTTCTTTCTAAATTAGTTTTGACTGTTTTTATTTATGACGACTTTATTTTCGTATTAAGTAGAGTTTTTGGAATTCTGACTGTTGATCTCAAGGGTGACCAATATTAATTGCTCTAAACGTGAATTGCAATTTTTCTCTTTTGTTGATAGTTTAAAGTGCTTTAGAATTTGTAAAAATATGATGGCTACTAAGTACTTATTAACAAAACACTAGCTAAAATTACAAAGATGAATATATACATATGAGATTGGCTCTAGAACCTTGATAGTAATTTGTCATCCATGAGGATGATGAATCGGAAGATGAATTTGCCCAGCTGGCCCACAGGCAAAAATTTTTAAGTAGCTACTTTCCATGTAGACATACAGTTAACTATAGGTAAGACTTTCATGTATATTGGTCTTTTGGCATGGCTTTATGGGAGCAGCATTTGGCTTCCTATAGCTATTTATGAGAATACTTGGATGACTTTCTATAGCTAAATATTAGTTGCAAGCACTATCTGTTAACTAATAGATAGTTCATGTTCTTGTCCTTGTTATATGTATTCAATCATTTAAATATTGGTTCTTTTTACGTCAACTGGGGCTGTTGAGAGTTTACTGGAGAGGAGTTCATATGTTCAACTTGCTGATGGATTACTACAGTAACTTTTTACTTTTTACTTTAGCTGATACTGTTTGTTGGTTGGAATCAATAGTTTCAATCGAGATACCAAATAAAGGTTTAGTATAAAATAGAGGTTCACAATTAAAGTTTGGTACTTTATTTTTATGATTGTGGTTTTGTTGTCTATTCTCAAAATAGTGAAATCTTATTTGGATTGTAATATACTTTCTAATATGATTACTAATAAAACTTTCTGACAAAGGAGACTAGAAGCATCAAAAGAGGAGGGAAAAAGATTCTGGCAACATCAACTGCTTAATTGATTAATTGTACATGTGCAAAAGATTTGTACAAGTCTACGAAGAGCTTTTTGATACGGCGTGTTCAGTATAGACGTCTCTTGTTTTGATATATCATGAGTGCTTGAACCCGCGCTCTTAGTTTAACTTGATCCAATAATACAAAATTTGGTCAATTACACGGAAAGTTATCCCAGTCAATGGCCTAGTTTAAAGTGATGTGAACAAATAAATCATCTCAATTACTTGTGGGACAGTAACCTTAATTTTTCTAACATGGATTAATTCAACCATGGACCCTTATTCTGTTGGATATGCCCCTCATGATTCACGGGCAGTGAAGTTAAATTTTAGTGTCAAATTATTGTATTTAATTTACCGGAAATGCTTCCTACGAGTAAGGTCCCAGTTAACGTTTCACCATTTTGGGAATATCGATAATCTGTGAATAGACTCAAATTAACTGTCAAATTTTGATGTCTAAATGATGTTTATAATTAATCACATTATGCCACTTCGTACTTCAATATCTAAGTCCATTAAATGGCATTGTAATAATGTGATTTATTAGACATCAATTAAAACGCCAAAAATTAAATGGGTAATTAAAAGCCGTATGTGAATGACTAGTTTCTTCTCTTTTAAATATGCTAATAATAAAAATGTATGCCAAGAAAGAAAAAATGGAAAAAAAAATAGGGGTAGGGATAAATAACAAATAAGTCTAAAAAAATATGAAAATGTAAAAACAAAAATGTGCAAGAAATGCCGGAAGTTTCGTCGTTTCTTGCACGGAACGGATTCTCTTCATAAGGATTAGAGAGATTATCTAATTATCTTAACGAAATAGCCACTAGAGGCAAGTTCAATGGCTATATTACTACAAGAAATGATGCTTTGGACGATAACATTTGCCCCTCTGTTAATTTCTAGAACCCTTTGTTTCAAAATTCGTTTGTCACAGATATGAACTATCAACGACCAGACTTCGATTGTGAAATGGTATATTTTTCGACCATTTTTGGTTGCAGATAGGAATCATTTTATTATTTAATTTCCAACCAACTTAATTATCTTTATACGTTGATATTAATATTTTCATATTTACTAAAAAAATTAATATTTTCGTATAATATTACATACTTAAATTACTCATGAAAGTTCGAATATTTAGTGCCATTAATTGCATAAATGTCTCATTCTGAAACCTTCACCATGGGACTAAATACTAATTAGTTTATGCACATAAATATTTTTCTTGAAATTTTAGTTTTTATTATAAAATCGCATCAAAATTATACTTTGTTGGTTTTAAAGTTTGTTTTTCAATTTATTCAATTAATGAAAATATTAAAAGCAATTAAGACTAGCAAAACTAATACACAAAAACAAAACTTTTAAAAATGAAAGATATTTGGCGACCAAAAATAGAATTTTGTGGATAAAAACAATTTCTGCAGCTAAATTTTGGTCGCCAACAATAGCTCTTTTACCAAATAGTTTTTGGTCGTGAAATTGTTGGTTTTTCTTGTAGTGATATTAAGAAATTTAATCTCTTTGCAAGATTTAGTGGAATTGAAGCTTATAGCTTTTTTTCATTGAAAAGTAAGTCTTATAGCTTTTTTTTATTGTTAAATATAAGATTTAACAAGGATATCATATATACAACGATTCAAAGATGATGTAGGGATGACACAATATAATGATATAGACAATGACGCAAGCAATAAGTTATTGTAGAATTATTGGAGTACTATGCAAAAGTACTACTATATTCCTAAACTATTTAAAGTTACTATGGAAAAATAAATAAATAAATAAATAAACATACATAATAATGCATACTGAGGCAAAGTAATCTACGAAAACGTTCGATATGAAAACATATCATGAAACCCATCTCTCTATCCTAGACCTTAATTAATCCTAAACAAGCACTAGGTTCCAAATGAGGTAGATGTTGTATAAACATGCGATTGTCCTAAAGCACGTAAAGTTGTCGAAAACATAAAGGACCCAAAGGTATTTCCAAACCTGAAACTTTTAAGTCAAAACAACGTGAACGGCTTTACGAAAGATGTTAAAAACTAAAATCTCAACTCTAAAATTATTTCTTGCATTTTTTTAAGTTGTCTCATTGATGTTGTAGGAGATGTTGCGACATGGGTTGCAACATCAGCAACAACATCAATAGTACCTATATATCTCAGTTTTTGTTTGTCTATTTTTTATTTTTTTTTATTTCAAAGATTGCAAACCTTATTTTGTTGTTTAATAACACTTCTATAGCAATTGCAGTACAATCGGTGGTTATTACCAACTTTTTTTTATTAGGTGTTGCATATAATGGTGCATGTGATGTTACAATGTGGGTTAAGACATCAGTAGTGCATACTACATTTTGTTTAGAAACTGCTAGGTTTCAGCTTCTAAGAGTTGAAACCACCTAGTTTATTTTTCCTTATGATTGTGCAAAAATTGAAATGCTATCAATAATGATTTATGAAACTTTTTCATTAGATGTTGCACATGCATGTTGCAACATGAGTTGCAACATCTATAATGCATATATCAAAAACTACCCATTTTTTATATTAGAGGATGAATCCCTCAGTTTAACATGTCCCTAAAGTTTCTGTAACAACAACAATACAATTTATGGTGGTATTCTAGACAGTCCAATTAGATGTTTCAAGTGATGTTGCAAGTGATGTTGCAACACTTGTTACAATATCTATACTATAGTTTTTGTTTTCAAGAAAAATGACCCCGAAAAGTTCGAATCACAATTTTTGTAAAAAAACAAAACTTTTAGGTCTCGGCGAGATGAAAAACTTTTGTGAAGAAAATTTTTAAAAATTCTATCTCTAAATGGACTATAACATATTTATAAAAATCATCTTATTAGTAAAGTCTACAAAACTATCTCTCGCATATAATTTGTGGTGATTTTAAAATTAAGAAAATTTAAAACAAATTATAGAGGCTGATTATAAGTTAAGCCACGATGTTACAACGCCGTATACGGGTCCAACGCCTGTCCAAACTCAAAAGCTATGTTAGAATTAAAGTTCCAATCTTTTAACATTTAGAATGGCAGAGACATGTCTAGATATTAGTCGGCCTTATTTAAGTATGAGCCCAACAATGATGCTAACGGGATAAGATAATCAATTAGTTAATTAAGTTATTAAATCTAGCACGGTTAGTAATTGTTATTAAGGAAAACTAAATTATGAGGACTAAATCAAATCCATCCTTGGAATAAATATGGTAATATTACGATCCTTTAGAAAAGGAAAATATGTTTTAGAAAAGTATCTAATTCCTTTATTATAATGCTAAATTTAATAGTATAACATAAGCTAATATTTCACTTTCAATAGGTCTCTTTCAGGGTCTAAAAATAGAGAATAAGGAATTTTAGCAAGTTAGTGATTTCCCCTACTAAAAATCAGGTAAGTAGGAATCTCGCCTGCAATATAAATAGTTTTCAAAAAAACATTTTATGTATTTTGTAAAAATCATAAATATATGTTCATGTCTATGTTATAATATGTGATGCCTTGTCATACTACATAAACATTAATAAGTCCAGTAAAACCTATAAGATTAAGTTAAGTTTGAGTGTCGTATCAACCTCCCAACATATGAGAAGGCTTATGTTATAGTAAAGATAATTTAGATCACACGTTGTTAGGGACTTTGCAAACCTTAACTTCCAAATGATCTTGCACAACCGACACGAATACTCAGACCCATTAGTTTCATAAGATAAGATCATAAATAAGCATAACCGGCTTATGCATGCTATATTAGATGTATTCTCCAATGTTTTGTGAGTTATAGTTCCTACTTGCTTGGCAAAAGCTCTTCCAAGTATGTCCATGCTATAGGTAAACAACCTATCAGTAATGTTTGATGGACGATGGTGCACAACAGATGATCGTAGAGATGGGGAATGGATACCGCACATCTGCACTTAGTTTTGTTAATTAAAACTTTTTAATTAAATATATATGTAGTACTAAAGAAACAATGTATGTATATTTTCGTTGCTAAGGTTGTAACTACGCTGCCTTAGTCCATATCATTTTAGGATCTTAATGCTAAGACATTATGTTATAATATTTGTTGTAACAATAGTAAAAATGTTTTAAGTAAAGTTAATTGGTAAGATAATGTTCCACAAATTTAAGTAATCCTAATAAGCATATGTTTAAGTAGTTAAGCAACATATTAATTTATGTTCTTCATGTGCTGCCATATTTGTGAGTTTATAATTCAACAAAGTGGTATCCAAGTTGTGCTAACCGCTTCCAAATTACGTGGACATCTTCCAAGGCTATATTGGAATATCCGAAGGAAAGTTGAGACTAACTAGATGATCAAGATATAGACATCATTTTTATTTCCTGTCAAAACAACTTCGAAGGTTTAAGATATGTTAAATAATTTTTATAATTAATAAAGGTATCCAAGACATGATGAAAAAATTTAACTAAAGATCAATATATCATAAGATATTTAATATTCTTACTGAATTTTATTTAATCTGCTCTATATATAGAGCTTAGTTTCAAACACCACACGGAATACAACATATTTTACACACAGACGTGCCAAATAGGTCAACGTAGAGAGCTTATTTTAAACATCCTCAAATCATTCCTAGCATATATAATGGTAATAATAGTTAGTAACACCAACGAATTATATTACCCTTATACACTAGGTGATTTGAATTTATTTATTACATCAAACAGAAAGCCAAGACGTCTTATAAAGCCGTCATGTTTTATTTACTAATAGCAAATAGACGATATATATATATATATCTTAAGATGATACGTAAAAGCCGATGGCATCCAGGTAATCACTGCTGGTTCTTCCTCTAAATCCAGCAATGTGGCCAGTTTGGATATTGTAACTGAAAGGCGTGCCCTCTTCAGCTCCATACGGTCCATAGGTATGACCATTATTGGTTGAAAATGTTAGTGAGCGTATTACAGGAGTCTGCGTAGTGGCACCAGACACGACACCATAGTACCCTTTCACTTCGGTTATGACCTCCGACGGGAATTGTAGTTCAATCTGGATTGCAAAGATAAATGAAAAGAAAATCATATATGTAGATGTAGAAAAAGAAAGGGCATAAATTCTTTTTTCTTAATTATGATTTCTCTAATCGTAGGGCTTCTACATTTGGCGCTAAAAAAAAATAAAGAAATAAATTAGAAACTAACCGGTGCTGTTGGGTAGGTCTGGTCACCACTTGAATGTGGGGGGCCTTGAACAGGGTTACCGTTCTTGTCATAGGTCACAGTAAAGGATCCAATGCCGTAGCTATTAAACGAAAGTACGATAGTTCGAACTCCAGTGTATATGGACCCATCATCCCAAGTATTACCACCGGGTCCTCCAAATGGTCCTATTAATTTTGCCTGCAAAATATTTTTGAAGGGAAAAATCAAATCTTCAAATATATATAAATATAGTTGTGTATAATTTACAAGCTTTGTTGTTGTATTTTGTCTTCCATCTTCAAGCATTATAAATACGTGTGTATATATATATAATGGAAACGTCTAGAATACATAACAGCTATCAAAGGTTATTAATTAAAGACAAACTAATCGAGTTAAAAAAAAAAAATTCAAGCTATATTCGAAGTAATAGATTAAGAATTAAAGAAAACCATAAAATTGAAAAAGAAAGCTCAAGGAGAATAGTCAAGGATTTTAGACTAATTTGAGTAAAACTAGTATCAGTTTAGTCTATAGATAAGTGTGTGTAACAGCAAACACATTTTTACATCTACACACCATATCCTTTGCGCCTTGGGGATTAAAATGGCGAGGAATGTGGATATGTGAATGTGGAAGGGGAAAAGTGTGTGGGTTTACTTTGTTGGCTTAGCTCTATATATAGAGATAGCAGTATATCTAACTTCTTTGGAATTTAGTGCTTGTTTAAGGCTTATGGTTTAGGTAGAGAGATCGGTTGAAAATGATGCGTGTGTGGAGGGTTCCGTGATGTGTTTGCATTCGTAGAAAGTTCAAAGGTCTTTTTTGGAGGGGGTTAAACATGTTTTATTGTTTGTACGTAGACTTGAAAATGGGCAAATTTAGAACAGGTGAGCACTAATGAATTCGTGTATTTGACATCTCATCTTTCTCTTCCTCTGTTTGCTTCATTACATCGTTTGCCTTTGTCATGGTCCTTTTTTTCCCCTGTTTTAAGGGGTTTATGTTTTGACGACCTTTTGCCAAGAAGTTACTTGCTTTTTTTACATTCTTTTTCTCTTCGTTTGGATTTTTGAATTATGTTAAGGATTAATACATAATGATACATTTTTATTATTTATCAATTTCTCCTTTCAACTGGAAATTATAAAGCAATCATTTAAATTAAAAAAGAACATTTTAATTTTAGGTTTATTCAAACATTATACCTTCAGTTTTTGATCTCATCGAATTTAGATCTTCAAATTAGATTTAATATACAAATTTATACCTTTTTCTGATCAATCTCCAATTTTGACTTAAAAATTACTCAAAATACCCTTAAATGGAAAAATATATAGAGAATTTTAAGAACTTAAAAAAATCTTTATACTTAGTTTTTTAACTTCAAAAATGTATAAAATACCCTAAAAATGGGTGTTTTGTGTGCTTTTGACTTTATTTTCTTCTTATTTTTTTTAAAGTTTTATTTTTTTCTCTTTTACTTACGGATTATTTGGTCATTTTAAAAGTCACAATAAACTATTAACTAAGTTAAGGTATAAATTTGTGTGCTAAATTAAATCTAAACATATATATTTGATGAGATGAGAAACTGAATGTATAGTTTTCGAATTAGCTTAAATTAGTTTTCGAAAGCATAACAAGATATATGTCCTTTTAATTATCTCTCAATTTTCTCTTTTATTTTAGAAACTAAAAATTAGTTATCGTTTTGAATTTACGATAACTTAATTCAATTCCCTCACATTTTTTGAAAAATAAAAATTGGACGAAAGGACGAAAGCCCTTAAACAGGTTATGAAATTATGTTATGGACTTTAAAACATAAAAATCTTAAAACAAAACATCATAATATCCTTTGCGCCTTCGGGATAAAAATGAAGAGGAATGTGGACATGTGAATGTGGATGGAGAAGTGCGTGGGTTTACTTAGTTGGCTTAGCTCTATATATAGAGATATCTAACTTCTTTGGAATTTAGCGCTTGTTTAAGGCCTAGGGCATAGGTAGATAGATGGATTGAGAATTATGCGTGTTTGGAGGGTTCCATGATGTGTTTGCATACATAGAAAAGTTTAAACTGTTTTACTGTTGAGCATTGCTATAAGGCTAAACAACATCTACTAATAGCAGGTGGGTCATGTTTATCTTTTATTAGTGATGGTGCTTAATACCAGTGGTGCCCTTAAGTATTTTTCTTTATTGTTTGTATATAGAAAATATGCAAATTTATAATAGGTGAGCATAAGTGAATTGGTGTATTTGTTATCTAATCTTTCTCTTTATCTTCATTACATCGTTTACCTTTGTCATGTTCTCCTTTTCTTTTTCCCCTGTTTTAAGGGGTCAATGTTTTAACTACCTTTGGCCAATAAGTTACTTGCTTTTTTACAATTCTTTTTCTTTTCGTTTGGATTTTTGAATTATTTTAAGGATCAGTTATCGTTTTGAATTTACAAAAACTTGTTTCAATTCCCTTGCATATTTTTTAAAAAAAAAAAAAAAGCAAAAAGACAAAAGACTCTAAAACTTATGTTACAGACTTTAAAACATAAAAACCCTAAAACAAAACATCAGATTTAAAAAGAAGAAGATCTTTAGTTTTATGTTTGTAAAAGGCAAAATATTTTTTCTAAAAAAATACTTTTGATTTTCAATCAAGTCTAATTAGGGCTATCTTTTTATTTTATTTAATTTTTTTTTCCACAAAATGTTTAAGGGATGAAATTGAAACAATTGCGTGCTGAGATTTAAGATCTTGTCTAGAATGTGTTGTCAGCATTCCGAATCAACACCAAAGTATTGATGTCAATTGTTATTTACATATTGAAATAAGTATCAACTATACACTATATATTTATTTTAAGATAAATATGATTATAGTATTATTTATTTAAAGTGTTAAAATAAAAAATTTCGATAAGTATGAGAAAATATTTATCTTTAACAACTACTAATCAATTCTATTCCTGAATTTAGGTTGTACAAAGAAGTGTTGGAATGTGATTAGGGAAGTTACAATGTTCATCATAAAACTTACACACCACAGGCCCCTTGTGGTGATCTGTGCCACACATCACTCGTCCTATGAGAGTTGCCAAATTTTTACACGTTGAGGGACGAGAAAATTTTACAATCCCAATCAAACTCTATTATTATTAATAGTCTCAGTTAGGATCAGATCTATTTTTGCCTCCATCTAAAACATATATATACACCCACCTTTACCATTTCAAGATTCATAGCCTACACCCACAAACAAAATAAATAAGATGTTAATATTTGCACATGAAGTTTGATGTGCTGTGCACACACGAAATATCTCCCTCTTTTAAAATTCTGATACACGTTTTTTTTTTTGTTAATATTTCATAGATCGAGTAAATAAATATTATATTTGAAAATAGAAAGGTACATTGTTACGAGGACGATAATTTACTAAGAATATTGTTTGTGATTAATCCGTTCTGTTTTCTTCACCAAAGGTGGACGTGTAAATTTTTAGTTTAACACGTGCTTTCGGTAATGTTCAAAAATGTGTGGGGTCGACGTAACTTATTGTGAATAGTACCTACCATATGCATCAATAAAAGAGAAACAACTGTGATCCCTACGCATGACTTTTTTCCTTTTATTTATCTTACCGGACATCACACTCCTGAAGGACAAGTGTCGATACATTGATAGGATTAGGAACTGCCAGGGGGTTCAAAAATAAATTGAAATTTAAGTAATGTTATGGGTTATTTTAAAGTAATTAATAAACTAAATTATTTCAAGACTACTTTAGTTGTGTATCAGAAACAATGTGTGGAGAATTAAGACGGATTGTGTAATAGAACCACTTAGCCCGTTCTCTTTGTAAAAAATTATTTAGTAGATTGTTGTTACCACGTCATTTTGTTTATATATTGATACGCTTGTCTAACGAAATTTTAACACTTGGCTAACTTATTTATGTTTATTATTATTTTTTTTTGCTAAAACATTTATGTTAATTCTTTGATATTATACTTTTCTTTCCGCAATGCATTGTATTAAGGATTATTTTTATAAATCACCATTGACCTATGCACCTACTTCACTTTGCCCCTCGATTTTTCAAAATTGGTTAAAACAACCTTCAAACTATAGAAAACCGATTACTTTAGCCCCTTCGTCCAATTTCATCTATATCCTTAACGGAATTGCTGACATGTTACATAATTAAATATTAAAAAATATATAAAAATTATAATTAAATATATAAAAATTAAATATTAAAAATAATTTAAAACATGTCATTCTTATTTTTTCTATTTTTTCTCCCTCCTTCTCTCTCTTCCTTTGTCTCTCAATCAAATTAACTAGCCCTTCAAAAAGAAGCACCAAAAACCCTACTTAAAAACAAACTACTTCTCTCAACCCCCGCCCACCCTGGCGGCCCCCAACCCCAACCAGCCCACCACACTCACTAGGTCCATACCCAAACCCATGCCTCCCCATTTCAGCCCACCATCGCCCACCCTACACCCATAGCACACCCCCCTCCAACCTTGTCTCCCTACCCTGTAGCGTGCCATCCCCACCAGCCTTGTACACCCCTCCTTGTCACCAAACCCTTCGCCCAACCCCTCTCCGTTGCACAACCCCAACCCCCTCCGCACACCCTCGTTGTCACCCACCCTCGCTCCACACCACCGCCCTATCGCCACCCAATCAAGATAAAAAGAGAGAGAGAGAGAGAGAAATAGGAGATAAAATGTGAAAGCCGAGAGAAAAAATCTAGAGAAGGAGAGTGAGAGAAGAGGGAAGGAAGGGAAAAAGGAGTTAGAAAATAAGAAAAATAAAATGTTTTTAATTATTTTTTAATATTTATTTATCTTTATATATTTAATTATAATTTTAATATATTTTTTAATATTTAATTATGTGCCAGGTCAATAATTCTATTAGGGATATATATGGAATTGGACGGAGAAGACAAAGTGACTAATTTTCTATAGTTTGAGGGTTTTTTAACGGATTTTAAAAAATCAAGGGCAAAGTGAAGTAGGATACATAGGTCAGGTGGAATTTATTGCTAGGTTAGATTTATTATCTTTAACATAAATATAAAGTGAATGAGTTTCGCATGGTGCTTTTAAGGCACTCAAAACTCAACATGTTTTGTCATTTTTTTTTTTTTGAGAAATGGTTTTTTTTTCTGTTTTTCAAGCTATGCCTTATTAAAATGCCTTTTTTATCTTTTTTTTTTAATTATTTTTTTGTTAAAAGACGCCCCTGTAGATATAATCTTCTTTTCCCTGTAATCATAGAATCAATTATAACGTCAAAGTATTCTCATATTCATAAATATATATATATATATATATATATATGAATGAAGAATTTTAATTGCATTAATTAAAAAAATTATAAAGCTTTATTCTGTTGTTACATTATAAGTTGACATAGTTTTTAACTCTAAATTTTGGTTCCACCCTTTAGACATGAATCCCCACAGTACCAAAATTTGGCAATAAATTCTAATTTTTATCCCACTTTGTCCTAGATCTCCAGAACGAGCCTTATGGACAAGAACTATTTTTGTTTCTACCACAACATAATTAAACATAAACCATGCATCAATAACAAGCAAATACATAATATATGCTGATGCGGAAACACGTTATAATGTGTTTTATGTTATATATCTTCTCAGAAAGGTTAATAATTAATTTTGTCCGAATCATGTTAAGCAGCAAATGAAAAAACAAAAAAAAATTGTTGAGCAAACCAAACAAAGACCTTGTGGAAAATAAACCTAAGCATTCTTTTTACAACACTAATCAAAGACTAAGAAAACAAAACGAATAAAAACCAAAAAATAAACAAATAAATAAAGACTTCTAAGAAATATAAAAAAGACTGAAACACTTATCAAAGACAATTAAGTAAACTAAACAAAAAATAATAGCGACACTAAGCAAAGAATCGTTAAAAATTAAAGAAAAAAATTTTAAAGCAATAACGAAACTCTGAGAAAACTAAACAAATATTAATGGTAAATTAATAGTCGGTGTTAGCTGGCTCAACTCCCTATCTGCCTGGTCGAGCCGTCAATTTGAACCTATCATGACTATGTCACGATAGGCCAGGAATTCTTCATAAACCACGGTCCATTAATGTTATCAATGGTCATATTGAGTGTCGACTTCCATAAACATAAGTTATGAAAAGTGATAATTCAACTGAAAATGTTAATGAAAATGTCGCACTACAATGAAAATGTTAATGGAAGACAGTAAGCAGTCATTTTTTTACATTGTAAACGGAACTCACCCAAAAAAGTACATCAAAGATAGAGAATATTCGTGCTTTCTTACTAACGATCTACAATCAAGAAAAACATATCCGATTTACGGATGCTGAAAATTCTATAGCACTTAGGCCACACAAAACCACGGTAGATGAATTATTTGATGAAAATATCTAATTAAACTAGACAATTTAGTTTGTTAAAAGCCATAATTTTTTGATGGAGAAATTGAGGACATAATTTCTTAGTCATACATTATTTGCCACAAAAATACAATCATTTTTTTTTCTTCGCTATACTTATGAAAATAAAAAAAAATAAAAAGGTTTCCTTGCACTGCAGGAAGAACCAAAGCTTAAGTTGATGAGCTAACATTTATTCTAAGTGAAATATATATATATATATAGAGAATTTCACAAACATTTCAAGCTTAACTTTATAATAATCTAAAATTTCGGTCAATTATATCCCCGGCAATGCCCACTAGGTCGGTTGTTTCGTGTAAAATTTAGACAGTTCCCTTGAGATAGAATTTCTATGAGAACATATGAAAAGAATTCCCCACAACAGCTAGTGATTACATTAATTTTCCAACATCAATAATTATTCAGCGGCCGTAAAAAAAAAAAAAAAAGAGAAAGATATTAGTATTCAGCAATACCTACTCTTAATTTTGTCCGATACGCATCTCGTGATTCACGAACCAAGAAGTGTCAAATTCTGGTATTTAATTCGACGAGTAATGCTTCTACATAATTTGAAAACTGACTATAACGAAGAGGATGAGAGAATGACAGAGAATAACGAAGGACTTTAATTACATCTTGATTTGATATTTTTTGTTGAGTATAGACACGTCATCTTGATTTAATTTTGAGAAATGTTATTTGCACCTTCTTTATTTATTGATAAACCCGTTTTGATCAATAGTTTAACCAATATTTTTCCAAAAATTTCCTTATCTTCATAAACTTTAAGTCCCTTTTCCACCGATTGGTATGACCATCCTTACACTGTCAAATTGAATATATTCTAAGAGGGTATTTGAAAGGGTGGTGGGAACCGTTGATTAGAATTACTTTTACTGTAGCATGTGAAAGCTTTACACTTTTCATAACTGAGTCTGTGATGGTTCCCACCACTCAGCCAAACAATAGCTAAAAATATAATTTTGGTTGGATTCAGTAGTAAAAAGCATGTCTTATTGGATGTAACCCCCAGAAAAGACTCTTTTTTTGAAAGAAAAAAAAAATTATATTACTTCAGCTTGCGACTAATTTCTCGGACACTTCTCTAAAAAAAAAAAAAAAAAAAAAGAGAGAGAAATTTGTCCGATATGTATCCCGTGATTCACGAACCAATAATATAGAAAATTTGTCACTGAAAAGTCAAACAACTAAGATCTTCCTATTAATCGTTCCACATTTTGTTGTTGTTGTTGTTATTATTATTATTGATTTTATATTCTTTATGGGCTTCGTAACAAAAAGGCATCATACTATTAGAAGATAATATTTTTATTTATAACTTATTACTTATGATTATTTTTAAACGATGTAGGACTGCACAACCCACCTTTTCTCGACTTTTTTCACCGTAAGAGAAATATGGTTTTCACACTAATTTAATTGGTCAAAGAAAATTTTTTTGACAGAGAAATTGAGGACATAATTTATTAGTCGTTTATTATTGGTCAATTCTTTTCTTCACTGCCCTTTGAAAAAGAAAAAATAAAAATAAAAATAAAAGAGAAGATCTCCTATCTGCAGGAAGACCGAAAGCTCAAGTTGATGATTTATCATGGCTTCGAAGTGAAAATATATTTGTATATATAGCTTCTTCCTCCCACTAATTTTTTTTTTTTAAAAAAGAACCTTGCAAACTTAAAATTTTGTAAACATTCAAAGTTTAGCTTGATAAGAAACTAAAATTTTGGCCAATTATATATGAATATCCTAGGCAATATTTTTGTGAGAACATATAAAAAATATTTCCCACAACCGCTGATGCATCCCGTGATTCACGAACCAAGTCGTGTCATCTGGCATTTAATTTTACGAGTTAATTTTCTGCATTTTAGGGGTGCTATGAAAACTGACCATAAGGAAGAGGATGACGAAAGACTCGAAATTTGTTACAAAGCATGAGGATATTAATAGTGCGTACAATAGAAAATTAATAAGAGTTGTACGTGCTACAGTCAATTAATAGACTAACTAATCAGACTAGTCTAACTCACTAACCAATTCATTCTTATCTCTAACAGGGAGGATATCAGATACAGATAGGATGTGAATGACTTACCTTGTTTCTTTATAAATAGGGAAGACAACAATTACCAACGAAGACAATTTAGGATGTTTGAGAGAGTAGTTTAAATCATTAATTTAAGTTTAAAAACTGTAACATGTAGAGCTAGCTTTATACTGTTGCTTTTTACTATAGTATTTAAGAGATTTATACTATTTACAATTCAAATCACTAATTTGAACTACTCTTCTCTACACTCTATAAATAGATATATATGACAACAATTAACAACTAAAAAATTATACTACCGGTTGCAGTGGCATGGTGCCAAGTTAGATATGTTTGTAGTTAAAATTATATTTTCTTAGTTTGACAATGTTTAGTTCCACTCTTTTTACTAATAGAGAGTTGGGTTGTTGAAGGCCATAGGTTTGTAGTACATACGAGTTTTGAGAAAAAAGAAGTTTTCGTTTGATTCTTCTTGTTGTTAATTGTATTGCCTAGATTATTTCTCTTAGGTATATTATGGAGATTTAAGATTTTTGAATGAAAGGTTTTGGGCAGAAAGCACCGGAAATTGGAGAAGATATTATGCGTTGTAGATGTCTGTTAAACGTCTTGGTGAGAATCTTAGTGATTTTCCAAACAAATTGAAATTTAACCAAACATAATACAACTTAAATAAAGTTGTATAAGACTGCTTGCTATTGACAATTGGGCACAAAAGATCCCTGGACAAGCAACGGAATGCACTAGTAAAATCGAATGAAGTACAAGGACAAAAGATAGTATCGAAACCTTTGCCCGCTCAACATCCAACATAGTGCTCATCAATGGCTTGGCAGAAGAAACCACTAGAGTCGATGGACTATACCTTTTTCCCAAAACAAAATCTACCTTAGCAAGAGCGTAAACAACTTGGCCTAGATTCAAATCTAGGTACCAATCACCACACACAGTGCTTCTAATTAGTGAGTGTGAAAAACAAACCAAGACCAGAGGTGGGGAGACTAACTCCCTTATTACAAACTTAACAAAACGAAAGGGTGGGAAAACTACCCTGTTAATCAAAACAGACCCAGATATACATTAAACAAAACTAAAAAAAAGAAAGATAACATCCAGACACAAATGGGTGTGTCCTTTCCACTGTGTTTGTAGGTTTTGGTAATCCGTGGTTTGACTAGCACTCCGACAAGCTCAATATTCTAAGCTGATCCAGTGTCACCAATCTTTGATCCAGGTCATATCCGATGAACAAAGGAAAATCATCAAGCAAGACCTCCACCCCTTCTCCCTCGACGCTGCCTAGTCCGACCATAGTAGGATCTTTCCCCACCTTCCCTGCCAACCGCCCTCTGCCCCAATCTTCCCGGTCCATCCTAGAATGTCCCACCTCCAACCTCCCTGGACTCATAAAGCTACAGCTTCACCATAACCGCCCAAGGCAGCCTCGTCCCTCAGTCAGCCTTGACCTTTGCCAAATCCTTGACCTCATATCCCTGACTAAACAACACCCCACTCCTATTTGTATTTATCTCCACTCCAATCCCCATCCATCTTGTCCGCCCCCTCTCACAAATTAGAGATTCAAACAGCCAACCTGAAACCAGCGTCAACATTTGGCCTAAGAAGGATAAGGGGCAGTGTTAACACTCCTATAAAACCCTTGTAAAACCCCTTATTGTAGGCTTAGAGTACGTCAATTAGACAGAAGGCGAGCAAAGACGGCTTGAAGTAGGATGTGGAGTTTAAAGAAGGGCGAGCCACATAAGGGTTATCATGGGTTTCAAGTTGGTGTAATTTCCAAGCATTCTTGTAATTTCTTACTTTGTAACAATAATTTTGTAGAGCATTTATTGTTTAATTTTTTATACTTTTTAAAGTTTTATTAAAAAATATAGCATTTAAATGATAATTAACTAATTAGTGAGATCTAGCTAGTTTTTGGGTGCTAAAAATTACAAATTTATAATAACATGTCTTATTTTAATATCTTGAAAATTCACCAAAAAGATCAAGAAAATTCTTTTTATGATAGTGAAAATTATAGTTAAAAGTGTGTAAAAATCAATTGAACATATTTTGGACAATTTGTTATCTTTGGAGAAAATAGAAATGAAAAAAATATATATTTTATCTTTCATTAAAATGAAATTTATAATTAAAAGTAAGTGCAAATTATTTAAATTCATTGTGAATGTCCAAGAAGGGTAAAATAGTCATTTTTAATAACATAAATAACTAAAAACATTTTTTATGGATGGAGGGGTAATTTTGACGTTTTGAACATAATTAATGATCAACCCTCACTGTAAACTAACAAAGGGAGTCTCTCTGTAATATTTTAAATAGTCAAGAGGTGTCAATATGATTAATTTTGTTCTAGAGATTGTCTTTGCAATTTGGGTTAAACACATGGGTGTCAGTGTAATTTATCTTTCTTTTTTTTTTTTAATTTTGATTGTAATTTCCCGTTATTGTTTAGGACAATTTAATTTATAAATATGTCATTTTCATCATATATTAGAAGGTGGATATTTTAATAAATGATATTGGTGTGTACACTCTCTTTTATTTTCAATTATAGGTAATTCTTTTTAAATCAACAAATTTTTTGATAATTTCTGATGCTTTGTGTGAATCAACGGAGTTTACAGTGATAGTTCAAATATTTTATGTGAATCAACAAATTATTAAACTATCCCTTTTATTTTCGTATAAAATTTTAATTATATTCCCTTGAAATATATAATATACAGGAGAACAAATAAATTCAATTCAACTCCATGCTTATGGGACAGTAATTTTACGTGGTGTTGATTTTGCCACCCACCTTTTAATTTGTTGGACATGCTTCTTGCGAATTGAGGAATTATTCAATAGACCGTATATACCGCTGACGTGGTATATCCGTATAATAGATAATTAACATTTGTTTATCTTTGTTTATATGTCAACGCTGCTTAATGAACTCCTACAGTATTTTCTTTTAATTGTTTAGTTACAGTGGCCATAAAATCTCCTGCATTAAATAAGTTTCAACTCTTCTTGGAAAAATTATTTAATCTACTTAGAAAACCTGTAACAACCTAAACATGGTTCAACAAGATGAAAACGTTGACAACTTTTTCTATTTGGCAAAAAAGTAATAAAGTCAAAAACTTATTGAGAGACAGAAAAATGATATCAAATTAATATAAAATTTAGAAATCAAGATAAAATAGTAATATATTAATAGTAAGAAACTAATATTTACAAAACACTTTTCAGAAACCGTAAAACCCAATGGCATCCAGGTAATCACTGCTGGTTCTTCCTCTAAATCCAGCAATGTGGCCAGTTTGGATATTGTAACTGAAAGGCGTGCCAACTTCAGCTCCATATGGTCCATAGGTGTGACCATTATTGGTTGAAAATGTTAGTGAGCGTGTTACAGGAGTCCGCGTGGTGGCACCAGACACGACACCATACTACCCTTTCACTTCGGTTATGACCTCCGACGGGAATTGAAGGTCAATCTGGATTGCAAAGATAAATGAAAAAGGGCATAAATTCATTTTTCTTAAAGATGATTTCTCTAATCATAGGGCTTCCACATTTGGCGGAAAAAAAAATAAAGAAATAAATTAGAAACTAACCGTTGCTATTGAGTAGGTCTGGTCACCACTTGGATGTGGGGAGCCTTGAACAGGTTACCGTTCTTATCATAAGTCGCAGTTAAGGACCCAATGCCATTGTTATTAAACGAAAGTACGATAGTTCGAACTCCTGTGTATATGGACCCATCGTCCCAAGTATTACCACCGGGTCCTCCAAATGGTCCTATTAATTTTGCAACCAACTTATAAGTTAAGCCAACTAAAACCGTTGATTCTAACTGTTCTTCCAACCAAATATACCCACATACTTCTAGCACAAAAAAATGGTAAATATACAGACTTGTCCTTTCCGAAACCACATTTCTCTCAATTTTCATTCCAAAGGTGCAAAAGATGGTGAGGTTCTGTAGTTACAAAAATGTGTTTGCTATCACACACACTTGTCTAGAAACAAAAAGCAACACCAAATTTTTACTCAAAATAGTGTAAAAATGGCACTATTCTACTTGAGCCTTCTTTTTTCCAGTTAAGTGATTTCTCATTAGTTTCTTTATCAATAATTAGTTCTAAGCTTGAATCTACAAGTTGATCGCCGTTATCAGCTTTTCTATTATAATCAAACAGTAATGATGAACTATTTTAACATTTTCATGTCTAAAAAAAAATTTCCAACCTTGAGCCATTTTTTTTCTTGAAGGAAACTTGAGCGAATTTAGTTTGATCTTTACCAAAAAAAAAAAAAGAAAAAAGTCTGAAATTTTTAGAGAGATTATAATATATCCTTAAATTGTGAAGTATTCAAAAACACACATGAAAAAAATACCATGTCTTTTTTTAAGCATTTGGAATCGGCGTTTAGCGCCATTTTGAAGCCACTGTGCAAAAATATGTGCAAAATCATTTTTGGGCTAGTGGTGTGGTGCTGGGGCAGACGAATACTGGCGCTACAGCATGGGCTATCTGCACACCAGCGCTACAGCGCCTAGTAAGCGGCATCGTAGTGCTATCTGTCTACCATTAATGTCTGTAATACATTATACAATGCAAGATATTGCTTTTGATAAGTACAAAATGTCAAGATTCATGAGTAACCTAAGTGTAAGACATTAGAATGCGATTGGTGGGATATTTAGTTATCCCAAAAGGGCCATTAAGTTAGATTTGTTGTATAATGATTATCCTGCAGTACTAGAAGGTGACTCATATGCTAGCTAGATAACCAATGCAAGTGATAATAAATCCACATCCAATTAGATTTTCACAATTGCAAGAGGAGTTGTGTCTTGGGTTTCTAAGAAACAAACTTGCATAACTCACTCAAAAATGGAGTCTCAGTTCATAATACTTGCTGCTGTGGGCAAAAAAGCAAAATGATTGAGAAATTTGTTATTTGAATGATTGAGAAATTTGTTATTTAATGTTGAGCGGTAGCCACAACCGGTGCCATCAATTTCTTTGTATTGCGATAGTGAAGTTACTGTGTCTAAAGCTAATAAAAAAGTTATAATGGAAAGTCTAGACATATTAGCTTGAAATACGAGTATGTGAAGCAATTAATAACAAATGGTGTTACTAATGTTGTTTACATTAGGACAACAAGAACCTAACAGATCCTTCGATGAAAGGTCTATTATGATTATTATTATTATACAATTAAAAATATATATCATAACTTTATAGTTATGGACCATATGGAGTTGAAGACGGCACACTTGAGTAGCCCAACAATTCAAGCTGGTGCCAAAACTTGCTGAATTTGCTGCAAGAACCAGCAATGTTTACCTGAATACCATTGCGTTTTACTTATCATTTTAAGATAGATATACGTGACCTCTTTATAATATGTCTTAGCTTTCTGTCAGGTATTATAAATAAATTCGAAAGACCTAGTGTATAATGGTAATGATTGTTGCTGTTTCTGACTATTATTAACAATATGTACGCAAGGAATTATTTGGGTGTGTTTATAGTGTTTATAATAAGCTCTGTGTGCAGAGCTGCGTGTGTCTACATAATATATCTATTCAGTGTAATGTTTGAACTGAAGCTTTATAGAGCTGATTAAATAAAACTCGGTGAGAATTTAAATATTTAATATTCTTCGTATCTATTTTCCGCGAATTTTTTTTCTTTACATCTTCGTCGTATCTCTTAGGTATTTATTATTTACAAATACTAGTTTAAAAATCGAAGTTAAATCAATACAAAATAATAATAAAAATTGTCACTATAACTTTATTGTCTTTTCAGTCTCAATTTTTTTCAGATTTCAAAAATAAATTATTAGAAGAGGGTGAGCACAACTTGGATACCACTTTGTTGGAAATTACTACAATAATAAACTCACATATGTTGTATTGAATGAAAATTACAGATTAATATGCTGCTTTGGAAAAATTATTTTCAATTTGGAGTATGACGACATGTGAATTTTGGGCTAAAAGCAACATCTGAATGTCAGCAAAATTTCTCTCCAGGGATTACTTTCATAATTTCTCTCCTAACAAAAATTCCAACGGACAAAGATTTCCAGGGATTTGTTGTAATTTAAAGTGAAATATTAATATATGTTGACTTCAATTACTTGGACTTTACGTCACTAGTCTTGGGACTCCTAAATTGTATACATATGGGAGTATGGCCTAATTACTTAAGAAAAACTTGTGAGTTTGGTCGTGGTTGTAGAGGAGCTAAGATGAGGGTGATAAAGTCATGAGTCATATAATTATGTTGGAAGATCGTTCGTAGGTCTTCGATATCGATATAGTAGGATTCACAATACTCCGACCAAAGATTTCATCTCTTTCTCAAGAACAACCATCTTTCCTGTGTCGGTATTTAAGAGACAGAGAGAGGTCTTCCCATAGGGCAAAGATTTCAAAATCTTTGGTTCTGAGGTGAATTCAATAAATGACCGCATCCATTATTTGCCATGCAGGTACATACTGTTAAAAAGTGCTAAATCCTTCTAATTTATGGTAGATTTTTTTTCTCTTTATTTGTGTATTTTAATATCGTTGTATGTATAGAATCATACTTAGCATCTACATGAATATATCTCAGAATCTGAATAATGTCTACCTGTTTCTTATATATAGAGTCAAAAGTTGATCCCTCTTCACCCAATTGATCTGTATGGAATGTTTTCCTGGTTTCCGTTTTTCTTTTCTTTATTTTTCTTTTTGTTTGTTTTTCGTGATTGCTTATTGTCATTGTTATTGATTATATGAACTAGCTAGTCTTATTTTCTAAATTCATGTGTTTTTGTGATTGATTATAAATATTAGTATTATTATTAGTTTTGTTTAAAGAACTATAGTGGGATTTTTTTTCCTACAAAAACGTAACGTGTGTTCCTTTTTTCCGAAGAAAGAAAATAGAAGAGTTAAATATGTTGACAACCAAATAATGCCTTTTTGCAACAAAATATTTTTAGAATGTATAACCCGCGGGTTTCTAAATTTTGGATTCAAAGGTACGCTTTTGAAGATGCGTAGAAAAGCCGTAACTTTGTTCATTGCTTTCTTGAATAAGGTCATTGTTAAATAACATATATCAATTTTTCATTTAACAAGAAGGGTTGTCCTTGAGAATATAGTTTGAATGCTCAGGAACAATAAGCATTAAACGCAATTAATCAATCAAATAAGTGAAAGGAGGCGACTAATAATTTTGGTTAGAAAAAATTAAAAATATATGACAAAAAAAACAACATTCTCTCATGGTCAAAACATGAAGAGATTAAAGTGGCGGAAATAGTCAATTGCTAATTTTGGAAGATCAAGCACTCCTTTTCTCTCGTATGGTTTTTTTCGCGATGACTTTTTTTATTTGGGGGGTTTTATAAGGCATCTTCAACTTTTTTTAGGCGTAAGAGTCAATATTCTAACTCAGAAATTTCAAGCCGTTCATGTTTTCTTAAATTTTATAGTGACTTCCTACGTCTATATAGCGTGTTTATTCTGTAGTTACTCGTCTTTTTTTTTTTTCTTTTTTAATATTAAAACATTGAGTGGAGGCTTGTTAAAAAAAGAAACCATATCATGCCAACATTTGTATTTATGTGTATATGTGAACACTCTGAAAACAACAATTTTTATAAAACAAGAAAGGAAAACTATAATGTTAATTAAGATAATTACTTTAAGTGATAAAAGGATCTTGTCCTTTGTTCAATGATTTGGTATACAACTGAGCTTTTATGCTTGAAATGGGGACATTATTGACGAAGCATGATCGTAGATGGTCTGGCAAATTACTCATGAGTGTCTACTTTTGCAATGCAAGAGTAGAAAAGGCTGATTGTTTAGGATCTGGAAGAATTCCCATAAGCTCGGTGCTGAATCCATGGCTCCAAGCTTCTTTCATCTTAACTTCGGCAAGATCCATGTCAAAAAGTTTAGGTGTTTTCTCTCACTGTATTTGAATTGCTATAGTGCTTTTTTTAACCGTGTTCCCAAATGAAAATCAGTAAAACAAGCACAAAGTTTAAGTGCGACGTCTACATTAATTAAATTTTTTTTACAGCAATTTGACTGTGGATGAAATGGTAGGTGTATGTTTTTCATTACACCAAAGCGAAAACATCATATTTTCATGTCACTTTTACAAGAAAAAGTGGTTAGACGTCCATGACAGGCTTTTGAAAAACCGCACATTTTTTCTTAATTTATTTTTTCCTTTTCTCCCCTTTTTCCTGTTTGTTGCGTGTCTCACGAGTTGGGAACCTAGCATGTTAATTCTTACAAAAGACATGGATTAGTTTAAAATAAAATTATGTGCAAGGTTAGACCGTCGTCTAACAATATATCATATATATTGGATGACATCTAATACGCACGTGAAATACAACAAATGTACATAAAGAACACATTATAAGATGGTGTTTATAAAATCTGTCGTTATATTAAGCCTTGAAAAAAAATATATATATTTCTTCTCAAAGAAAATTTTGAAGACCAACTTACAAAAATGCCTCCCTAAATGCCCCAACTTATTAAAAATGTCCTCCAACAAGCCACTTATTAAAACTGCCTCATTATTAAAAATTAGTGATTTATTAAAAGTCCAAGTTACCTTCCCTTCTCACCCATGAGAGAACCCGCTAGAACCTGCTAGGTTCCATCTTGGAATCCGCCAAGTTCTATCCTGGAACCCGCCAGAACCTAACAAATTCCAACATAGAACCTGCCAGATTCCATCATAAAACCTATTAGATTTCGTCCAAAAAATCACCAAAACCATCAAATTTTGTCCCGGAACCAACCATGTTTCAACATAGAACCTGTCAGATTCCAACACAAAATCTCTAGAACCACCAGATTCTGTATCATAACTTGCCGGAACCCAACAGATGCAGTTGTAGAACCTATCAGGTTCCAAATTAAAGAAACAATAAATCAAGCAAATAATTTCATATTAAACCACAAAACTCAATTCTAATTAAATAATTTACTTTATCTCTTCCAACATATTTACTAAACAATACAAAAATGGAGTAATTACTGAACAAATTCACACCATTCTGTTCTTAGCCACTCATGTTCAAACTTGTAATTACTAAACAATACTTAATCTGTATGTCCATTGGCTAAAATCGATTGTTTTGGATTCAAATGATAAAGAATAAAAGTCAAGCATTCTTCCATAGTTGCTGTAATGAACTTCCCTACGTGGCCGCTACTTAGCTTTTTAAACAAACTTTTAATTAAATCTCTCAATTTTGCGGAACATTTTTTTTATATCCTTTAAAAGTTAACTTTATTGATTCTATCTTAAAACTATTTTTTTTACTTACTTTTTTTTGCAACTAATTAATTAGTAACATAGTAGTAATTTCAAAATATATATATAGTAGCGAAATTTTAAAGTTATATACAAGGCTCATGAGTCATAGTCATCGAAACAGTCATCATCAAAACAGATATCAAAATAGTCATTAAAATATAGGCAGAAATCTAGGCGCGGTATCCATTTTCCATATCACCACTCTAATCGTCCGCCGCTACGCCACCATCCATTAGGTGTTACTGACAGGTTGTTTATCTATAGTATGAATATTCTTGGATGAGCTTTCGCTTAGCAAGTAGGAATAGTGACTCACAAAATGTTTAAAGCAGCATGTAATCATATGTATGACTAATAAAATGCATGAACCATATTATGCTCAGTTATGAACTTGTCTTATTATTAATCGGGCCTGAGTAGTCGTACCGATAGCGCGCGATCAACGGGATGTTAGAGTTTGTAAGGTCCCAACAATACCATGACCAATTATAATTTATTATTTTATCATGGAGTCTCCCTATGGGTCGAGAGATTGGTACGACTCTCTTGGTTAATTTTTCGTTTAAGTTTTACTAGTTATTTTAGTGAACATGTAATATGACATGGCATATCGTACTTAAAACTTAACATGCTTGTAACATATTGAAAACTTTTATTTTTAACTATTCGTACTGTAGGCGAGATTCTTACTTACCTGTATCAGTGAAGTAGACTCCCCTATCAATTCTGAGTTTCTCTTTCTCTATTGAATAAATCTGTACAAACACCCATTACAATTTCCCATTTTAGGCTATTAAATTTTAGCATAACCACAAAAATTTGATTATTTTGTTAGATCGTGAATTCCTTTATCAACTGGTCATGAGTTTTCCCATTTCTATTATAAGGATTAATTTTTACTAAATCCTCATAATATTCAAACTTTTCCTTAATTGCCATATGTTTGTATCTTCATTGAAAATTTATTAATTTTCACAATAATTAATTAGTTATCTATCGTCATTTAAACCGTGAGGCATTAATTTACTAAATTAGCCACTCTTAAATTCATGATTCTTATCTTAAGTCCTAATTGGGCTTGTTTTAAATTCGTTTCATGGGCTCACAATTAATTTTAAGTCCATAAGCGCTAAAATGACATTATAATATCTTATAAATTCAACCGATAGGTTGTAATCGAGCGACATTTTAGACTGAAACAAGCGTTGGACCCGTGCCTAATATCGTGCCTAAATGTCGTTTTGTAACATCCACCTATTTTTATGTAACGGATTATGTTAAGTTAGTAACGACATTAAGTAATTTTATTAATAATTTATGATATAAGTTATGATTTATGATTTTAATGTTACTGACTATTTATTTTAAGTGTTATGACAGGTGACGATCGCAAGGAATCAATGTGCTCAAGTGTTCATGTTAGTTACAATATATGTTTAATTATAATGCAATGATAACTTGAATGCTATAATGTATGGTATTTTAAGGACAGTTCGGCAGGCCGAAAAGACTTCCAAGAATCGGCAGGCCGATGGAAACCATCAGCAGGCCAAACTTTGTGGAATCGGCAGGCTGATATGGGGAATCGACAGGCCGATGACAGCTAACGAGCAGTCAGCAGAAATCTCTCCAAATTTGTGATTGAGATGATTACGATGATTGGATGGCTTAATGTGGTTAATTGGAATATTTAAGGATTAATTTCCTCATTTAAGGAAAGGAATTGTTAGACTTTGCATTGATTGGTATTGTTTTAAATGGTTTCCTATTTTTAGAGGGCAAAACATGGTAAGTAATGAATGATTTGTTGACTTTTCCTTATCTCTCCTTCTTTCATGCCAATTAGCTATCATCTAATCAGAAAATTTCTGATAATAATGGTAAAGATAAGCTTTCTCATGTACGTTACTTTTTTTTCCTTTTCACGATAATTTTACTCTCTCTCTCTCTAATCTTTTGAGACGTTTCTTTTCTTTTTTCTCTTCTTCTTCACGTTTTTCTTCTCCTTTTCCTCTCAATTCCTCTGTTATTATTTGAAAAATATATTGAGTTTCCATTGGGGTTAAGTTCAAGGATTTTGAGAAGAAATTTTTAAGGTAAGAACTCATTTTTTGGTAATTCTGAAAAGCATTTCTCCTCCTTAATCCGTCTGTCGTAACTTTGTCTAGGTATTTTATTTTGTTCTGAATTTTTTATATGATGTTCATATATGTGTTATGTTAATGTTCTTTCAAGTTTCAAGTCATTTCAATTTTTCTAAATTAAGTTATGAATTTTCTACCCTCTACCACTCACAGTAAAATGTTGCTGTTTGGTTATGATGCATGAAAATGTGATTTTTGTTCAAGGGGTAAATGTGCTTTGTTTGCTACGAAATTTGACAAAAATGTTCATGTATATGTTATATTATCGACTGCAAAGTTTGGTAATGTTTTGATGAGTGAATTATGTGCTATGAATTTTCTATCGAGACTAGGTCAAGAAATTGTTTTAACAATGTTAATACTGGACTTTTGTTTTATGTGATTTTTTTATGTTTAAATGATTTTATTGATGATGAAATAATTTTATGATATTGTAATATATGTTAGTAAGTTGTAAGTATGAATTTTAAAATTAAAATATATGAGTTTTAATTGTTAGAAAATGTTTTCAAAAGATTATTCACTGCCTTACTATTGTTGACAAATTTCATGTTTGAAATGTATGGTTTGTTTTTAGATACTTAATGTAATTTTTATGACTAAGAAAAAATTATAGTAATATGTTTATGTATTAACTTTACCCCTGTTAAGTATGGTGCCTAAAGTATGTGTGAATGTTAAATTTTTAAGTCTTTAAACCATGTAGGTTAGTGATTTTGTATATGTGATGATGATTTTATGTTTTTGATGATTATGGTTATGGATGCATGTTATGAATTATGTTTGTAAGAAATGAATGTATATGTGATGTAATATGAATGAATGTTATATTTTATGATAATAAGTATTAATTTTATTTTGTATCTTTAAATGAATAAATGGTATGAACACGCAAAGGAACGAGCACATCGAGACCGCAACGTCGTCACCAATACCTATAAGGTTAAGTAAGCTAGCTTTTAAGGTAAGTACAATCTCACCTGCAACATGATGTGTTTTAAAAGGTTTGATGTTATGTTCGTGTTGATATCTATAATGATTTTATGACGATTTCCTTAAAGGATTTATTATGAAAGATTTTCAAGATTTAAAGTATGCATGGTTGATTATGGCAAATTTCAAAGCATGAAAGTTATGTATATATGTATCACCTACTAAGTGTTGCACACCAATGTTATGATATGATATGATATGATGTCATGTTTGGTTTAGGATTAGCTACCCTTCTCCTCTCATGATGGCCCACCTATGATGATGGTTATGATGCAACACTTGGGCCCTTAAGATATAATGGAATAAGTTTTAATATGGTCATTGTAATGAAAGATATGTTTCTATGAAAATGTGCTTACTGCACTATTATGTTATGATGATAATGATTATGATGTTTATGAAATGTTTATAAATTGTGAGAATTATATGTACTTACTAAGCTTTAGCTTATTCAAGTTTATATCATGTTGCAGATAAGGGTAAGAAAGCCGTGGATTAAGCGAAGGGCATGGGAAGGCGTGTGAGCATAAAGAAGATGAATTGTAACCGGAAGAACGCCAATGAAGAAAATTTATGATTTAAGTTATGGCTTATTATTTGAACATATTTTTATGATAAGTTTTAAAAAACACAAGAACTATGTTTTATTATTTTATTTTATCAATTTAAGAATTTGATCTTCCGCATTTTTGAAAAGTTGAATTTGTCTTAAAATTAAGTTTTCTTAAAGTTTTTGACTCTGTCGGCCTGCCGATCATCATTGGTCGGCATGCCGATGTAAGAAAGATCGGCCTGCCGATCTCATTTGGCCTGCCGAATTTTGAAAGTTTTTAAACCCTTTTTTGCAAAGCCTCTGCCGGCCTATCGGTTGAAGATTTTTGGCCTGCCGAAGTCTCAACAGATAGTTTTAAATGATGTGATGTTTCATAAGTTATGATTTTACTATTTGGTATAATTACTTTATTAAAGGATGTTTATGATCAAATTAGTTATTACTTTAGATCAAGTTACTTCCTGAATATATATATAAAAAAAAAAGTATGTCTGGATCCTGGTTACGATTTCTTAACTACGTTTACACTTAAAGTTCAATTAAGTTTTGTACTTATAGTTCATCTTCAAAATAAGTATGTAATGAATGAATGTAACGACATCTGTGACGTCCTTAGGGGGGGGCGTTACACGTTTAATCACCTGTTTGTAGTAGATATCGTAGTCCACTCTTTCACAATGGTAGATATTCAATTGTTCATGCAATGTTTGTTTGTAAAATTACATGTAAGACACTCAACTCTCGAAAAAGCCTAAGAGCTAATTTTGAAGCCATTAATCCATTTCTTATAAGACAACTGAATCATTGTTCTTGAAAGATAAATTGCATACCACATCAAAAGAACACACAAATAATATCATTGATGTTGCAATATAAGGAAATATGATCCGACCATAAACCAGTTCCACCAATAAAGTTCTAATGAAACTCATAAGGGGGTTTAAAAAGCATCAAGTATGATGACAAAAGATAGATAAGACGCACTAATTATCGAGTACACAAAAGACTGCCAACAATATCAATAAAAAGCTTACTAATAGACCCAAGTCACAAAGGTGACAATCAATGTCACAAAAAATATAATTTTCATGCATAACAAAATTGACACTGGAAGATAAGGAAACTACCTCCATTATTGCAATACTATTACTAATAGCACAATTAAGAAAAGAAAGAAAAAAAAAACCACCGTCACATGGAGGTCGGAGCCCATAGATCTAAATGGAAACACAAAAAGTAGAACTTAACAACCGACCGCGCATCACAGGAAATAGGCTCAGCACAACCACGGCCAAGAATCCCACGCCAGCAACCCTCCAACACCCTCCCTTTCCCTGCACCCAAGTCCGACGGAGCCAAGCTCTTCCAGCCGCAAAAACCTTGCCTGAACTACCCTCCGCCAATCTCCTCCAAAGATCACTAGCCACAATGTCCAACCCCCACCACCTGGCTTCCCAAATGCAACCACCAAAGAACGGCCACGACCCCAAAAGAGAACAGGTGGAACAACTCCCGTCGCAAGCATCCCAGTTCCTAGCGGAGAGAGCCATGACGCCAAGAAGCCTAGCTCCTGCAACGCCCCAAACACCATCCCCGTTGCACCAGCCCCACACATCGATAACACATCATCACCTTCGTGAACACCACAAAAAGCCATATGCTGCTCCCACAAAAATCTAGTTCCTAATAAGTAGGACAGCTAAATTATTATTGTCTTTTTCTTGTTGACATCGTAATTTTTCTTCTATAACCCACACCAAAACATGGTAGACGAATCATTTGATGAAAATAACCAATTAAACTACGTAATTTAGTTGGTTAACCAATTAACCTATACCTCTCACAAGTTTGAAGATTTATAATTTCTCAAACATTTAGCCTTAAATATATAGTAACATATAAAATCTGGTTAATCATCTGATCTTTTCCAAACCACCGCCTCAAGCAAACACCAATCCTAAGGATCCCAAAAGTATGAGAGATGCAATGAACCAAAACGAGGACAAAGGTATCTGATCTCATTAATCTTCCCTTTGATTCTTTATAGATTTGTTGAAGTTTCGAAGCAGCCCTTAACATTTCCCTGTAATTGAAATCGTTACGCGATAAGATTTTAAGGACATAATTACGATTTTTCTGAAATTAGGGCTTTGGAACAGCTCTTCATTGCCACTCTTCTAGTCCCTCGTCGACAAGCACCATCGTTGCTCCTCCGGTAGGCCTCAAGCAGTAGCCACCACCCGCTACTCGTCACCCAAATCAGGCATGTCTTCAGCAATTTGATTCTTTTGAAATAATCTTGTTATTTGGTGTGAATAAAGTTGGTTTGAGGTGTTTGATTTTGATGTTTGTTTAGAAAATTAGGGCTTGGATTTTTCAAATGGTTCTTTATATCCTCTCCATCGTTGTTTGTCTGTGATGGGTTGCTCAGAGTTGATAATTTTCTGGTTGGTCGAGTTAGTTTTCTGGTTAATTTCTAGCATTTTTGCATGGGTTGTCTTACATTTCTTTATTACGGTTTCCGGTTAATTCCTTCATATGATACATGCAAACTGGCGTGTGCATGAGTATTGTATGGGTTATTGGGACCATTTTTTTTTTTAATTTTATCTTTTGGTAACCTGTGATAACCCTACGGAGCCATTATGAATTCATGATTAAAGTTGAGGAGGCATTAGTAATATGTAATTAAGCTCCTAGTTTGGTGCCTGATGCTTCGTTCTACTCAATATAACTTCTTTCTAAATTAATTTTGACTGTTTTTATTTATGACGACTTTATTTTCGTATTAAGTAGAGTTTTTGGAATTCTGACTGTTGATCTCAAGGGTGACCAATATTAATTGCTCTAAACGTGAATTGCAATTTTTCTCTTTTGTTGATAGTTTAAAGTGCTTTAGAATTTGTAAAAATATGATGGCTACTAAGTACTTATTAACAAAACACTAGCTAAAATTACAAAGATGAATATATACATATGAGATTGGCTCTAGAACCTTGATAGTAATTTGTCATCCATGAGGATGATGAATCGGAAGATGAATTTGCCCAGCTGGCCCACAGGCAAAAATTTTTAAGTAGCTACTTTCCATGTAGACTTACAGTTAACTATAGGTAAGACTTTCATGTATATTGGTCTTTTGGCATGGCTTTATGGGAGCAGCATTTGGCTTCCTATAGCTATTTATGAGAATACTTGGATGACTTTCTATAGCTAAATATTAGTTGCAAGCACTATCTGTTAACTAATAGATAGTTCATGTTCTTGGCCTTGTTATATTTATTCAATCATTTAAATATTGGTTCTTTTTACGTCAACTGGGGCTGTTGAGAGTTTACTGGAGAGGAGTTCATATGTTCAACTTGCTAATGGATTACTACAGTAACTTTTTTCTTTTTACTTTAGCCAACACTGTTTGTTGATTGAAATCAATAGTTCTAACTGAGATGCCAAACAAAGGTTTAGTATAAAATAGAGGTTCACAATTAAAGTTTGATATTTTATTTTTATGATTGTGATTTTGTTGTCTATTCTCAAAATAGTTAAATCTTATTTGTATTGTAATATATTTTCTAATATGATTACTAATAAAACTTTCTGACAAAGGAGACTAGAAGCATCAAAAGAGGAGGGAAAAAGATTCTGGCAACATCAACTGCTTAATTGATTAATTGTACATGTGCAAAAGATTTGTACAAGTCTACGAAGAGCTTTTTGATACGGCGTGTTCAGTATAGACGTCTCTTGTTTTGATATATCATGAGTGCTTGAACCCGCGCTCTTAGTTTAACTTGATCCAATAATACAAAATTTGGTCAATTACACGGAAAGTTATCCCAGTCAATGGCCTAGTTTAAAGTGATGTGAACAAATAAATCATCTCAATTACTTGTGGGACAGTAACCTTAATTTTTCTAACATGGATTAATTCAACCATGGACCCTTATTCTGTTGGATATGCTCCTCATGATTCTCGGGCAGTGAAGTTAAATTTTAGTGTCAAATTATTGTATTTAATTTACCGGAAATGCTTCCTACGAGTAAGGTCCCAGTTAACGTTTCACCATTTTGGGAATATCGATAATCTGTGAATAGACTCAAATTAACTGTCAAATTTTGATGTCTAAATGATGTTTATAATTAATCATATTATGCCACTTCGTACTTCAATATCTAAGTCCATTAAATGGCATTGTAATAATGTGATTTATTAGACATCAATTAAAACGCCAAAAATTAAATGGGTAATTAAAAGCCGTATGTGACTAGTTTCTTCTCTTTTAAATATGCTAATAATAAAAATGTATGCCAAGAAAGAAAAAATGGAAAAAAAAATAGGGGTAGGGATAAATAACAAATAAGTCTAAAAAAATATGAAAATTTAAAAACAAAAATGTGCAAGAAATGCCGGAAGTTTCGTCGTTTCTTGCACGGAACGGATTCTCTTCATAAGGATTAGAGAGATTATCTAATTATCTTAACGAAATAGCCACTAGAGGCAAGTTCAATGGTTATATTACTACAAGAAATGATGCTTTGGACGATAACATTTGCCCCTCTGTTTGTTAATTTCTAGAACCCTTTGTTTCAAAATTCGTTTGTCACAGATATGAACTATCAACGACCAGACTTCGATTGTGAAATGGTATATTTTTTGACCATTTTTGGTTGCAGATAGGAATCATTTTATTATTTAATTTCCAACCAACTTAATTATCTTTATACGTTGAGATTAATATTTTCATATTTACTAAAAAAATTAATATTTTCGTATAATATTACATACTTAAATTACTCATGAAAGTTCGAATATTTAGTGCCATTAATTGCATAAATGTCTCATTCTGAAACCTTCACCATGGGACTAAATACTAATTAGTTTATGCACGTAAATATTTTTCTTGAAATTTTAGTTTTTATTATAAAATAGCATCAAAATTATACTTTGTTGGTTTTAAAGTTTGTTTTTCAATTTATTCAATTAATGAAAATATTAAAAGCAATTAAGACTAGCAAAACTAATACACAAAAACAAAACTTTTAAAAATGAAAGATATTTGGCGACCAAAAATAGAATTTTGTGGATAAAAACAATTTCTGCAGCTAAATTTTGGTCGCCAACAATAGCTCTTTTACCAAATAGTTTTTGGTCGCGAAATTGTTGGTTTTTCTTGTAGTGATATTAAGAAATTTAATCTCTTTGCAAGATTTAGTGGAATTGAAGCTTATAGCTTTTTTTCATTGAAAAGTAAGTCTTATAGCTTTTTTTTATTGTTAAATATAAGATTTAACAAGGATATCATATATACAACGATTCAAAGATGATGTAGGGATGACACAATATAATGATAGAGACAATGACGCAAGCAATAAGTTATTGTAGAATTACTGGAGTACTATGCAAAAGTACTACTATATTCCTAAACTATTTAAAGTTACTATGGAAAAATAAATAAATAAATAAACATACATAATAATGCATACTGAGGCAAAGTAATCTACGAAAACGTTCGATATGAAAACATATCATGAAACCCATCTCTCTATCCTAGACCTTAATTAATCCTAAACAAGCACTAGGTTCCAAATGAGGTAGATGTTGTATAAACATGCGATTGTCCTAAAGCACGTAAAGTTGTCGAAAACATAAAGGACCCAAAGGTATTTCCAAACCTAAAACTTTTAAGTCAAAACAACATGAACGGCTTTATGAAAGATGTTAAAAACTAAAATCTCCACTCTAAAATTATTTCTTGCAATTTTTTAAGTTGTCTCATTGATGTTGTAGGAGATGTTGCGACATGGGTTGCAACATCAGCAGCAACATCAATAGTACCTATATATCTCAGTTTTTGTTTGTCTGTTTTTTTTTTTATTATTATTTCATAGATTGCAAACCTTATTTTGTTGTTTAATAACACTTCTATAGCAACTGCAGAACAATCAGTAGTTGTTACCAACATTTTTCATTAGGTGTTGCATATAATGGTGCACGTGATGTTACAATGTGGGTTAAGACATCAATAGTGCATACTACATTTTGTTTAGAAACTGCTAGGTTTCAGCTTCTAAGAGTTGAAACCACCTAGTTTATTTTTCCTTATGATTGTGCAAAAATTGAAATGCTATCAATAATGATTTATGAAACTTTTTCATTAGATGTTGCACATGCATGTTGCAACATGAGTTGCAACATCTATAATGCATATATCAAAAACTACCCATTTTTTATATTAGAGGATGAATCCCTCAGTTTAACATGTCCCTAAAGTTTTCGTAACAACAACAATACAATTTATGGTGGTATTCTAGACAGTCCAATTAGATGTTTCAAGTGATGTTGCAAGTGATGTTGCAACACTTGTTACAATATCTATACTATAGTTTTTGTTTTCAAGAAAAATGACCCCGAAAAGTTCGAATCACAATTTTTGTAAAAAAACAAAACTTTTAGGTCTCGATGAGATGAAAAACTTTTGTGAAGAAAATTTTTAAAAATTCTTTCTCTAAATGGACTATAACATATTTATAAAAATCATCTTATTAGTAAAGTCTACAAAACTATCTCTCGCATATAATTTATGGTGATTTTAAAATTAAGAAAATTTAAAACAAATTATAGAAGCTGATTATAAGTTAAGCCACGATGTTACAACGCCGTATACGGGTCCAACGCCTGTCCAAACTCAAAAGCTATGTTAGAATTAAAGTTCCAATCTTTTAACATTTAGAATGGCAGAGACATGTCTAGATATTTGTCGGCCTTATTTAAGTATGAGCCCAACAATGATGCTAATGGGATAAGAAAATCAATTAGTTAATTAAGTTATTAAATCTAGCACGGTTAGTAATTGTTATTAAGGAAAACTAAATTATGAGGACTAAATCAAATCCATCCTTGGAATAAATATGGTAATATTACGATCCTTTAGAAAAGGACAATATGTTTTAGAAAAGTATCTAATTCCTTTATTATAATGCTAAATTTAATAGTATAACATAAGCTAATATTTCACTTTCAATAGGTCTCTTTCAGGGTCTAAAAATAGAGAATAAGGAATTTTAGCAAGTTAGTGATTTCCCCTACTAAAAATCAGGTAAGTAAGAATCTCGCCTGCAATATAAATAGTTTTCAAAAAAACATTTTATGTATTTTGTAAAAATCATAAATATATGTTCATGTCTATGTTATAATATGCGATGCCTTGTCATACTACATAAACATTAATAAGTCCAGTGAAACCTATAAGATTAAGTTAAATTTGAGTGTCATATCAAGCTCCCAACATATGGAAAGGCTTATGTTACAGTAAAGATAATTTAGATCGCACATTGTTAGGGACCTTGCAAACCTTAACTTCCAAATGATCTTGCACAACCGACACGAATACTCAGACCCATTAGTTTCATAAGATAAGATCATAAATAAGCATAACCGGCTTATGCATGCTATATTATATGTATTCTCCAATGTTTTGTGAGTTATAGTTCCTACTTGCTTGGCAAAAGCTCTTCCAAGTATGTCCATGCTATAGGTAAACAACCTATCGGTAATGTTTGATGGACGATGGTGCACAACAGATGATCGTAGAGATGGGGAATGGATACCGCACATCTGCACTTAGTTTTGTTAATTAAAACTTTTTAATTAAATATATATATAGTACTAAAGAAACAATGTATGTATATTTTGGTTGCTAAGGTTGTAACTACGCTGCCTTAGTCCATATCATTTTAGGATCTTAATGCTAAGACATTATGTTATAATATTTGTTGTAACAATAGTAAAAATGTTTTAAGTAAAGTTAATTGGTAAGATAATGTTCCACAAATTTAAGTAATCCTAATAAGCATATGTTTAAGTAGTTAAGCAACATATTAATTTATGATCTTCATGTGCTGCCATATTTGTGAGTTTATAATTCAACAAAGTGGTATCCAAGTTGTGCTAACCGCTTCCAAATTACGTGGACATCTTCCAAGGCTATATTGGAATATCCGAAGGAAAGTTGAGACTAACTAGATGATCAAGATATAGACATCATTTTTATTTCCTGTCAAAACAACTTCGAAGGTTTAAGATATGTTAAATAATTTTTATAATTAATAAAGGTATCCAAGACATGATGAAAAAATTTAACTAAAGATCAATATATCATAAGATATTTAATATTCTTACTGAATTTTATTTAATCTGCTCTATATATAGAGCTTAGTTTCAAACACCAAACGGAATACAACATATATTACACACAGACGTGCCAAATAGGTCAACGTAGAGAGCTTATTTTAAACATCCTCAAATCATTCCTAGCATATATAATGGTAATAATAGTTAGTAACACCAACGAATTATATTACCCTTATACACTAGGTGATTTGAATTTATTTATTACATCAAACAGAAAGCCAAAACGTCTTATAAAGGCGTCATGTTTTATTTACTAATAGCAAATAGACGATATATATATATATCTTAAGATGATACGTAAAAGCCGATGGCATCCAGGTAATCACTGCTGGTTCTTCCTCTAAATCCAGCAATGTGGCCAGTTTGGATATTGTAACTGAAAGGCGTGCCCTCTTCAGCTCCATACGGTCCATAGGTATGACCATTATTGGTTGAAAATGTTAGTGAGCGTATTACAGGAGTCTGCGTAGTGGCACCAGACACGACACCATAGTACCCTTTCACTTCGGTTATGACCTCCGACGGGAATTGTAGTTCAATCTGGATTGCAAAGATAAATGAAAAAGAAAATCATATACGTAGATGTAGAAAAAGAAAGGGCATAAATTCTTTTTTCTTAATTATGATTTCTCTAATCGTAGGGCTTCTACATTTGGCGCTAAAAAAAATAAAGAAATAAATTAGAAACTAACCGGTGCTGTTGGGTAGGTCTGGTCACCACTTGAATGTGGGGGGCCTTGAACAGGGTTACCGTTCTTGTCATAGGTCACAGTAAAGGATCCAATGCCGTAGCTATTAAACGAAAGTACGATAGTTCGAACTCCAGTGTATATGGACCCATCATCCCAAGTATTACCACCGGGTCCTCCAAATGGTCCTATTAATTTTGCCTGCAAAATATTTTTGAAGGGAAAAATCAAATCTTCAAATATATATAAATATAGTTGTGTATAATTTACAAGCTTTGTTGTTGTATTTTGTCTTCCATCTTCAAGCATTATAAATACGTGTGTATATATATATAATGGAAACGTCTAGAATACATAACAGCTATCAAAGGTTCTTAATTAAAGACAAACTAATCGAGTTAAAAAAAAAAAAATCGAGCTATATTCGAAGTAATAGATTAAGAATTAAAGAAAACCATAAAATTGAAAAAGAAAGCTCAAGGAGAATAGTCAAGGATTTTAGACTAATTTGAGTAAAACTAGTATCGGTTTAGTCTATAGATAAGTGTGTGTAACAGCAAACACATTTTTATATCTACACACCATATCCTTTGCGCCTTGGGGATTAAAATGGAGAGGAATATGGATATGTGAATGTGGAAGGGGAGAAGTGTGTGGGTTTACTTTGTTGGCTTAGCTCTATATATAGAGATAGCAGTATATCTAACTTATTTGGAATTTAGTGCTTGTTTAAGGCTTATGGTTTAGGTAGATAGATCGGTTGAAAATGATGCGTGTGTGGAGGGTTCCGTGATGTGTTTGCATTCGTAGAAAGTTCAAAGGTCTTTTTTAGAGGGGGTTAAACATGTTTTATTGTTTGTACGTAGACTTGAAAATGGGCAAATTTAGAACAGGTGAGCACTAATGAATTCGTGTATTTGACATCTCATCTTTCTCTTCCTCTGTTTGCTTCATTACATCGTTTACCTTTGTCATGGTCCTTTTTTTCCCCTGTTTTAAGGGGTTTATGTTTTGACTACCTTTTGCCAAGAAGTTACTTGCTTTTTTTACATTCTTTTTCTCTTCGTTTGGATTTTTGAATTATGTTAAGGATTAATACATAATGATATATTTTAATTATTTATCAATTTCTCCTTTCAACTGGAAATTATAAAGCAATCATTTAAATTAAAAAAGAACATTTTAATTTTAGGTTTATTCAAACATTATACCTTTAGTTTTTGATCTCATCGAATTTAGATCTTCAAATTAGATTTAATATAAAAATTTATACCATTTTCTGATCAATCTCCAATTTTGACTTAAAAATTACTCAAAATACCCTTAAATGGAAAAATATATAGAGAATTTTAAGAACTTAAAAAAATCTTTATACTTAGTTTTTTAACTTCAAAAATGTATAAAATACCCAAAAAATGGGTGTTTTGTGTGCTTTTGACTCTATTTTCTTCTTATTTTTTTTAAAGTTTTATTTTTTCTCTCTTTTACTTACGGATTATTTGGTCATTTTAAAAGTCACAATAAACTATTAACTAAGTTAAGGTATAAATTTGTGTGCTAAATTAAATCTAAACATATATATTTGATGAGATGAGAAACTGAAGGTATAGTTTTCGAATTAGCTTAAAATAGAAAGTATAACAAGATATATGTCCTTTTAATTATCTCTCAATTTTCTCTTTTATTTTAGAAACTAAAAATTAGTTATCGTTTTGAATTTACGATAACTTAATTCAATTCCCTCACATTTTTTGAAAAATAAAAATTGGACGAAAGGACAAAAGCCCTTAAACAGGTTATGAAATTATGTTATGGACTTTAAAACATAAAAATCTTAAAACAAAACATCATAATATCCCTTGCGCCTTCGGGATAAAAATGAAGAGGAATGTGGACATGTGAATGTGGATGGAGAAGTGCGTGGGTTTACTTAGTTGGCTTAGCTCTATATATAGAGATATCTAACTTCTTTGGAATTTAGCGCTTGTTTAAGGCCTAGGGCATAGGTAGATAGATGGATTGAGAATGAGGCGTGTTTGGAGGGTTCCATGATGTGTTTGCATACATAGAAAAGTTTAAACTGTTTTACTGTTGAGCATTGCTATAAGGCTAAACAACATCTACTAATAGCAGGTGGGTCATGTTTATCTTTTATTAGTGATGGTGCTTAATACCAGTGGTGCCCTTAAGTATTTTTCTTTATTGTTTGTATATAGAAAATATGCAAATTTATAATAGGTGAGCATAAGTGAATTGGTGTATTTGTTATCTAATCTTTCTCTTTATCTTCATTACATCGTTTACCTTTGTCATGTTCTCCTTTTCTTTTTCCCCTGTTTTAAGGGGTCAATGTTTTAACTACCTTTGGCCAATAAGTTACTTGCTTTTTTACAATTCTTTTTCTTTTCGTTTGGATTTTTGAATTATTTTAAGGATCAGTTATCGTTTTGAATTTACAAAAACTTGTTTCAATTCCCTTGCATATTTTTAAAAAAAAAAAAAAAAAGCAAAAAGACAAAAGACTCTAAAACTTATGTTACAGACTTTAAAACATAAAAACCCTAAAACAAAACATCAGATTTAAAAAGAAGAAGATCTTTAGTTTTATGTTTGTAAAAGGCAAAATATTTTTTCTAAAAAAATACTTTTGATTTTCAATCAAGTCTAATTAGGGCTATCTTTTTATTTTATTTAATTTTTTTTTCCACAAAATGTTTAAGGGATGAAATTGAAACAATTGCGTGCTGAGATTTAAGATCTTGTCTAGAATGTGTTGTCAGCATTCCGAATCAACACCAAAGTATTGATGTCAATTGTTATTTACATATTGAAATAAGTATCAACTATACACTATATATTTATTTTAAGTGGTGTTGGGATAAATATGATTATAGTATTATTTATTTAAAGTGTTAAAATAAAAAATTTCGATAAGTATGAGAAAATATTTATCTTTAACAACTACTAATCAATTCTATTCCTGAATTTAGGTTGTACAAAGAAGTGTTGGAATGTGATTAGGGAAGTTACAATGTTCATCATAAAACTTACACACCACAGGCCCCTTGTGGTGATCTGTGCCACACATCACTCGTCCTATGAGAGTTGCCAAATTTTTACACGTTGAGGGACGAGAAAATTTTACAATCCCAATCAAACTCTATTATTATTAATAGTCTCAGTTAGGATCAGATCTATTTTTGCCTCCATCTAAAACATATATATACACCCACCTTTACCATTTCAAGATTCATATCCTACAACTACAGACAAAATAAATACGACGTAAATATTTGCACATGAAGTTTGATGTGCTGTGCACACACGAAATATCTCCCTCTTTTAAAATTCTGATACACGTTTTTTTTTTTGTTAATATTTCATAGATCGAGTAAATAAATATTATATTTGAAAATAGAAAGGTACATTGTTACGAGGACGATAATTTACTAAGAATATTGTTTGTGATTAATCCGTTCTGTTTTCTTCACCAAAGGTGGACGTGTAAATTTTTAGTTTAACACGTGCTTTCGGTAATGTTCAAAAATGTGTGGGGTCGACGTAACTTATTGTGAATAGTACCTACCATATGCATCAATAAAAGAGAAACAACTGTGATCCCTACGCATGACTTTTTCCTTTTATTTATCTTACCGGACATCACACTCCTGAAGGACAAGTGTCGATACATTGATAGGATTAGGAACTGCCAGGGGGTTCAAAAATAAATTGAAATTTAAGTAATGTTATGGGTTATTTTAAAGTAATTAATAAACTAAATTATTTCAAGACTACTTTAGTTGTGTATTCAGAAACAATGTGTGGAGAATTAAGACGGATTGTGTAATAGAACCACTTAGCCCGTTCTCTTTGTAAAAAATTATTTAGTAGATTGTTGTTACCACGTCATTTTGTTTATATATTGATACGCTTGTCTAACGAAATTTTAACACTTGGCTAACTTATTTATGTTTATTATTATTTTTTTTTGCTAAAACATTTATGTTAATTCTTTGATATTATACTTTTCTTTCCGCAATGCATTGTATTAAGGATTATTTTTATAAATCACCATTGACCTATGCACCTACTTCACTTTGCCCCTCGATTTTTCAAAATTGGTTAAAACAACCTTCAAACTATAGAAAACCGATTACTTTAGCCCCTTCGTCCAATTTCATCTATATCCTTAACGGAATTGCTGACATGTTACATAATTAAATATTAAAAAATATATAAAAATTATAATTAAATATATAAAAAATTAAATATTAAAAATAATTTAAAACATGTCATTCTTATTTTTTCTATTTTTTCTCCCTCCTTCTCTCTCTTCCTTTGTCTCTCAATCAAATTAACTAGCCCTTCAAAAAGAAGCACCAAAAACCCTACCTAAAAACAAACTACTTCTCTCAACCCCCGCCCACCTTGGCGGCCCCCAACCCCAACCAGCCCACCACACTCACTAGGTCCATACCCAACCCATGCCTCCCCATTTCAGCCCACCATCGCCCACCCTACACCCATAGCACACCCCCCTCCAACCTTGTCTCCCTACCCTGTAGCGTGCCATCCCCACCAGCCTCGTACACCCCTCCTTGTCACCAAACCCTTCGCCCAACCCCTCTCCGTTGCACAACCCCAACCCCCTCCACACACCCTCATTGTCACCCGCCCTCGCTCTACACCACCGCCCTATCGCCACCCAATCAAGATAAAGAGAGAGAGAGAGAGAGAGAGAAAAAGGAGATAAAATGTGAAAGCCGGGAGAAAAAATCTAGAGAAGGAGAGTAAGAGAAGAGGGAAGGAAGGGAAAAAAGAGTTAGAAAATTAGAAAAATAAAATGTTTTTAATTATTTTTTAATATTTATTTATCTTTATATATTTAATTATAATTTTAATATATTTTTTAATATTTAATTATGTGCCAGGTCGGTAATTCTATTAGGGATATATATGGAATTGGACGGAGAAGACAAAATGACTAATTTTCTATAGTTTGAGGGTTTTTTAACGGATTTTAAAAAATCAAGGGCAAAGTGAAGTAGGATACATAGGTCAGGTGGAATTTATTGCTAGGTCAGATTTATTATCTTTAACATAAATATAAAGTGAATGAGTTTCGCACGGTGCTTTTAGGGCACTCAAAACTCAACATGTTTTGTCTTTTTTTTTTTTTTTTTGAGAAATGGTTTTTTTCCGTTTTTCAAGCTATGCCTTATTAAAATGCCTTTTTTTCTCTTTTTTTTTATTTTTTTGTTAAAAGACGCCCCTGTAGATATAATCTTCTTTTCCCTGTAATCATAGAATCAATTATAACGTCAAAGTATTCTCATATTCATAAATATATGTATATATATATATATGAATGAAGAATTTTAATTGCATTAATTAAAAAAATTATAAAGCTTTATTCTGTTGTTACATTATAAGTTGACATAGTTTTTAACTCTAAATTTTGGTTCCACCCTTTAGACATGAATCCCCACAGTACCAAAATTTGGCAATAAATTCTAATTTTTATCCCACTTTGTCCTAGATCTCCAGAACGAGCCTTATGGACAATAACTATTTTTGTTTCTACCACAACATAATTAAACATAAACCATGCATCAATAACGAGCAAATACATAATATATGCTGATGCGGAAACATGTTATAATGTGTTTTATGTTATATATCTTCTCAGAAAGGTTAATAATTAATTTTGTCCGAATCATGTTAAGCAGCAAATGAAAAAACAAAAAAAAAATTGTTGAGCAAACCAAACAAAGACCTTGTGGAAAATAAACCTAAGCATTCTTTTTACAACACTAATCAAAGACTAAAAAAACAAAACGAGTAAAAACCAAAAAATAAACAAATAATTAAAGACTTCTAAGAAATATAAAAAGACTGAAACACTTATCAAAGACAATTAAGAAAACTAAACAAAAAATAATAGCGACACTAAGCAAAGAATCGTTAAAAATTAAAGAAAAAATTTTAAAGCAATAACGAAACTCTGAGAAAACTAAACAAATATTAATGGTAAATTAATAGTCGGTGTTAGCTGGGTCAACTCCCTATCTACCTGGTTGAGCCGTTAATTTGAACCTACTTTGACTATGTCACGATAGGCCTAGAATGCTTCATAAATCACGATTTCTTAATGTTATCAATGGTCATATTGTGTGTCGACTTCCATAAACATAAGTCATGAAAAGAGATAATTCAACTGATGTCGTACTACAATGAAAATGTTAATGGAAGACAGTAGGCAGTCATTTTTTACATCGTAAACGGAGGTCACCCAAAATGGTACATCAAGATCGAGCACATTCGTGCTTTCTTACTGACCATCTACAATCAAGAAAAACATATCGGATTTACGGATGCTGAAAATTCTATAGCACCTAGGCCACACAAAACCACGGTAGATGAATTATTTGATGAAAATAACTAATTAAACTAGACAATTTAGTTTGTTAAAAGCCATAATTTTTTGATGGAGAAATTGAGGCCATAATTTCTTAGTCATACATTATTTGTCAAAAAAATACAATCATTTTTTTTTTCTTCGCTATACTTATGAAAATAAAATAAAACAAAAAGGTTTCGTCGCACTGAAGGAAGACCCAAAGCTTAAGTTGATGAGCTAACATTTATTCTAAGTGAAACATATATATACACACACGGAATTTCACAAACATTTCAAGCTTAACTTTATAATAATCTAAAATTTAGGTCAATTATATCCTGGCAATGCCCACTAGGTTGGTTGTTTCGTGTAAAATTTAGTCAGTTCCCTTGAGATAGAATTTCTATGAGAACGTATGAAAAGAATTCCCCACGACTGCTGTGGGTACATTAATTTTCCAGCATCAATAATCATTCAGCTACCTAAAAAAGAGAGAGAGAGAGAGAGAGAGAGAGAGAGATGTTGGTATTCAGCTATACCTACCCTTAATTTTGTACCATATGCATCTCGCGATTCATGAACCAAGAAGTGTCAAACTCTGGTATCTAATTTGACGAGTTATGCTTCTACATAATTTGAAAACTGACTATAACGAAGAGCATAAGAGAATGACAGAGAATAACGAAGGACTTTAATTACATCTTGATTTGATATTTTTTGTTGAGTATAGACACGTCATCTTGATTTAATTTGAGAAATGTTATTTTCACTTTATTTATTTATTGATAAACCCGTTTTGATCAGTAGTTTAACCAACATTTTTTCAAAATGTCCTTCACTTCATAAACTTTACATCCCTTTTCCACTGATCGGTAAGACTATCTTTACACTGTCAAATTGAATATATTCTAAGAGGGTATTTGAAAGGGTGGTGGGAACCGTTGATTAGAATTACTTTTACTGTAGCATGTGAGAGCTTTATACTTTTCATAACTGAGTTTGTGATGGTTCCCACCACTTAGCCAAACAATAGCTAAAAATATAATTTTGGTTGGATTCAGTAGTAAAAAACATGTCTTATTGGATGTACCCCCAGAAAAGACTCTTTTTTTGAAAGAAAAAATTATATTACTTCAGCTTGTGACTAATTTCTAGGACACTTCTCTAAAAAAAAAAAAAAAAAAAAAAAAAAAAAAAAAAAAAAAAAGAGAAAGAAATTTGTCCGATATGTATCCCGTGATTCACGAACCAATAATAGAGAAAATTTGTCACTGAAAAGTCAAATAACTAAGATCTCCCTATTAATCGTTCCACATTTTGTTGTTGTTGTTGTTATTATTGATTTTATATTCTTTATGAGCTTCATAACAAAAAGGCATCATACTATTAGAAGATAATATTTTTATTTATAACTTATTACTTATGATTATTTTTAAACGATGTGGGACTGCACAACCCACCTTTTCTCGACTTTTTTCACCGTAAGAGAAATATGGTTTTCACACTAATTTAATTGGTCAAAGAGAATTTTTTTGACAGAGAAATTGAGTACATAATTTATTAGTCGTTTATTATTGGTCAATTCTTTTCTTCACTGCCCTTTGAAAAAGAAAAAATAAAAAGAAAAATAAAAGAGAAGATCTCCTTTCTGCAGGAAGACCGAAAGCTCAAGTTGATGATTTATCATTGCTTCGAAGTGAAAATATATGTGTATATATAGCCACCTTCTCCCACTATTTTTTTTTAAAAAAACAAGAACCTTGCAAACTTAAAATTTTGCAAACATTCAAAGTTTAGCTTGATAACAAACTAAAATTTTGGCCAATTATATATGAATATCCTAGGCAATATTTTTGTGAGAACATATAAAAAATATTTCACACAACCGCTGATGCATCCCGTGATTCACGAACCAAGTCGTGTCATCTGGTATTTAATTTGACGGGTTAATTTTCTGCATTTTAGGGGTGCTATGAAAACTGACCATAAGGAAGAGGATGACGAAAGACTCGAAATTTGTTACAAAGCATGAGGATATTAATAGTGCGTACAATAGAAAATTAATAAGAGTTGCACGTGCTACAGTCAATTAATAGACTGACTAATCAGACTAGTCTAACTCACTAACCAATTCATTCTTATCTCTAACAGGGAGGATATGAGATACAGATAAGATGTGAATGACTTACTTTATTCCTTTATATATAGGGAAGACAACAATTACCAACTAAGACGATTAAGATGTTTAGAAGAGCAATTTAAGCCATCAATTGAAGTTTAAAAACTATAACATGTGGAGCTAGTTTTATACTTTTGCTTTTTACTGTAACATGTACAAGTTTTATACTATTTACAGTTCAAACCAATGGTTTGAACTACCCTTTCATACCCTCTATAAATAGATATATATGACAACAATTAACAACTAAAAGATTACGCCACTGGTTGACGTGGCATGGTGCCAAATTAGATATGTTTGGAGTTAGAATTATATTTTCTTAGTTTAACAATATTTAGTTCCACTATTTTCACTAATCAAAGGTTGGGTCATTGAAGGCCATAGGTTTGTAGTACATACGAGTTTTGAGAAAAAAGAAGTTTTCGTTTGATTCTTCTTGTTGTTAATTGTATTGCCTAGATTATTTCTCTTAGGTATATTATGGAAATTTAAGATTTTTGAATGAAAGGTTTTGGGCAGAAAGCACCGGAAATTGGAGAAGATATAATGCATTATATATGTTTGTTAAAAGGTGTTCGTGAGAATCTTAGTGGTTTTCCAAACGAATTAAAATTTAACCAAACATAATACAACTTAAATAAGTTGTATAAGACTGCTTGCTATTGACAATTGGGCACAAAAGATCCCTGGACATGCAACGGAATGCACTAGTAAAATCGAATGAAGTACAAGGACAAAAGATAGTATCGAAACCTCTGCCCGCTCAACATCCAACATAGTGCTCATCAATGGCTTGGCAGAAGAAACCACTAGAGTCGATGGACTATACCTTTTCCCCAAAACAAAATCTACCTTAGCAAGAGCGTAAACAACTTGGCCTAGATTCAAATCTAGGTACCAATCACCACACACAGTGCTTCTAATCAGTGAGTGTGAAAAACAAACCAAGACCAGAGGTGGGGAGACTAACTCCCTTATTACAAACTTAACAAAACGAAAGGGTGGGAAAACTACCCTGTTAATCAAAACAGACCCAGATATACATTAAACAAAACTAAAAAAAGGAAAGATAACATCCAGACACAAATGGGTGTGTCCTTTCCACTGTGTTTGTAGGTTTTGGTAATCCGTGGTTTGACTAGCACTCCGACAAGGTCAACATTCTAAGTTGATCCAGTGTCACCAATCTTTGATCCAGGTCATATCCGATGAACAAAGGAAAATCATCAAGCAAGACCTCCACCCCTTCTCCCTCGACGCTGCCTAGTCCGACCATAGTAGGATCTTTCCCCACCTTCCCTGCCAACCGCCCTCTGCCCCAATCTTCCCGGTCCATCCTAGAATGTCCCACCTCCAACCTCCCTGGACTCATAAAGCTACAGCTTCACCATAACCGCCCAAGGCAGCCTCGTCCCTCGGTCAGCCTTGACCTTTGCCAAATCCTAGACCTCATATCCCTGACTAAACAACACCCCACTCCTATTTGTATTTATCTCCACTCCAAAATCCATCCATCTTGTCTGCCCCCTCTCACAAATTAGAGATTCCGACAGCCAACCTGAAACCAGCGTCGACATTTGGCCTAAGAAGGATAAGGGGCAGTGTTAACACTCCTATAAAACCCTTGTAAAACCGCTTATTGTAGGCTTAGAGTACGTCAATTAGACAGAAGGCGAGCAAAGACGGCTTGAAGTAGGATGTGGAGTTTAAAGAAGGGCGAGCCACAAAAGGGTTATCATGGGTTTCAAGTGGGTGTAATTTCCAAGCATTCTTGTAATTTCTTACTTTGTAACCATAATTTTGTAGAGCATTTATTGTTTAATTTTTTATACTTTTTAAAGTTTCATTAAAAAATATAGCATTTAAATGATAATTAACTAATTAGTGAGATCTAGCTAGTTTTTGGGTGCTAAAAATTACAAATTTATAATAACATGTCTTATTTTAATATCTTGAAAATTTGCCAAAAAGATCAAGAAAATTCTTTTAATGATAGTGAAAATTATAGTTAAAAGTGTGTAAAAATCAATTGAACATATTTTGGACAATTTGTTATCTTTGGAGAAAATAGAAAATGAAAAAAATATATATTTTATCTTTCATTAAAATGAAATTTATAATTAAAAGTATGTACAAATTATTTAAATTCATTGTGAATGTCCAAGAAGGGTAAAATAGTCATTTTTAATCACATAAATAACTAAAAACATTTTTTATGGATGGAGGGGTAATTTTGACGTTTTGAACATAATTAATGATCAACCCTCACTGTAAACTAACAAAGGGAGTCTCTCTGTAATATTTTAAACAGTCATGAGGTGTCAATATGATTAATTTTGTTCTAGAGATTGTCTTTGCAATTTGGGTTAAACACATGGGTGTCAATGTAATTTATCTTTCCTTTTTTTTTATTTTGATTGTAATTTCCCGTTATTGTTTGGGACAATTTAATTTATAAATATGTCATTTTCATCATATATTAGAAGGTGGATATTTTAATAAATGATATTGGTGTGTACACTCTCTTTTATTTTCAATTATAGGTAATTCTTTTTAAATCAACAAATTTTTTGATAATTTCTGATGCTTTGTGTGAATCAACGGAGTTTATAATGGTAGTTCAAATATTTTATGTGCATCAACAATTTTATTAAACTATCCCTTTTATTTTCGTATAAAATTTTAATTATATTTCCTTGAAATATACAATCTACAGGAGAACAAATAAATTCAACTCAACTACATACTTATGGAACAGTAATTTTAATTGGTGTTGATTTTGGCACCGATCTTTTAATTTGTTGGACATACTTCTCGTGAATTGAGGAATTATTCAAAGACCGTATATACCGCTAATGTGGTATATCCGTATAATAGATAATTAACATTTGTTTATCTTTGTTTATATGTCAACGCTGCTTAATGAACTCCTACAGTATTTTCTTTTAATTGTTTAGTTACAGTGGCCATAAAATCTCCTGTATTAAATAAGTTTCAACTCTTATTGGAAAAATTATTTAATCTACTTAGAAAACCTGTAACAACCTAAACATGGTTCAACATGAAAACGTTGACAACTTTTTTTATTTGGCAAAAAATTAATAAAGTCAAAAACTTATTGAGAGACAGAAAAATGATATCAAATTAATATAAAATTTAGAAATCAAGACAAAATAGCAATATATTAATACTAAGAAACTAATATTTACAAAACACTTTTCAGAAACCGTAAAACCCAACGGTGTCCGGGTAATCACTGCTGGTTCTTCCTCTAAATCCAGCAATGTGGCCAGTTTGGATATTGTAACTGAAAGGCGTGCCAACTTCAGCTCCATATGGTCCATAGGTGTGACCATTATTGGTTGAAAATGTTAGTGAGCGTGTTACAGGAGTCCGCGTGGTGGCACCAGACACGACACCATACTACCCTTTCACTTCGGTTATGACCTCCGACGGGAATTGAAGGTCAATCTGGATTGCAAAGATAAATGAAAAAGGGCATAAATTCATTTTTCTTAATTATATTTCTCTATTCGTAGGGCATCCACATTTGGCCAAAAAAAAAAAAAAGAAATAAATTAGAAACTAACCATTGCTATTGAGTATGTGTGGTCACCACTTGGATGTAGGGGCCTTGAACAGGTTACCGTTCTTATCATAAGTCGCATTTAAGGACCAAATGCCATTGTTATTAAACGAAAGTACGATAGTTCGAACTCCTGTGTATATGGACCCATCGTCCCAAGTATTACCACCGGGTCCTCCAAATGGTCCTATTAATTTTGCAACCAACTTATAAGTGAAACCGATTAAAACTGTTGGTTCTAATTGATCATCCAACCAACCTATAAGTTAAGCCAACCAAAACTGTTGGTTTAACTGTTCTTACAACCAGCCTATAAATTAAGCCAACCAAGTATACCCACACACTTCTAGCACAAAAAAAAAAAGGGTAAATACACACACTTGTCCTTTCCGAAACCACATTTGTCTTCATTTTCATCCCAAAGGCGCAAAAGATGATGAAGCTCTGTAGTTCTAAAAATGTGTTTGTTATCGCACACACTTGTCTAGAAACAAAAAGCAACACCAAATTTTTACTCAAAATAGTGTAAAAATGGCACTATTCTACTTGAGCCTTCTTTTTTCCAGTTAAGTGATTTCTCATTAGTTTCTTTATCAATAATTAGTTCTAAGCTTGAATCTACAAGTTTGAATCTACAAGTTGATCGCCGTTATCAGCTTTTCTATTATAATCAAACAGTAATGATGAACTATCATAACATTTTCATGTCTAAAAAAGAAAAACATAAAAAAAAAACTTTTCCGACCTTGAGCCATTTTTTTTTCTTGAAGGAAACTTGAGCGAATTTAGTTTGATCTTTAGCCCAAAAAAAAAAAGAAAAAAGTCTGAAATTTCTAGAAAGATTATAATATATCCTTAAATTGTGAATTACTCAAAAACACACATGAAAAAAAGACCATGCCTTTTTTTTTAGCGTTTGGAATCAGCGTCTAGCGCCATTTTGAAGCCTCTATGCTAGAATATGTGCAAAATAATTTTCGGGCCAGTGGTATGGTGCTGGGGCAGACGAATACTTGCGCTACAGCATTGGCTATCTGCACACTAGCGCTGCAACGCCCAGTAAGCTGCGTTGTAGTGCTATCTGTCTACCATTAATGTATGCAATGCATTACACAAGACCAGATATTGCTTCTGGTGAGTACAAAACGCCAAGATTCACGAGTAACCGAAGTGTAAAACATTAGAATGCAATTAGTGGGATATTTAGTTGTCTCAAAAGGGCCATTCATTTGGATTTGTTTTATTATGATTATTCTGTAGTACTAGAAGGTTACTGATATGCTAATTGGATAACCAATACAAGTGATAATAAATCCACTTTCCGTTAGATTTTCACAATTTCATGAGGAGTCGTATCTTGGGTTTCCAAGAAAAAAAACTTGCATAACTCACTCAAAAATGGAGTCTCAGTTCATAATACTTGCTGCTGTGGGCAAAAAAGCAAAATGATTGAGAAATTTGTTATTTGAATGATTGAGAAATTTGTTATTTGATATTGAGAGGTAGCCACAACCGGTGCCATCAATTTCTTTGTATTGCGATAGTGAAGTTACTGTGTCTAAAGCTAATAAAAAAGTTATAATGGAAAGTCTAGACATATTAGCTTAAAACATGAGTATGTGAAACAATTAATAACAAATGGTGTTACTAATGTTGTTTACATTAGGACAACAAGAACCTAACAGATCCTTTGATGAAAGGTCTATTAAGAGACTTAGTTAAGGACACATCTAGTGGCATAAGACTTAAATATTTCTTTATCGGATCCTTTACTGTGGTCTACGGTTTGAACGGTATCCCCTCTCCAAGGCCCCAACATCCAAGTACTGGTAAGAATACGTGCACACCAATGAATGTTAGTTTCTTATTCATTCTTTATTATTATTATTATTATTATTATTATTATTATTATTATACAATTATATATATATATATATCATAACTTTATAATTATGGACCATATGGAGTTGAAGAAGGCACACCTTTGAGTAGCCCAACAATTCAAGCTGGTGCCAAACTTGCTGAATTTGCTGGAAGAACCAGCAATGTTTACCTGAATACCATTGCGTTTTACTTATTATCTTAAGATATATATACGTGACCTCTTTATAAGATGTCGTAGCTTTCTGCTCGGTATTATATATAAATTCTAATGACCTAGTGTATAATGGTAATGATTGTTGCTGTTTCTGACTATTATTACCAATATATACGCAAGGAATTATTTGAGTGTGTTTATGATGTTTATAATAAGCTGTCTGTGCAGAGCTGCTTGTGTCTCTGTAATATATGTATTCAGTGTAATATTTGAACTAAAGCTTTGTAGAGCTGATTAAATAAAACTCGGTGAGAATTTAAATATTTAATATTCTTCGTATCTATTTTCCGCGAATTTTTTTTCTTTACATCTTCGTCGTATCTCTTAGGTATTTATTACTTACAAATCCTAGGTTAAAGCTAGAAATTAAATCAATACAAAATAATAATAAAAAATTGTCACTATATGTTTATTGTCTTTTCGGTCTTAATTTTCTTCAGATTTCAAAAATAACCTTGGAAGATATATTATTAGAAGAGGGTGAGCACAACTTGGATACTACTTTGTTGGAAATTACTACAATAATAAACTCACATATGTTGTATTGCATGAGAATTACAAGTTAATATGCTGCTTTTGAAAAATTATTTTCAATTTGGAGCCTGACGACATATGAATTTTGGGCTAAAAGCAACATCTGAATGTCACCAAAATTTCTCTCCAGGTATTACTTTCAAAACTTCTCCCCAATAACATAAAAGAACATAAAATCCAACAGATAAAGATTTCCAGGGATTTGTTGTAATTTAAAGCTAAATATTAATACATGTTGACTTCAATTACTTGGACTTTACGTCACTAGACTTGGGACTCCTAAATAGTATACATATACGGATCTGGCCTAAATTACTTAAGAAAAACTTGTGAGTTTGGTCGTGGTTGTAGAGGAGCTAAGATGAGGGTGATAAAGTCATGAGTCATATAATTATGTTGGAAGATCGTTCGTAGGTCTTCGATATCGATATAGTAGGATTCACAATACTCCGACCAAAGATTTCATCTCTTTCTCAAGAACAACCATCTTTCCTGTGTCGGTATTTAAGAGACAGAGAGAGGTCTTCCCATAGGGCAAAGATTTCAAAATCTTTGGTTCTGAGGTGATTTCAATAAATGACCACATCCATTATTTGTCATGCAAGTACGTACCGTTAACAAGTGCTAAATCCTTTTAATCTATGGTGGATTTTTTTTCTCTCTTTGTTTTTGAATTTTAATATTGTTATATGTATAGAATCATTCTTAGCATCTACATGAATATATCATAGAATCTGAAAATGTCTACCTGTTTCTTATATATAGAGTCAAAAGTTGATCTCTCTCCGCCCAAACGATTTGTATGGAATGTTTTCCTGGTTTCCGTTTTTCTTTTCTTTTTGTTTGTTTTTCGTGATTGCTTATTGTCATTGTTATTGATTATATGAACTAGCTAGTCTTATTTTCTAAATTCATGTGTTTTTGTGATTGATTATAAATATTAGTATTAGTATTAGTTTTGTTTAAAGAACTATAGTGGGATTTTTTTTTCCTACAAAAACGTAACGTATGTTCTTTTTTTCCGAAGAAAGAAAATAGAAGAGTTAAATATGTTGACAACCAAATAATGCCTTTTTGCAACAAAATATTTTTAGAATGTATAGCCCGCGGGTTTCTAAATTTTGGATTCAAAGGTACGCTTTTGAAGATGCGTAGAAAAACCGTACTTTGTTCATTTTTTTTCTTGAATAAGCACTTGTTAAATAACATATATCAATTTTTCACTTAACAAGAAGGGTTGTCCTTGAGAATACGCCAGAGCCGGATCCATAGCTCCAAGCTTCTTCCTTCTTAACTTCCACAAGTTCCATGTCAAAAAGTTTAGGTGTTTTCTCTCACTGTATTTGAATTGCTATAGTGCTTTTTTTAACTATGTTCCCAAATGAAAAACAGTAAAACATGAACAAAGTTTAAGTTCCATGTCTACATTAATTAGAAAATTTTTAGAGCAATTTGACTGTGGATAAAAATGTAGGTGTATGTTTTTCATTACACTAAAGCGAAAACATCATATTTACATGTCACTTTTACAAGAAAAAAGTGGTTACACATCGATGACAGGCTTTTGAAAAATCGCGCAAGTTTTCTTAATTTATTTTTTCCTTTTCTCCCCTTTTTCCTGTTTGTTGCGTGTCTCACGAGTTGGGAACCTAGCATGTTAATTCTTACAAAAGACATGGATTAGTTTAAAATAAAATTATGTGAATGGTCAGACCGTCGTCTAATAATATATGATATACATTGGATGACATCTAATACGCACGTGAAATACAACAAACGTGCATAAAGAACACATTATATGATGGTGTTTATAAAGACCGTCGTTAGATTAAGCCTTGAAAAAAAAAATATTTCTTCTCGAAGAAAAATTTCAAGACCAACTTACAAAAATGCCCCTCAAATGTCCCAACTTATTAAAAATGTCCTCTAATAAGCCACTTATTAAAACTACCTCTTTATTAAAAATTAGTGATTTATTAAAAGTCCAAGTTACTTTCCTTTCTTACCCATGAGAGAACCCACTAGAACCTGCTAGGTTCTATTTTGGAATCCACTAGGTTTTATCTTGGAACCAGTCAAAACCTAAGAAGTTCTAACATAGAATTTACCAGATTCCATCATAAAACCTATTAGATTTCGTCCAAAAAATCACCAAAACCATCAAATTTTGTCCCGGAACCAACCATGTTTCAACATGAAACCCGCTAAATTCCAACACAAAATCACTAGAACCACCGAATTCTGTCTCAGAAATGCAGTCATAGAACCTATCAGGTTCCAAATTAAAGAAACAATAAATCAAGCAAATAATTTCATATTAAACCACAAAACTCAATTCTAATTAAATAATTTACTTTATCTCTTCCAACATATTTACTAAACAATACAAAAATGGAGTAATTACTGAACAAATTCCCTCCATTCTCTTCTTAGCCACTCATATTCAAACTTGTAATTACTGAACAATGCTTGATCTGTATGTCCATTGGCTAAAATCAATTGTTTTGGATTCAAATGATAAAGAACAAAAGTCAAGCATTTTTCCATAGCTGCTGCAAGTTTTTTTTTGTAGAAACGGATTCCAATCTTAACTAATAGAGATATATCAAAGGCTACGTTTTGGTTGCGGTAAAAACCATATAAATTAATATATTTAGCAATCTACAAAACTAAACACAAATTAAGAACCTGCAGCAAAATCTTTTGAATCTCAGCAAAATCCACTAACAAAGCCTTAAAAGAATTCCCATTTTAATTAAACTTGCAGCAAAGTCACCAGGACAGCGACGAAGATGCGGTGGTCACATGCTGTGGTGACATTGAAGACAACTGACTTCACCATCGATCTGGCTTCTGCATTGTGATTGGCAGTGCCATGGCGGTCGCAAAGAAGGCCCATCTGTGGTTGATGATGGTGGTCGAATAAGAGAAAAGAGAAAGAGAAAGAACCAGAGGGAGAAGAGGAAAAGAAAGGAAGAATGACGAGAGAGACGGAGGTGTTTATAGAGAGATAAAGAAGAGAGAAAGATTTGAGAGAGGGGAGAGAAAAAAACGAGTTAGGGTTTGTTAATTATCAGGTTAAAAAAGTCAAATTATAAAACCAATTGAAAAAATAATCTTGAAAGGGTAGTTTTCAAACGTGAAAAGAAAGAGGGCATTTTAATAAGATTATCTTAGGAACATTTCATGTAGTTTTCTTAAGTTTTATATATTATTCATAAATTTATGTTCTCTTCTTTGACAAACTCGATTCTTATCAAATGTAAAAAAAAATACATTACACTTTTCAAAGACACAAATAACAAATATATATAATACAAATATTTCAAAAATCATAGTCAAAGTTTATCCACAAATATAAAAACAATACTTAACCAAACACAAGGGAAATCTCAAAATTCAAAAAAAAAAAAAAAACTTAAATTCAAAGGAATAAAATTTCAAAAGATTCTAAGTTTGATACTCAAGGCGGAGCTGGCGGAGTTGATAATAATAACTTGATGGTGACTCACGACACTGGGAACAAATGTTGGGGGAGTGAACACATAACACAAATGTAACGCCCCTTAATTCGGACGTCACAGATATCGTTATATACTTACATTCGTACATGCATAAACTTTAAAATTATAAATAATATCAAACGTAATCATTACTATAGATTTTAAAAGTGCTTAAACTTACGTTACCGGGATCCATTCATACGTTTTTTTTAAAAAAAAAAAAACTTAACGTTGTTTCGAAAAGCATTGTTTAAATTATTCATTATCATAATTTATTCATTTATACACTAAATTAATCATGAACTTATATAATAATATAGGTTTGTCAATTTGTAAAATCAGGACTTATAAAAATATCACATTAAAACTCTTTAATCATCACATCATTAGAAATCCATTTATTCCCACAGTTCGGCAGGCCGAACTTGGGACTTCGGCAGGCCGAACATCATCGGCAGGCCAGAATTCCCTCAACCGGCAGGCCGGCAGAGGCTATGCAACTCGGATTAAAATTCATCCATGTTCGGTAGGCTAGAAAATTAGATCGACGGGCCGAACTTCTGATCTTCGGCAGGCCGGTCACAGAGTTCGGCAGGCCGTCTGAGACCAAATTCCTTTGGAAAACTTAATTTTAAACATACCAACTTTACGTAAAATATAGCGGAAGTTCATAATTCATAAGAAAATAACTTATAAAACCATAACATAAGTGTTCTTAAAAACTTCACACAAAACATGTTCAAAAAAATATATAAAACTTGATTAAATCATAAAATCATTTTCTTGGCGTGCTTCCGGTTACAATTCATTGTTCATGTTACTCACACGCCTTCCCATGTCCTACACCTAGTCCATGATTCCCTTACCCTTATATGCAACATGACATATAAAACATGATTAAGCTAAAGCTTAGTAAGTATATATATTCTCACAAGTTAAAACATTTTATAAACGTCAGCATCATCATCATCATCATTGTCATCGTATCATAAAAGTGTCATAAGCACAATTTCATGGAACATATCTTTCGTAACGTTAACCATTTTAAAACTTAATCTATTTTATCTTAAGGGCCCAAGTGTTGCACCATAAACATCATCATAGGCGCGTCGTCATGAGAGGAGAAGGGTAGCTAATCCCAAACCAAACATGACATCATAACATAACATTCCATAACATTGGGTGTGCAACACTTATTAGGTGATATATATATACATACTTTTCATACTTTGAAACATGTCATCATTATACATGCATATCTTTAAAAATTATGAAAATCTTTCATAAGAAATCCTTTAAGGAAAAATCATCATAAAATTATCATGAATATCCTTGTAAAACATATCATCAATCCTTGTAAAATGTGTCATATTGTAGGTGAGATTGTACTTACCTTCACGATAGCTTACTTAACCTTAAAAATGCACTTGGTGACGACGCCGCGGTCTCGATGTGCTCGCTTCCTTGAGTGTTCATGCCATTTATCATTTAAAGATGCAATAAAAATCAATACTTATCATGAACTATCCATACACTCATCTCATATTATAAACATAATTCATAACCATAAAATCGTCATCACATAAACATGTTATTATGATTTTTCTTAAATCATAAAAATTACCTTAAGCATATAAAACAAACCATACATTTTGAATATAATTATCTTTTAAATAAAATATTTTCGAACAATTAATATATTTATATTTTAATTTAAAACTCCATACAAGCATCATATTATCATGCATGAAATTATTTTATTATCATAAATGTTTTAAACATACATAACATTTCATAACATATAAATAAAACACATTCATCTATCATACTCATACATTTGCATATTATAACAATTTTTCATGAAAACATCATTTTTACCCTTTGAATAATCATTACATTTTTCATACTTTCAAAATTATACAGTAACATATTACTGTGAGAGTAGAAGATAGAAATATCATATTTTCATAAAACATTCATATGACATGAAATTAGAAAGCACCACATAACATATATACATAACATCACATTTAAAAATTTTGAGACAAAACACAATACCTATAGAAAGATATTGTAGACGAAACGAGGAGAAGAATTTCTTTTCAAAAATACCAGAGAAAGCTAAATTCATACCTTGAAGTTTCTTCTCAAAATCCTTGAATTAACCAATGAAATAAGATTTTTCTTTCAATGTACTCAGAAAATTCTCGTGATAGAGAGAAATTTCGTGAGAAAGGGAAGAGGAAGAGAAATGAAAGTACGTCTCAGAAATTTTTTTTTTTTTGAGAGAGAGAAAGCATGAGAGGAGAGAAAATAACAATAAAAAAAATGTTAAAATTTTTAACGTAATAAACACCATTATGGGAATTCAATTCCCTTCATTAAGTCAGAAAATTCTGACTGTTAAGGGCTGTTGGCGTGGAAGGAAAGAAGAGAAAGAAAAGGAAAGTCAAATCACTTCATCAATCCTACCATAATTTTCCCTCTTAAAATAATACAAATTAATACAAGTCAAATCCTTTAATTTCCTTAACCGATAAAAACATTCCATTATTATGCCAATTAATCACATTAATTCTCCCAATTAATGTAATTAACTCAGCCATAATTTTGGAGAAATTTCTGCTGACTGCTTGTCAGTCGTGTTCGGCCTGCCGGTGGGGTTCTTCGGCCTGCCGTTCTCGGGCAAGAAGTTCGGCCTGCCGAGCTTAAAAGTTCGGCCTGCCGAGCTTAAAAGTTCGGCCTGCCAATCTGTCATTAAATGTCGTAACATAAAACATTCATACATCATTGCATCATAAATAAACATATGCTTAAAATTTCGCATGAACACTAGAGCACAACAATCCCATGCGGTCGTCACCTGTCACAAAACTTGTTATAAAAAGTTAGTAACATGCACATCACATATCATATCATATAGCGTTATTATTAATAACATTCCTTATTAACGTTACTAACTTAACGTAGTCCGTTACATAAAATAGGCGGGCGTTACAACAAATATTGTTTATCCAAAAAATACAACAACAAATATATATATATATACACACACTTAACCAAACACAAAGGAAAACTCAAAATTTGAAGGGGAAAAAACTTAAATTCAAAGAAAGTATACCCAAATTTTGTGCTAAAGGGAAAGGCAGTAGCAACAAGAATAGTTTGACTGTGAGTCGCGGTGTCAAGACGAGAGTTGAGAATTGAGGGAATGAGGAGTAGAAGAGATGAAAGAGAGAGTGGAAGGTGTAACACCCGCCTATTTTATATAACGGACCACGTTAAGTTAGTAACGCTATTAAGGAATGTTATTAATAAATAACGTTATATGATATGATATGTGATGTGCATGTTACTAACTTTTTATGTCAAGATTTGTGACAGGTGACGACCGCATGGAATCGTTGTGCTCTAGTGTTCATGCGAAATTATAAATATATGATTATTTATGATGCAATGATGTGTAAATGTTTTATGTTATGGCATTTAATGACAGATCGGCAGGCCGAAGAGGGAAAATCGACAGGCCGAACAAGGCTGACAAACAGTCAGCAGAAATCTCTCCAGAGTTATGACTGAGTTAATTACGTTAATTGGGTGAATTAATGTGATTAATTGGCATAATAATGGAATGTTTTTATCAGTTAAGGAAATTAAAGGAATTAGATTTGTATTATATTAAGAGGTTTCCTATTTTTAGAAGGTAAGTTAAGGTAAGATTGATGATGTTTGACCTTCCTTTTCTATTCTCCTCCTTTCCCACGCCAATCACCTTCTTCATAGTCAGAAATTTCTGACTTAATGAAGAGTAATGACTCTTTATTATACATATTACGTTAAAAAAATTTTAACGCTCTTTCCTCAAATAATTTTTCTCGGTTCTGAGACGTTCTCTCATTATTTTCTCTTCCTCCTCTCACGCCTCACGTCACGCCCCCAACAGTCAGAATTTTTTTGACTTAATGAAGGGAATTGAATTCCCATCAATGGTGTTTATTGCGTTAAAAATTTTAACGTTTCATTTTTCATTATTTTCTCTCCTTCGCACGTTTTGCCTCTCAAAAATTTCTGAGACGTTCTTTCATTTCTCTTCCTCTTCTCTTCCTCACGAAATTTCTCTCTCTCTCTTCCACGGAAATTTTCTGAGCATATTGTAAAAAAAAAAAGAGAGAGAAGTCTTGTTTCGTTGGTCGAATTCAAGAATTTCGAGAAGAAACTTCAAGGTATGAATTCAGTTTTTTTTTTTTTTGGGTAAATGTAAAAAGATGTTCTCCTCTTCAAATTTCGTCTACAATGTCTTCTTTAGGTATTGTATTTTGTTATGTGTGATGTCTCTTCACGTTTTATGTCATTTTAACGTTTTATGAAAAATGAATATTTCTGTCTTCTACCTCTCACAGTAAAATGTTACTGTTTAATTTTGAAGGTATGAAAAATGTAATGATTATTCAAGAGGTAAAGAATGATGTTTTCGTGAAAAGTTGTTAATTATGCTTATGTATGAGTATGTAAGATGAATGTATTTTATGATTATGAAATAGTTTAATAAATGTTATTTCTGGATTTTTTATTATAAAATGTTATGTATGTTTAAAAGATTTTATGATAATAAAAATAATTTCATGCATGATAATATGATGCTTGTATGAAGTTTTGAATTAAAATATAAATATATTAATTGTTCGAAAATGTTTTATTTAAAAGATAATTATGTTTAGATGTAGGGTTTTGAATAATATTTAAAATATGAGATGAGTGTATGGATATTTTATGATAAGTATTGATTTTTTTTATTGCATCTTAAAATGGATATATGGCATGGACACTTAAGGAAGCGAGCACAATGAGACCGCGGTATTGTCACAAAGTGCAATATTAAGGTTAAGTAAGCTATCGATAAAGTAAGTACATTCTCACCTGCAACATGACACTTTTTCAAGGTTTAATGATATGTTTACAAGGATTTTCATGATGATTTTATGATGATTTTATGATGATTTTTCTTAAAGGATTTCTTATGAAAAGTTTTTCATGATTTAAAGTTATGCATGTATGATGATTATGGTATGTTTCAAAGTATGAAAATTATGTATATATGTATCACCTAATAAGTGTTGCACACCCAATGTTATGAAATGATATGTTATGATGTCATGTTTGGTTTGGGATTAGCTACCCTTCTCCTCTCATGACGGCGCGCCAATGATGATGTTTATGGTGCAACACTTGGGCCCTTAAGAATAAAAATATATATATATGGAATAAATTTTAAAATGGTCAATATTATGAAAGATATGTTTCTATGAAATTGTGCTTAAGGCACTTTTATGATACGATGACAATGATGATGATGATGATGTTTATGAAATGTTTTAAATTGTGAGAATTTTATGTACTTACTAAGCATTAGCTTATTCATGTTTTATATGTCATGTTGCAGATAAGGGTAAGAGAGTCATGGAATAGGTGGAGGACATGGAACGGCGTGTGAGCAACATGAACGATGAATTGTAACCGAAAGCACGCCAAGAAGAAATGAATTTATAATTTAATAAAATTATATATTTTGAACATATTTTATGTTGAGTTTTTTTAAGAACACTTATATTATGGTTTTATAAGTTATTTTATCATTTTTTATGAAATATGAACTTTCGCTATATTTTACGTAAAGTTAGAACGTTTTAAATTTTTTTCCAAAGTAGATTTGGTCTCGGACGGCCTGCCGAACTCCGTGTCCGGCCTGCCGAAGACCAGAAGTTCGGCCGACCGATATATTTTTCGGCCTACCGAACCTGGATGAATTTTTGGTCCGAATTACAAAGCTTCTGCCGGCCTGCCGGTGGAAGACGCTCCGGCTTGCCGATGTTGTTCGGCTTGCCGAAGTCCCAAGTTCGGCCTGCCGAACCGTGGGAATAAGTGGATTTCAAAGATGTGATGATCAAAGAGATTTAATGTGAGATTTTAATAAGTCTTGATTTTACAATTTGATTAACAAATATTATTAAATAAGTTCATGAATAATTTAAGTATAAACGAATAAATTATGTTATGGAATAAAATTAAACTATGTTCTTCGAAACAACGTTAAGTTAAATAAAAAAAAATGTATGAATGGATCCTGGTAATGTAAGTTTAAGTACTTTTAAAATCTATAGTAACGATTGAGTTGATATTATCTATAAGTTTTATTGTTTAAGCATAAATGAATATAAGTATGTAACGATATCTGTGACGTCCGAATTAAGGGGCGTTACAGGCTTTGGTATCAGAGCGAATCTTTCGATTACAATTCATATTGCCACACGTCAATCCAAGTCCTCCAAGTAAGTTTGTTAGATGTACTGATGCAAGTATGATAATAAGATTAAGGTTTGAATGTTTAATGATTAAAGACATAGTAATGAAAACCTGTCTCATAAATAGAAGATGAATTTTAAGTCCTTATTATTTTAGGAAATTTACGATGGACGGCTATAGAAGAATGCAGACCCGCACCCAGACTAACGAGAGACTTATGACGATGATCGCTGAACTACAAAGGCAGTTGGAGGATCAACGACGGGAAATAGCTGCATTAAGGGCCAACAGCCAGAATGGTGAACAACCAGGCAATGATGTGCCTCCTCCTCCTCCGCAGCCACAAGTACAAGTAAATGAAGTCCCAGCTCCTGCTGCTGAACCAAGAGCAGCCTATCAGGAACCTCTTTTGGTTAGATGGAAGAGATCAAGCCAGCTGACTTTGAGGGTTCTAAGGACCCGTTAGTCGCTCAAGGATGGTTAAAGACAATTGAGGCTACCTTACGACTCATGGATTTCACGGATAACGAAAAGGTCCTATGTGCCTCGTACTGCCTTATTATGGAGGCCAGGATATGGTGGGATGGCATCGAACAGAGCAGAAGTGTTGAAGAAATGTCATGGGCTGACTTTGTTCACGAGTTCAACACGAAGTTCTTCCACATGAATGTTACGAGGAAACATTATGAGGAGTTCGAAAGCTTACGCCAGGGGGATATGACAGTCACTGATGTGGTGACAAAGTTTGATCAACTTGCTCGTCTATGTCCAGGGATGGTTATGAATGAAGATGAAAGGGTCAGAAGGTTGATAAGAGCCCTTAGACCAGACATTGCTGCAATTGTTGATGGGGCAAGTCCGCCAAGGACCCAAGAGCAGGTTGTTATGAGGGCCCAACGTGCTGAGTTCCATTTGTCAAAGTTAAGAAGGAATCAGCCTCAGCCCAACTAGCAAGCCAACAATGCTAATAGCCAGAACCGTCCTTTCCACAGGAACAACAACAACAGCAACAACAACAGTCAAAACTGGAGAAACAATAAGAGGAAGGGCAATCCTCAACAACAGTAGGGCCAAGACAACAAAAGACACAATGATGGTCAGCGCAACAACAATGACAGGCGATTCCAACCATGTGCCAAATGTGGAAAGAAGCATCCAGGGGAATGTCGACTGGGAACGAACCAATGTTTCATATGTGGGCGTGAAGATCATTTCGTAAAGAATTGCCCCAAATTGATAAATGCCAATGCCCCACAGAGACCTACTCCTCAGGCCCAGCTGCATCAGATGCAAGCCTCCCTTGAAGGGCCACTAATTAGTCAAGGGAGACTTGAAGCCCCACCAACGAACGCCCGAATCTATACCATGACAAAGGAACAAGTGGCTGCAGAAGCCTCCAATGTGGTCACAGGTCAGATAACAAGCTTATGTAATGATGTTTATGTTCTTTTTGATACGGGTGCCACACATTCTTTTGTGTCTATGTCACATGCTAGGAAGTTAGGGGTTCGTTTAGAGCCAATGAGACAGGGATTCACTACGACACTACCCTCGGGGGAAGTGATATTATCCACCATTGTTTGCGTGCAGTACCCCTATGGGTTTCTGATAGGGAACTTTTCGTCGACCTCATTGTGATCGACATGCATGACTATGACATGATTCTTGGGATGGATTTCCTAAGCAAGTATAATGCCGCGATCGAATGCCGGAAACGAAAGGTGATTTTCCATCCTGAAGGTGATCAGAAATTTGTTTATGTTGGCGAGACCAGGAAGAAACCCCACATGTTTTTATCGGTAATGAAAGCTAGGAAGCTGTTAGCAAGCGGCTGTATGGGCTATCTGGCAAATGTTGTAGACAAAAGCCAAGAAGGAAAGACAAGAATTAAAGATGTGCATGTTGTTCATAAATATGAAGATGTGTTTCCTGATGATCTGACGAGTCTACCGCCAGAAAGAGAAGTTGAATTCGAGATTGAGCTCGCTCCAGGCACCGAACCAATCTCTAAAGCTCCTTACAGAATGGCCCCGGCAGAATTAAAGGAGCTTCACACGCAATTAAAGGAGCTGCTTGACAAAGGATTTATCAGGCCAAGTCACTCACCGTGGGGTGCACCAGTCTTATTTGTGAAAAAGAAGGATGGCACTATGAGACTCTGCATCGACTACAGAGAACTGAACAAGGTGACGATCAAGAACAAGTATCCGTTGCCTCGAATTGATGATTTGTTTGATCAGCTCAAGGGTGCATCGGTGTTCTCAAAAATTGATCTACGATCAGGGTATCACCAGTTGAAGATTAAAGAAGGAGATATTCCCAAGACTGCGTTCAGGTCGAGGTATGATCACCATGAATTTGTGGTTATGCCTTTCGGTTTGACGAATGCACCTGCTGCCTTTATGGATTTAATGAACAGGGTATTCAAGGATTTTCTCGATAAATTTATTGTTGTATTTATCGACGATATTATTGTCTACTCAAAGAGTCAGGAAGAGCATGAGGAGCATTTAAGGATCGTGCTGGAGACTTTAAGAAGACACCAGCTTTATGCTAAGTTCTCTAAATGCGAGTTTTGGCTTAATAAAGTGTCATTCCTAGGGCATGTCATTTCAAAGGATGGGATAATGGTAGACCCTACTAAAGTAGAAGCTGTACTCAATTGGAAGCAACCGATGAATGCAAGTGAAATAAGGAGCTTCTTGGGTCTAGCAGGTTACTATCGGAGATTCGTAGAAGATTTCTCCAAGATAGCAGCTCCACTCACGAACTTAACTCGTAAAGGAAGGAAGTATGAATGGACGGATGCATGTGAAAAGAGTTTTCAAGAGTTGAAGAAAATATTAACGACGGCTCCAGTGTTGGCAATTCCTGAGGGAAATGATGGGTTCGTAATCTATAGTGATGCATCCAAGATGGGCCTAGGAGCTGTATTGATGCAAAATGAAAAGGTGATTGCTTATGCTTCAAGGCAACTAAAGGATTATGAAAAGAACTATCCTACTCATGACCTCGAGTTAGCAGCAGTCGTCTTTGCATTAAAGATATGGAGACACTATTTATATGGGGTCCAATGCAAGATATTCACTGATCATCAAAGTCTGAAGTATTTCTTCACGCAAAAAGACCTGAACATGAGACAACGAAGATGGCTAGAGTTGGTGAAGGATTATGACTGTGAAATCCTTTATCATCCTGGTAAAGCAAACCGAGTAGCTGATGCTTTAAGTAGGAAGTTAGTTGCCACATTGATGTCTATGCAAGCAATGTCTCCACCTTTAAGGAAGGAAATTTTAGACTTCAGTTTAGAACTTATAGCAGGTCAACTATCAGCACTCTCTCTTGCTCCGACAATGTATGATGAAATTCGGAGTAAGCAAGATGACGACGTGAGCCTTGTAAGGATTAAGCATGAAATAAAAGAGGGAAAATGTCAAGAGTTTCGTATTGCTGATGACGAAACTCTGTACCTTAAGGATCGTTTATGTGTTCCCAATGTTGATAATTTAAGGGAGAGGATCTTGGCAGAAATTCATGACACTCCTTACTCTATTCATCCAGGTGCAACGAAGATGTATAATGATCTAAAGGGTAACTTTTGGTGGTTTGGAATGAAACGTGATGTTGCAAAGTATGTGAAAAAATGTATGACATGTCAGCAAGTAAAAGCTGAACACCAGAAACCTGGTGGTGAACTACAGTCTATTCAAATACCGGAATGGAAGTGGGAGGAAATAGCAATGGATTTCATTACCGGCTTACCCAGAACTATGAACGGCTATGATGCAATTTGGGTAATTATGGATCGGCTGACGAAGACGGTGCATTTCATTCCTATCAAGATCACTTATTCCATGGAACGATTAGCAGAACTCTATGTTAAGGAGATTGTACGACTACATGGGATTCCCAAGTCAATTATCTCAGATCGTGATGGTAGGTTCACATCTAATTTTTGGAAAAGTGTCCAGAATGTAATGGGAACCAGGCTTCATTTCAGTACAGCTTTTCATCCTCAGACTGACGGCCAAACAGAGAGGACGAACTTGATTTTAGAAGATATGCTACGGGCATGTTCTCTCGATTTTAAGACCAGCTGGTGTAAAATGTTACCGTTAGCAGAGTTTGCTTACAACAACAGCTTTCAGGCGACAATTGGAATGGCACCATATGAAGCACTGTATGGACGGAAATGCAGGTCACCTATATGTTGGCACGAAGCTGGTGAAAAGAAGTTGATGGAAAGTGTTGATGCTGAAAGAACCGACTTTGTAAATGAAACTTCTGAGATGATAAAGTTGATAAGAAGAAGAATAGAGACCGCTCAAAGCCGTCAAAAGAGTTATGCTGACAAAAGAAGAAGACCTTTAGAGTTCGCTGTAGGCGAATATGTGTTCTTGAAAGTTGCACCAATGAAAGGGGTTATGAGATTTGGGAAGAAAAGCAAGTTAAGCCCAAGATTCATCGGTCCTTATGAAATTGTTAACAAATAGGCAAAGTAGCTTATCAGCTGAAGTTGCCATCTGAAATGTCCACAATACACGATGTATTTCATGTCTCCATGCTGAAGAAGTATGTTTCGGACCCTACGCATGTGATTGAGCCACAAGTGATCGAGATACGAGAGGACCTAAGTTATGAAGAAAAGCCAATGAAGATACTCGATCGAAAAACCAGGACTTTGAGGAATAAAGAAATTCCATTGGTCAAGGTGTTATGGCGAAATCAGCAAGTTGAAGAAGCTACATGGGAACGTGAAGATGACATGAAAGTTTTGTATCCACATTTGTTCTAAGTTTCGAGGACGAAACTTTTATAAGGTGGGGAGAATTGTAACACCCGCCTATTTTATATAACGGACCACGTTAAGTTAGTAACGCTATTAAGGAATGTTATTAATAAATAACATTATATGATATGATATGTGATGTGCATGTTACTAACTTTTTATGTCAAGATTTGTGACAGGTGACGACCGCATGGAATCGTTGTGCTCTAATGTTCATGTGAAATTATAAATATATGATTATTTATGATACAATGATGTGTGAATGTTTTATGTTATGGCATTTAATGACAGATCGGTAGGCCGAAGAGGGAAAATCGACAGGCCGAACAAGGCTGACAAACAGTCAGCAGAAATCTCTCCAGAGTTATGACTGAGTTAATTACGTTAATTGGGTGAATTAATGTGATTAATTGGATAATAATGGAATGTTTTTATCAGTTAAGGAAATTAAAGGAATTAGATTTGTATTATATTAAGAGGTTTCCTATTTTTAGAAGGTAAGTTAAGGTAAGATTGATGATGTTTGACCTTCCTTTTCTATTCTCTTTCTTTCCCACGCCAATCACCTTCTTCATAGTCAGAAATTTCTAACTTAATGAAGAGTAATGACTCTTTATTATACATATTACGTTAAAAAAAATTTAACGCTCTTTCCTCAAATAATTTTTCTCGGTTCTAAGACGTTCTCTCATTATTTTCTCTTCCTCCTCTCACGCCTCACGTCACGCCCCCAACAGTCAGAATTTTTTTTTGACTTAATGAAGGGAATTGAATTCCCATCAATGGTGTTTATTGCGTTAAAAATTTTAACGTTTCCTTTTTCATTATTTTCTCTCCTTCGCACGTTTTGCCTCTCAAAAATTTCTGAGACGTTCTTTCATTTCTCTTCCTCTTCTCTTCCTCACGAAATTTCTCTCTCTCTCTTCCACGGAAATTTTCTGAGCATATTGAAAAAAAAAAAAAGAGAGAGAAGTCTTGTTTCGTTGGTCGAATTCAAGAATTTCGAGAAGAAACTTCAAGGTATGAATTCAGTTTTTTTTTTTTTTGGGTAAATGTAAAAAGATGTTCTCCTCTTCAAATTTCGTCTACAATGTCTTCTTTAGGTATTGTATTTTGTTATGTGTGATGTCTCTTCACGTTTTATGTCATTTTAACGTTTTATGAAAAATGAATATTTCTATCTTCTACCTCTCACAGTAAAATGTTATCGTTTAATTTTGAAGGTATGAAAAATGTAATGATTATTCAAGAGGTAAAGAATGATGTTTTCGTGAAAAGTTGTTAATTATGCTTATGTATGAGTATGTAAGATGAATGTATTTTATGATTATGAAATGTTTTAATAAATGTTATTTCTGGATTTTTGATTATAAAATGTTATGTATGTTTAAAAGATTTTATGATAATAAAAATAATTTCATGCATGATAATATGATGCTTGTATGAAGTTTTGAATTAAAATATAAATATATTAATTGTTCGAAAATGTTTTATTTAAAAGATAATTATGTTTAGATGTAGGGTTTTGAATAATATTTAAAATATGAGATGAGTGTATGGATATTTTATGATAAGTATTGATTTTTTTTATTGCATCTTAAAATGGATATATGGCATGGACACTTAAGGAAGCGAGCACAACGAGACCGCGGTGTCGTCACCAAGTGCAATATTAAGGTTAAGTAAGCTATCGATAAAGTAAGTACATTCTCACCTGCAACATGACACTTTTTCAAGGTTTAATGATATGTTTACAAGGATTTTCATGATGATTTTCATGATGATTTTATGATGATTTTTCTTAAAGGATTTCTTATGAAAAGTTTTTCATGATTTAAAGTTATGCATGTATGATGATTATGGTATGTTTCAAAGTATGAAAATTATGTATATATGTATCACCTAATAAGTGTTGCACACCCAATGTTATAAAATGATATGTTTTGATGTCATGTTTGGTTTGGGATTAGCTACCCTTCTCCTCTCATGACGGCGCGCCAATGATGATGTTTATGGTGCAACACTTGGGCCCTTAAGAATAAAAAAATATATATATGGAATAAATTTTAAAATGGTCAATATTATGAAAGATATGTTTCTATGAATTTATGCTTAAGGTACTTTTATGATACGATGACAATGATGATGATGATGATGTTTATGAAATGTTTTAAATTGTGAGAATTTTATGTACTTACTAAGCATTAGCTTATTCATGTTTTATATGTCATGTTGCAGATAAGGGTAAGAGAGTCATGGAACGGCGTGTGAGCAACATGAACGATGAATTGTAACCGGAAGCACGCCAAGAAGAAATAAATTTATGATTTAATAAAATTATATATTTTGAACATATTATATGTTGAGTTTTTTTTAAGAACACTTATATTATGGTTTTATAAGTTATTTTATCATTTTTTTTTATGAAATATGAACTTTCGCTATATTTTACGTAAAGTTAGAACGTTTTAAATTTTTTTCCAAAGTAGATTTGGTCTCGGACGGCCTGCCGAACTCCGTGTCCGGCCTGCCGAAGACCAGAAGTTCGGCCGACCGATATATTTTTCGGCCTGCCGAACCTGGATGAATTTTTGGTCCGAATTACAAAGCTTCTACCGGTGGAAGACGCTCCGACTTGCCGATGTTGTTCGGCTTGCCGAAGTCCCAAGTTCGGCCTGCCGAACCGTGGGAATAAGTGGATTTCAAAGATGTGATGATCAAAGAGATTTAATGTGAGATTTTAATAAGTCTTGATTTTACAATTTGATTAACAAATATTATTAAATAAGTTCATGAATAATTTAAGTATAAACGAATAAATTATGTTATGGAATAAAATTAAACTATGTTCTTCGAAACAACGTTAAGTTAAATAAAAAAAAAATGTATGAATGGATCCTGGTAATGTAAGTTTAAGTACTTTTAAAATCTATAGTAACGATTGAGTTGATATTATCTATAAGTTTTATTGTTTAAGCATAAATGAATATAAGTATGTAACGATATCTGTGACGTCCGAATTAAGGGGCGTTACAGAAGGATAAAAGGAATTTAGAGAAAGAGTTTGAAAGTAAAGAAAAAGAGTTAAAAGGTGAGAAAGAGGGAGACAAAGAGAACTTAGAGAGAGAATAGGGTATTTAAGAGAAAACCTTAGAGTTTGTAAAGTTGATAGAGTGGATGGAGGAGAGTGTTTAAAATTTAAGAAGATGGTGAGAAACTTTAAAATTTTTCAGCAAAAGGAAGACTGGGAAAATGTTCATCTTTTTCTAAAAAACTTGTCGAGTTTCTCAACAAAAGGAAGAGTGGGAAAATGTTCACCTTTTTCTTAAAAAATTGTTGACACTAGACATCAATTTTGTGGAAACCGTCAGACAATGGTTTTCAAAAAAATGGTTGTCTAATATGCGCTTATAAATCTTTGAAACATAGAAATTTTCATGCCATTTTTTAATATAGAAGACGATTTTTTTTTATAAAAAGTAGTAAAATAGATGTTGTTTAATCACCTATTTGTAGTAGTAACCATAGCCCACTCTTTCACAATGGTAGAGCTTCAATTGTTCATGCAATGTCTGTTTATAAAATTACCTCTAACACACTCAACTCTCGAAAAAGTCTAAGAGCTAATTTTGAAGCCATTAATCCATATCTTATGAGACAGCTAAATTATTATTCTTGAAAGATAAATTGCATACCACATTAAATAATAATATCCTTGATGTTGTAATATAAAGAAATATGATCCCGATCATAAACCAGTTCCACCAATAAAGTTTTAATGAAACACATAAGGGGTTTAAAAAGCATCAGGTATGATGATGGAAGACAGAGAAGATGCACTAATAATTGAGTACACAAAAGACTGTCAACACTAATACTACAATCAATAAAAAGCTCTTATCAATCAAGACTAATAGACCCAAATCACAGAGGTGACAATCAATGTCATGAAAAAGATAATTTTCATGCAGAACAAAATCAACATTGGAAGGTAGAAAACCACCTCTATTGTTACAGTATTATTACTAAAAACACAATTAAAAAATAAAAACCACCATGACATGGAGGTCGGAGCCCGCAGATCTAAACGGAAACACAAAAAGTAGAACATGATAACCGACCGCACATCACAGGAAAATCGGCTCAGCACCACCACGACCAAGAATCCCACTCCACCAGCCCTCCAACACCCTCCCTTTCCCTGCACCCAAGTCCGATGGAGCCTTGCCTGGACTTCCCTCCGCCAACCTCTTCCAGAGATCACTGGCCACGATGTCCAACCCCCCCCCCCACCCGGCTTCCCAAATGCAACCGCCAAAGAACGGCCACGACCCAAAAGAGAACAGATGGAACAACTCCGTCGCAAGCATCCCAGTTCCTAGCTGAGAGAGCCATGACGCCAAGAAGCCTAGCTCCTGCAACCCCGCAAACACCATCACCGTTGCATCAGCCCCACACATCGATAACACAGCATCACCTTCGTGAACACCACAAAAAGCCATATGCTCCTCCCACAAAAATCTAGTTCCTCATAAGTAGGACAGCTAAATTATTATTCTCTTTTTCTTGTTGACATCGTAATTTTTCTTCTATATATCAAGTACAAAATATAAGTGCTTGGGCAATATTTGCCTGATCATGCTCTTCTTCTTTATATAAGTACTCAACTTTGTTTTTTTTTTTTGCAAGGCTATCTATTTGGTTCTCAGAATGATTAGGGTTTAGGAATATGTGTGGAAATTAACGTTTTAAATACAATAGTAGATCTTGGTTATGCTTATACTTATGTTTGAAAATTTGGAATACACTGTCAAGTTCATAATCCTGTTCGGAAATTCCGGACATATTTTTGGATTTAAAAGGGCTGTGCCTCTTCAAATTCAAAGGCATTTGAAACCGGAATTATCTTCATTCTTTGCTTTCTTGAAATGCAGCTTGTTTATACTTCTTCTAGTTGTTTATAGTTTCTCCTGGAATTACGAATTACAATTTTCTACGATTGTGATCCGAGGATAATAATTATGACAAGAATTTCTACTATGAATAATCTTCCAAAATACACTTTGAAATCCTCATTAGATTATAACTTTCAAAATTTTTCTCAAAAAAAAAAAAAAAAAACAGGGAAATAGTATCAAATTGGATACAATTTGAAGCAAATAGTAAAATATAGCACACATTTAAAAAAAAATAATAATAAAGTACGTAGCACGTTTTCTCTAATATTTGATTTAGGAGGTTAGTAAAAAGACTTTTAAGCCGCTCCTAATTTGTCTGTAGGAGATCTTGTTCTGCAACATAGGACATCGATGGAGATTAACAACAATTAAAGATCTGCAAGATGTCATCAACCTCCACCGTCAATGGAGAAGGACACGCTGAGGGAGAACGACGTCGCCGTCAACGAAGATGGTGGCCGATGGAACAGCTTCGTTGCTGGAGTCATGCAGACCACGGGGAGCAAGTGCCGGAGTCACTCGAGGAGCAAATACAGGAGTCGTGAGAGGTAGCCGGAGAGCAACCTCATGGTCAGTCACGCGGGGAGCAACATCGTTGTCGGAGTCACACAGGGAGAGGTTGTCGGAGTTGCGCGGGGAGCGGAGTCGTCGCCGGAGTCATCACCGGGGTCGTTGCCGGAGTCATCGCCGGTGCTCGGAGAGAGAAGAGGGGAAGAGAGGAGGGAGAGAAGAGAGAAAATATGTTAGGGTATTTTAAGTAATTTTCCTTTAGTAAATTTAAAATTGACCATCAAATGTTATTTATTAACTTAATGGATAGCGTTACCCAAAAAATTACCTACATGAAAAAGGACTCTTATTTTCTTCCCATTAAGAAAAAGATAAAAGGAAAGAAAATAAGAAGCAATATCCTCGATTAATTTTTCACACATCAATCAGTCAAGAATGTGTTAATCCTTTTTTTTTGGAGAAGCAAGAATGCATAAATCAAGATTGCATTGTGGAGTATTAATTTGTGTTTCCACATGCAGTACCTATATACAAAAAGCTAGTTTCGACCAACACGTTTTGGTCGAAAACAGTAAAATCGCTTTGATTCTTATGTATTAGTTATTTTAGAAAAAAGAGGGAATATGTTATTCCCCCCTTATGCTGTCATATGGCCCCTTTTTTTCCTTGGTTTTGGTTTTTTGGCGTTTCCCTTTTTTTAATTTTTGGTCTTTTTTTTCAATCGTCTCCCCTCCTTTTTTTTAGAGGGAATGTGCTATTCTCCTTATGCTGATATATGGCCCAAGATTTTTTCACTATAAGTGATAGCTGCACTCTTTTTCTCACTTTATTTTACAGTCTCTTCATTCATTATTTGGCACATATTGATATTTTATAATTAAATAATAATTTTTAATGATAGTAAATTCCACATGTCATGAAGTGGTGGGATAGAGTGCAAAAAAAAAAAGTGAGAAAAAGAATATCACTAATGCTCTTTTTTTTGTTTTTTTTTTTCTTTTGGGCATTTCCCCTCGTTTTTTAATTTTTGGTTTTTTCTTCATTTATCTTTTTCTTCTTCCCTCATTCTCTTTATTTTCATCCTTATTATTTTATTTGCTTTTCTCCCATTGTTTTTTTTTCGCTCCTTCCTTTTTCATTTATATTTTCAATGTTTTATTTTTCTCCTTCCCCTTTTTGTGCTTTTTTTTACTTTCCCCATAATATCTTATATATTTCATATTCACTTCATTAACTTATTTTTCTTAATGTTTATTATCAAAATACCCTTTTAATTTAAGTTCTTACTATATATTTTTTGATCCTCTAAAATGTTATTTTATCAAGTATAAGCTTCAAAATTCATTTTTTTTACAATTTAAGCCTTTTATCCATAATCTACTCTTATTAACATATTTGTTCTCAAATGTGGGATTACCTAAACATTTCTTGTAGTCAAAATTTTTTTATATGCGTTCTCCCTAAACAATTTCGTCATGCAACGCTCTCACATGTTTTTTATATAGATACCATATAAATATTTTACTATCCAATTTTTTATGCTAAAAACTTTTTTCTCTTTGAAATATGCTTTATTGAATTTTTTTAAACTAATTTCATATCAAAAAAATACATAAAATGCGCGTGCTCATCACGTGAAAACCATAACTTTGTTTATTGCTTTCTTGAATAAGGTGTTTCTTCATGTCCCGAATAATATAGCTGTTAATTAAGCTATCACCTTGAAATTCTTCATTAACAAGAAGGGCTGTCCTTGATAATATAGTTTGAAGATCAAGAACATCAGCATTAGCCCAATTAATCAATCAAATAAGTGAAGAGATTCAAGCAGCGGAAATAGCAATCCCTAATTTTGGAAGATCATGCATTCTTTTTCTATTGAATGGTTTGTTTCCTATGAACTTTGTCATTCGGGGTTTTAATAAGGCATCCTCTGCTTATTATTTTTTTTTTTTTAGGCGTAAGAGTCAATATTCTAACTGAGAAATTTCAATGCTTTTCTTTTACTTTTATATGATATTGACTTCCCATGTCTATCTAGCGTGTTTATTTTGTGTTACTCATAATTTTTTTTAATTAGTTTTAATATATTGAGTGCAGGTTTGGTATCAAAAAAGAAACATCATGGCCAAGATATGTATTTTTGTTGAACGCTTGGTAAACAACTTTTATAACACAAGAAAGGAAAAATGTAATGCTACTTAAGATAAAACTAGCTTGTTAGCTAGCTTATTATCAGTGGTGGCTTTATCTATGTTGTTGGCTTTACCTTTTTGTTTTGCAGTTTTTTTTTTTTTTTTTTTGGAACTTAAGGATGAGGGGATTTAACCTCTGCACGCTTAGGTGGAGTCGAAATAAGGGGATTTAACCTCCACATGTTTAGGTGAAATTGAGTGTAATTTTACCGTTAAGTTATGTCTAGTTTTGTTTTGTAGTTTTTGTTTAAGTGTAATAATGATGTTGTTTTTGCCAAATATTTTATGGGTTTCGTAGTGTTGGCTTTGATTAAAGCCTCTAATAGGAAAGGTGATTTCCCCGTATATTTGGGCCTATTGTTTGCCTCCTCGATCTGCGTATTGGTGGTTTGTTTGGATTTTTTATATTTGTTTCTATACGAAGTTCGTGGTGGCCTTTGGTGCTACAAAGTTATGGCTATCGATCGGTCAGATCTTTCCATGTGTAATAAAGGTTAAAAAAAAAGTCTTATGTGTGCTTGATCATGGTATACTAAGAGCCGTTTGGTTCGAGTATTTGAATAGAGTATTTGAACGAAGATTTAAATTTTTTGTAAGAAAAAATACTGTAACAAAATTATTTGAATCGTGATTCGAACCATCAAACAAACAGGCCTTATGTTACTTCTATGTAAGCCTCAGGTACGTCTTTCTTTTTGCACGTCATTAGATTGTACTATTGGAACTAGTCTGGATTGGATTGAGGACTATGTCATTCTCTTTGTTGGGTCATTCATATTATTTTATAATAGTTACATCATTGTTTTGGTTGAATCGCAATTTCCTTTTTAGGTAAGGAAAAATATAACTGTACTTCCGGAGCTTGGTTATAGGAAATATATATATATATATATATATATATATATATACACACACACATACATACATATATATATATACTTCGATGATTTGATCACTACGAATCAGTTTACTCTGGGAGCTTGGCTTTGAGTGATTGATAAAAAGGAAATACTCTTGTCACATTCTTTCTTCAAACATCCTTACAGCGCGTAGTAAAGCATTTTCGCCAAAATTCGCTTCGCTTATACTTTTTAATTCATAAAATAAATGGAAATTTGATTTAAATTTGCTTACGAATGATAGGAAACTCACGAATGCTAAGGTCATAAAATAACAATTATTGTATTAAAGTTCTTTTATTAAGAAATAGCAAAATAGCATATTCAGACTACAACTTAATATATAATGCTATATAGTTTTAAAATGTGTAATTTATAACATATCATGAAAAATTGACTAATATCTTATGAAAAATTGAGATATAGCGTTTAACTTTGTAATACTGTATTATAGTGTAAATATAAAATTTTACTAGTGACTTCGTCAGACTGTCGATAGTCAAGAAATACAGCATTACTTTAGTAATACTGTATTATAGTGTAGATACACAACTTCACCAGTAACTTTGTCAAATCACTTACGGCCAAGAAATACAGTATTACATTAGAATACTGTATTGCCGATAAATATAAAATTTCACCGGTGACTTCGCTAAGCCGTTAGTTGCCGAAAAATAAAGTGATTTGGTTGAAATACTGTATTAATGTATAAATATAAAAATTCACTGACGATTTTGTCAAGCCAGTAGGAAAATATAGTATTTTACTTGAAAATCATATATTACCCTATAAGTACAAAAATTCATCAACGATTTTGCTAGACCACTGACTACCGAAAAATACGATATTTCCAAAAATTTCTTTGAAAATACGGTATTTCCAAAATATGACCAGAAAATAAAATATTTCCTTAGAAACACATATGTACGTACATTTCTCTAGAAATACATCTTTGTTAGGCAGTATTTCCACATAAATAAAAAAAAAAAGTACCAATGACATTGCCGATGGCTGAAAATTGCAATCACAACAGAAAAGAGCAGCTACAACATAAAGAAATATATAAAAAAAAAAAAAACTCATAAAGCACAAAAAAAAAAAGAAACATAATAGAACTTTTTTTTAACAGAACTTTTTTTTCTCTATTTTCCAAATCAAAATCGAAAATAAACAAAAGTACACAAAAAACAAAATTATTTGTTTTACCTGGATCTAAACACAACAAACTCAAAAACCATTGAAATCTAATACTACCTCACGCTCCGGAGCAGCCGCAAACGCGATGGTCCTCCAATGACACCATCCACTTCCCTGCAACCAGACCGAGCCGATCTTCATAACTCTGGTACCGATGCGCTTGTCAACTGCATGTTGCCTTCAGATCTGGCAACACCGATAGTCATGCGACGCCATCCTTTCGCCGCCACAATGTTGCTATCTCTGACTTCAATCGACTCGAATCCGTTGGGAAGCAAAACCTTAAAACTTCGCTACCGTCAATGACGAAAACATCACGACTCTGCTGGCCATTCACCCTGCGATGGATGATGCTCCTCCTTGAGTGTTCCTTGTCGTCTCACTTCACGATGCTTCAACCTCCACGATGGTGATGCGGGCGCGGATGTCGTCACCGACTGGGTTGGTAGGTGAAAGCATGATAGTCTCAAAAATGAGAAGAAAAGGGGAAAAGTGGGAGTGAGAGAAATGAAAATGAGAAAAAGAGAGAGAAAGTAGGGGTGAAAGACATGAAAATGAGAATAAGAAAGAGAAAGAACACAAAAAAAAAAAAAAAAAATCCTAAAATCAAGGGTAGTTTAATGTTTTGATTACTTTAAAATACTAATTTATTTTAGTCCGTTATTATTTTTAATTTTTAAAAGTTTTGACATAATTTACTAATAAAATAGCAAAATATGTTATTTTGTATAATTTCTCAATAATTATTACTTAAAAATTGGCCCAAGCACAAGATGATTCCACATATTGTTTAATATTAAGACTATCTTGGACTCTACTACAAAATATAGAGTTTAAATCCTCACATCATTAAATTTAAAAATAAAGTTGGCCTAGATATTATTGCAAGTTAGGGGCCTTAATTCTATCAAAAACAAAAAATATGCGAACGAAAAATAAACAAGAATACATGAAAATTTATAGTGGTTCACCCTCAATATGAGAGCTACATTCACTTTTAGCTGCTGTAGCGATTCACTATAATGATCAAGAAATTTATAAGAGAAAAATTGCACATTTTTTCTCTGAAATTTTTCTCTAGTCTCTCTCCCACTCTAATTTATAAGATACACACACTTACAAGAAAAGAGCTTAACCTATTTATTTATAGGTTTCGAAGAGAATGGCAACAAGGGTCACAAAACGCATTACACATATTCCATCTTGTCAAAAATCTGCACTTTGTGTTTTCTTCAAATTGCGCATAGTCGCAGAGTCAATGGGCAAGAAGACAGAGACGTGGCCGCGCCCTCCTTGTAACAATCTGTGTAGGGCTGATAATTAGAAGGACGTAAAATTAGCCGCCATACTTCTTAACAGACATTATGCTCAACTAATTATTACTATCCCAAATTATTATTTTAGTTTCCTTCTCTTCTAAAACCATTTGAATCAACCACTAAAAACAAACTTTTTTAAAAACAACTTACTAGTTTTCGGTACAAAAATCCAAAACAATAAAAAATATTGGAATTATAGGAGATGTGAAATTTATCTTTGTGGTAAGTAACATATATACAGTAAGAAAAATGCTAAGGACACCAATTCTAATTCCAATTTATATACCAACTTTATGAGTTGTCATATTTTATTGGTGTATAAGGTGAATTCCACAGTAAAATTGATTTAAAGGCCAATGTCCATTCCCAAAAGTCGATCGGGTGATAATTAGTCGATTAGCATCGAGTCGACCTGCAACGAAAATAAAGCATAAAATGCAATAAAAATTAATAGACAAGTGAATTCATAATGGTTCACCTTTGGAGCAAAGACTACATCTGATGTAGCTCGGGGTTTTGCTACATGATGAAATAGTATGGGATTCGAGGTGATAAAGAATGGGAGAGAGAGGAGGGAATTTAGAGTAAGAAAGCAAAGAGAGAGTAAAAATCCAAAATATAGTGTGTGTAATTCGTGGGATTAATCCCACATTTATAAGGAGAGGAATTAGGCCTCTTAATTACCTAATTCTGGAGCCCATTATGAGTTGACCAGAGAAAAGTTAATTTCCTTATTTGCTTCTAGTTGACTTTCCTATTTGCTTCTTTCTTTATTTGTCTTTAGGTTGCTTCTTCTTTAAGATTGGCATGCTTCTTACAGTTATTTTACAGATTTGGCTGATTTGGTCTTAGTAGGACCCAAGGATGATCGATTCCTAATTCATTCCAAGTGGATCCGTTGGTCTCCAATCGTTATTAGTTCCGGTAGACTCGTCATCTCTAATTGATTCTTTCATGCGATCAACTGACACGTGTACAGTGATGACTAAGATGCTATTTTCATGCCTTAATAATTGGTAGGTGTCTAAAAGATTGACACATTATTAGTTGCTTCTACCAATAAATTAATAACATTGACACGTCAATAATTGCATTTACCAATGAATTAATGACGACTTATGAGTTGGTGTGAGAGTTGTGACTGGGTTTGTGTCTCTAGTATTACTCCTATAGTAAATTGGTTATTTTTAAAATATTTAAAAAGTAAATTTATTATAAATATATTTAGCAAAAAATTTTTTACCATTAATATATTATCACTCATTTAAAAAAAACAATTAATATGGTTTTACTATAAATATTTCAAATATTAAATTTACCATAAATATTTTTTTAAAAAATTATATTTAACTCTTTCTTCCAAACAAATTGCATTTGTAATTGCTATGTATTTTTTTTCCAACAATAAATCATAAAAAAATTTAAAATGGAATTTTTTAGGAAAAATTCAAAATAAAATAATGGAGAAACCAATGGCATAACATTTTTGGAAGGATAAGGAAAATAAAGCACAGTTTAAAGGAATAAAAATTAATAAATTAACTTTAAAATAAAGTTATTAAATAAGTCAAAAACAAATAAATACAAATGAATGTGATTACGAAAATATGCCTGGTTTAAATATCTGCTACTAAAAATTAAAATTAAATCCATATTTATCTCTCTTTTCTTTTTTCCTTCTATGAAAATTCTCTTTCATGAAATTCTCACTCTCTTTTGCTCCTCTCAAATGGTATTCTGACCAGCCCCCGGCCGTCTCCTGGGGCCGCCGTGGTGACCGGCCCCTTCTCCCACATTAGACGGCAACGGGACAACCGTGGCAAAGATCTCTCTCTACCCCTCTTCAATGGCAGATCTAGTCAGCGACGAGGAAGACGACGGCCAGCGAATGAAGCAGGACGACGGGGGAATTTGGGTCGACGGTGAAGCGAATCTGGTTCGTTTCTCGTGCACAACAGCGGATCTCAACGAGCAATGGCGAATCTGACGACTTGCGCTCGCATCCGATCCCAACCGTACTGTCGCCGTCCTCGTGCTAGCCGGAGAAGGCGATGAAGATGGCAGATCTCTCTCCGACGACGGCGACTGCTTCTCCGGCGTTGCAATCTGAGGACAGAGAGATGAAAGAGAAAGAGGGGAAGAGAGAAACAGAAAAAATGAAAAGAATAAAATGGAAAAATCACATGCCAAAATTATTTTCTAACTCTTAAAAAACACTATTTACTAACATATTAAAAATATGAGTTATTTATTTTCATCACGTTTTTTAATTGAGCTATTTGATACAAGTTCCCGACATTTTAAGTGACAACCGCTTGTTAAGGAAACAAGCAAAGGCAAGCAAAGGAGCGTAAAGAATAATGGACCTTTTATTAGGCGGCATGGGACAAGCAAGACACGACTTCAAATAATTTTCTTCAAAAATTTAGGGTCAATTTAAGTTAGTATGATTTGAATTAGAATTAGGATTTGAGTTCATGATTTAAATTGTTATTCGAATTGACGTTTGGATGTACATTTAAGTTTTATCTGAGTATGAAATAAAATTGAAATTTGTGTTTGAGAGGTAGTAATGATAATTTTTGATTTATTTATAAATATAATAAAATCTTAATGTTAATGATCTTAAAAAATATACAATATAGATCTTGATTTACTCAACTCTTTATTAGAAATACATCAAAAGAATAATAATCTCAATTGGATATCAAATGAAGAAGTTATGATTTTTTCCTCAAATAGAAGAGAAAATTTTAGTTTTTACTGCAACAAAGATATCAAGTATTAAGAGTTTAAGGGATGAGAACTTTAAAAACTTAGATTCTTGATACTTAAATTATTCAGATTTTGGAGGAAACAAATACGTATATGAAAAAATTTTTATACTTAAATCCAAATTAGAGTCTATTAAGTTCAAAAAAATACATAAAACAATCATACTCTTAATTTTCTCCCGACAATAACAACAAAATAATAAATCTTTTAAAAAAGTTTTGGCATAGAATTTAAAAAGAAAGTACCATATCAATTAATTAAATTACATTGATGGTAGGTTTGAAAGGGTAGTAAAATCGTTAGTTAAAATCATTTTTATTGTAACATGTGAGAGCATTATATTATAATAATTTTTTTATTATTATTATAATATATAAAAATTTTACACAATTTATAATAAAAAAATGATGAAAACTATGGCTTCATCCATTCAAACACCCCCTGAATTACAATTCTTTAAATAGTTTAGACAATTACAACCAAAAAAAAAGAAAAGAAAACTTCTCATTTTCCCATTTTAAAAACCTTTTACAAAGGGGAAAGCCAGTTGTCCACGTCAACTCTCACGGCGTCACGCGCCGCCACGGGCTCACTTTCTGTATATTTAACGCCTTCATATATATATATATATATATATTACATATTTATATAAATTAAATCAGCCCCTTAAAACTCTCCAAGCGAGATTTCTTTCTCTCTCTCTCTCTCCCCTCTCTTTCTCTCTCTCTCTCTCTGCGAAGCTGAAGCACGAGTCCTAGAAAAGCTGTCTCTCTCTCTCTCTCTCTAAGCGATCAATTCGCTCTCTTTTTAGGGTGTCCGAGCGTTCTTCGCGAAATCACAAATCGAATCTTCCACGCTAGATTCCGCTTTTTCGATTGGATTGTCTCGACTCATACAAAATATCGTCGTTCTGGTAAATCCCTGATTCTCGACCAGTTTTGGGGGTCCGATTTCGTACGGATCTTGGTCAATTTGAAAAGTTTTCATTTCCTCTAGGGTTCTATTTTTTGATTTATTCTCCGCTCATCTGGTTTGCGGAGATGGGTCTGAAATGAAGTTTTAGCTCAAGTTACGAAGCCAGTGGAGAATTTATTTGGGATTTTCCCCCTTCTTTTCGATTTTAGTTCATCGAATTGTTATGGTAGACGATTTAAATGGTCCAAAAGAAGAGAAAAAAGGGGATGAATTTGTTTGGTTGCTTAAAGTTTACTTTCGTTGTGGATAATTTGTGTTTTTGTTTTCTTGGGAATTATTTGCGGTGTAGTTTTGGCTATTGATTGGTGAAGTGAAATGGCATCTGTTTTTGAACTCTCAGTGCTGGTTCTTGTATTATTGCACATTTGCAGATAGCAAATTACAGTAAAAAGCTTGACTCGATTGGATGTTGGTTTATCCCAAGTGTGAAGTTTTTAACTTGTGAACTCAATTTTGGTTATCTGGGAGGAAAAAAAATGATGAAAACGAAGAAGCAATTTTTTCCCCGCATGCTTATTGGCAGCACCGACTATTTTCCTGCTCCTTATCGTTGTGGGAAGCTTCCCAATAGTCTCAGTTGGATTATGTCGGTTGGTGGCATTTAAGTCGGCAAAATGATGAATCTTTAGTGCCTGAAAGATAAGTCTGATATCTTACCTGTGTTTTGTGTTCTGAGTTTGCTAGAGTATCAAGAAAGAGTGTGATGAATTGTATTAGGTAATGTGGCAAGGGGTTGATAGTCTTCAGGTTGGGGCAGTAAACATTGTGAAGATTGAACCAATGGGTATCAATATTTTTAGTGTGTTGAAGTAAAGGGAGAAATTTTTGCGTAACCTGTAGTTGTTGGAATTGGAGGACTTGTTGGGATATTTCAATTTCTTATAGTTTGTGTCTATGAATCTGCCATCCATTTGTTTGAACAAATGGGTACCAATTTTTCTTCTTTTGTTTAAGAAGAAAAAAGTAAGAGGAGAAATTTGCGCCTAACCCGTAGTTGTGGGAGTCGGAGGACATGGGGGGACGTTTCACTTTATTAATTGTGTTCTATGACTCTGCCATCCGTTTTGTATGATAAATTGATTCTAAGTTAAAATGAACCACATAGTAGTCAAAATTTATAATGTCTTGTTTTGTGCAAGTATTTCATCACTTCAGTATCATGTATGAGCTTACTTGTGTTATCTATAACTCACTTCAATGTTATCGTTCTTTCTGTTCTAATCAGTTTTTCGCCATCTTGAGTGAGGCATCAAAGTTGCTATTTGGATTTCAAAATGCCAAGGGAGAGGAGAGATCGTTCTGTGTCTCATGATAGGTCCAGAGTATCTCCATATCAATGCAGCTCCAGTACTAGAAGACGATCATTGCCGAAAGATCCTTTAGAGTTAGGGGAAAATGCTAAAGAGTGGGAAGAAGCCAGATGCCCTGTATGCATGGAACATCCTCACAATGCAGTTCTGCTCATATGTTCGTCCCATGAGAAAGGGTGTCGTCCCTACATGTGTGACACAAGCTACCGCCATTCAAATTGTCTCGACCAGTTTCGCAAGTCCTTTGAAGCGGAAAACTCATCAGCAGGGCTACAACAAGAAGAAACCCAGAATTCAACTGTACAGGCTTCCCCTACTGAGACACCAGAATCAACAGTCACTGTTGTGCAAGAGGAACTTACTGCAGCAGGGTCTTCTACATCTTGTGAGAATCAGACACCACAAAAGCTTGTATGCCCCCTTTGCCGTGGCCACATAAAAGAGTGGATCGTTCTGGAGGATGCTCGTCATTTCATGAATGCGAAATCAAGAAGTTGCTCTTGCGAAACATGTGATTTTAGCGGTACATATACGGATCTCAGGAAGCACGCGAGGCTGGAACACCCATCAGCTCGTCCATCGGAGACAGACCCAGAGAGAGAGCGCAACTGGAGAAGGTTGGAGCGTCAAAGGGACCTTGGTGACCTTCTCAGCACACTTCAATCATCAATGGGAGATGATAGGGATGATGGTATTTTACATATTGATGGAGGTTGGTTGACAGTTTTCCTGATTCGAGTTTTCCGACCCAGGTCTGCTTCCAGGAGCAGCAGCTGGTCCGGTACATCAAGAACCAGAGCACAAGTGAGCATCAGAAGGAGATCAACCAGACTCTGGGGAGAGACATATGACGAGGAAACTGGGTCTTCTTCAAGAGAAGAGGATAATGAGTCTTCAGATGATGGATCCCCCCCTCTGAGGCGCAGTGAGCGCATCAGGCAAAGGACAACACCGGACAATGCGCCGTGACAGCAAGAGTATGTGGCATCTGTTTGCGTTGTTCTCGTGTTCAGCTTTCAAAAGTATGTCTTTGTCACCATTACATGTTGGTTTTACTTTCTTATGGTAGGAACACATTGAACTTAAAACTGTTTATCTTGTTTGTTTCAGCCTCAGCCGGGGAGAGAGAAGGGATTTGGAAGCTCTTTGCTTGTGCACTTCGAATATGTTCCACCGAGTGTGGAACAGTTATGCGTGGAATTATTGGGATATATCAAAGTGAGTGGATAAAAGTTGTAATTTCTTCAAGAACTTTTGATCAATCTATGATTTCTTTTTCTTGTCACTTTCACTTTCTTTGCTGTCATTATTAAAGTTCTTTGCTTTAATGATTAAATCTTCAATAAAACTTGTATGTTTATTTGATTCAAGAGGATTACGTGAAGAGGGGCTGTTGGCAGATTTGTTACTTGTCAAATCACCAGCCTAATTTGAGTCGCCGTATAATTAATCTATGACTGAAACTTTTTTAGCTTCTTAAATGGGAAAAAGACAAAGTATTCTGCCTTTAAATGTCCTACATGACAATTTAAAAGCATAAAAACATAACTAAAGTTTGGATAGCCTACTAATACTACGGCCTGAGATGAGCTGCATTCCATGGGTGGTCTATTGCTCGCCTTGAAAGATATTTGAGGTAATATGTCTCATGTCTGACTATTCTTCGAACTTGGTATGGTCCTTCCTATGTCGGTCCTAAAGGTTCAGCGCTCTTCTCTTTGGTATTTTGAGCGACCCGTCTAAGGACTAGGTCACCTACCGAGATGTCTCTTTCTTTGACCTTTTTATTGGAGTATCTTGCTGCTCTTTACTGATAAGCTATCTACCTGATATGTGCTTCCAAACGTTTCTTTTCCAAAAGGTCGAGCTCCTCATTCATTAGTTCTCAATTTATGGCTTCATTGTCATTGACAACCCGATTGCTAGGAGTTGTAATCTCGACTAGTAATACAACTTCTACTCCAAATGCCATTGAGAATGGAGTTTCTCTCGTGGACGTCCTAGAGGTCGTCCGATATGCCCACAGTACTTTTGGCGACTCCTCGGCTCATGCACCTTTTAGTTGATTAAGCTTTTTTTTAGCATATACTTTAGAACCTTATTCGCTACTTCAACTTGACTATTGCTCTGAGAATAGATCAAAGCTAAGAAGCTTTTATTGATTCGAAGATGGCCACAAAACTCTCTTCCTTTTGCGTTGTCCAATTGCTTGGCATTATCTGAGACTAAGAGGGTGTTTGGCTAGTGGTGGGAACCATTGGTGATAACCGTTTTTAGTGTAGCATATAAAAGCTTTACACTGTAGCAACTTTTTTCTTTTTACTATAGCATGTGAGAGCTTTACACTGTTCATAACTGAGTTTATGGTGGGAATCACCCTTAGCCAAACAAGGGGTAAGTAGTTAGGAACACCAAACTTACACGCAATGTTGTTCTAGATGAAGCTCATACACTTGGCTTTGGTGATAGTAGTCTACGATTCTACTTCTGCCTACTTCGGGTAGTAATCCATAGCTACGAGGGCATATTTGTATCCTTGGAATATGTTGTGCAGTGGCCCAAAAATATTAATTCCCTATTTAGCAAAAGGCCAAGGGCTAATAACCAATGTGAGAAGCTCGGTTAGTGACCTGGGAATTACAGCATAGCTTTGGTATTTTTCACACTTCTATCTATGCTCCATTGCTTCTTTTTTCAATGTCGGCCAATAGTATCCTTGGTGTAGGACCTTACGCTCTAGTGACTACCCCCGATATGATTCACACAAACTTCCTCATGGATTTCCTTTTAACACATTATGGGCCTCTTCCTTAGCTAAGTATTTGAGCAACGACGTTGAGTTCCCACGACAGTAAAAGATGTCATCGTAGATCAAATACCAAGCAGCCGTGTACTTTAAACTCTTTGCCTCATCTCGGTCCTTGGGTAGCACTCCGTTCTTTAAGAAGTTATAAATTGGGGTCATCCAGTTGTCAGGTGTAATGATAGGGAATACATAATCTATTATCTTGTTTTGAATTGTCAGTTATTCTAGCAGCTCGAGTGGTATGACCTTGAGTAGCTCTGAGTCTTTAGTTGTGGCAATGGTTTGCCAATGCGTCGATGTTACTATTTTCAACTTGGGATATTCTGATAAACTCATAGTGTTTGAACTTCTTCGGTTAGTCCTTTTCCTTATTTCTGTAAGTGGCTATTCGTTCACCCCTAGCTTCATAATCCCCATTGATATGGCTGATAATGACCTGTGAGTCACTATAAACGGTTACCGCATTTACACCCATATGTTTAGTAAGTTGTAATCCAGCAAAAATGGCCTCATACTCAGCTTTATTGTTGGATGCTTTGAATTTAAACCTGATTGTTGAGGTGATCTTGTACTCCCCAGGTCTTATTAATATGATACCAGCTCCATCACCGTGTTCATTTGATGACTTGTCCACATAAAATCTTCATTTTGGAAGCTCTGGCTCTACTTCCATCTCCTCCATATCTGGTCGGGCAGTGAATTTTGCTACAAAATTTGCCAGCACTTGAGCTTTAATTGCTTTCCTTGGTATAAAGTTTATGTCTAACCCGCTCAGCTCGATCGCACACTTCAGTAACCGACCTATCGTATCTAGCTTTTGGAGTGCTTGTCTTAAGGGATAGTTAATGAGGACATCAATCACATGTCCTTGGAAGTAGTGAGGTAGCTTCTTAATTGTTATTATCAGGGCAAGTGCAAGTTTTTCCATGTCGGTATATCTGGTTTCTGCATTTAGAAGGCGCTTGCTTGTATAGTAGATTGGCAAATGAGCTCGGTTTTCTTCCCTGATGATAGGGGTGTTCAAAAAATTCGATATACCGCCCAAACCAAACCAATCAGGTGATTTTTATTTTAATTTTGGATGGTTTGGTTAATAGTTTAGCACTCTTAAACCACCCAAACTGCCCACTAATCCGCCATATATATATATATATATATATATTTATAAGAGAATTTTTATTATTTTTTATATAGATTATTTTTAATTGGTAATAAGAAAAAGTTCTACACACGTATAAATTTCACCTATCCACATCCTAAAATTTCACTTTTCCCTCTGTTTTTTAATCAAAATTTCACTTTTCCTTCACTTTTCTCTAAATGTTACTCGCTCATGATATATAAAAAACAAAAAAAGTCAAATAAAAGAAAAAGCACATGCGACTAACTTAGAGCCAAAAAAAAAAAAAAAATCAGAGCAAAATAAAGTTCGTCAACCACCTCTTTGTAGCAAAAGAAATGGTAGAACAACTTCTACTTTATGGGACCATCTTGAAGAGAAAAAAATTAAGGGTGAGCGGAACTTAACCTATGTATGTTAACGAATTTATTTTGATTTTTACGGATTTTAATAGTCGAAACAAATGTCGTATAGAAATATTTTCATACACAATATAAAAATATTAAAAGTTTAAGGAGATATTGAACTGAACCATACAATGTTAAGAGTTGAAACTTTAAGTGGATATTTGTATTTGAAGAATAGAAATCGACAAGTTGATATTGTTAAGAGAGAGAGAGAGAGAGAGAGAGAGAGATTATTTAAGTTGATATAGGGACTGAGAACTAATGTCCAAGAATCTATGAAATAGATTATAATTGAGGTTAGATTAAGTTCTCTGTTTTTACTATTTCATTTAATCTTATAATTAGAGGCAGCTTTGCAACTGTGCAACTTCGCACAGTTCCGTCCTATGTGGCAATTTGTTGGGTTTATTGTTTAACTCTATTAATTTTCTAAAAATTGGCTTTAAACCCGTGTTTGATGTTTAAGTCGGTCCAAAATGTTAAAACCTAAAATAACCCGGCTCATTTTAACCCAAAAAAATTGGGCTTAGTTCAAAGTCTGGCCCAGCTTAGTTGATAAAAAAAAATAAAAAATTTGTTTGCAAGAAACTATGTTTGTGTTAGACATCTTGTTTTGTTATTTTATTATATCTATATACTACTCAGATGGTTTCAATCTAGGCCCAAAAAAATCAAAAATAGGCCTCCATTTGGCCTTTTTTTTAAAGAACAGTTGGGCTAGTCTAGCCTAACCAAGCCCAACACACAGCTTCTCACATTTGTCCTCAATACATGTCCAACATAGTGCGTATTTCGTGTCTATATATCCTATCACTGTACATCAGAGCTCATTTTTCTGAGCTCACTATCTCAAATCCTCTCCATTCTCTCTAGATCTTTTTGATTCTCTCTCTAAAATTTTCTAGAATCCTTCAATTTTCTACCTTGATTTTCAGTTATCTTTATTCTTCTTTCTTTTCTTTCTTTTTACCATGGACCTAAAGTATCAACACCTGAGAAAAAACTTCCTATCACTTTCCTAGAAAAGTCCTTAGGAAGAAATATAAGCTTAAGATCACTCGACTATGGATTCTCATGTGTTTTGCCATCCCCAGTGATGTGAGGATGCTGATAAAAAAAAAGATTCAACCGAGTGACTTCAATCAAGACGTCGGCTTACTAATATGGGTACTAGTTGTAGTGCGATAAAAAGAAGGGCTCATGCTATCGTGGTCACATGTAACAAATGTGGACGACAAAATTGTGATGATAAATGTACTTGGCCTGCATTTATGTTAGTAACTAGAGAAGATAAAATCAAGTTCTGCAAGGATAGACTTTCTAAAGAGAACTTAAATGACCTTCATGCTTCTCTTCAAAACCATCTAAGTGAATATGTCCAAAGTGCAATTTCTAAATTTGGCCTAAATTTCAAGTAGAAAGACACCTCAAGAACATGACATTTAAAGACACTGTTTGCCAGATTATAAAAAAATTGGATGGGAAGTAAATCCTCAATCCATAGAGGTCATTTGAGAATTGATTTGTTTTGAAATCGTTACAATAGGTGTTTAATAATTTTTGTCTACTTCCCATAAAAAATATGTGTGATGGTTGGGTGTGGGGCTAAGATGTACTGCGTTGGAGAAATTTGCTTATCCTAGTCCTAGGATTATTTATCCCATGGTTTTTCATGGGATTATTAGTCCCACAAAAGTGGGACTATTTTTAGATGATTGGACAAATTATCCAGTCCCAAGTTACTATCAAACATAAATATTAGAATCATTTATCCTAATTATAGTCTTACTTGTACATAACAAACAGAGTCCAAAGTATCTTTTGAATTTAAAAAACTTGTTTTAATTTTATTCTTATAAATAAAAAAATTAGAAAAAAAAGATATAATTACATTTAAACAATTATGAAAAATATTTAAAAATTTTAAAATATAAAAACTTCTAGGATAAATCATCAAATTTTGAAAAAAATCTTAATTTTTATGGCTTTTTGCATGTTGAAATATTTTTATTTTTTTCATAAAGAAAAATATATTTTAGAAATAATTTTAGCCTAATTAAAGGTATCTTTATATTATCTCCATATGTTTTTTGTCCAAAAAGTCCAGAGGGATAAAATCAAAACATGTTTTTTGAATTCAAAAGATACATTTGTAGTTTTTTAAAATAAATGGTACATTGAGAAATAATTAAAACTATAAGGTATAGTTATGTAACTAGCCCAATATTATTTTTATAAGGTTAAAAAGCGAGATAATTAGGTTGCTTACCATGGTTTTTGAAGTTTGGATTGACATTTGCCACGTGACAAAAAACTTTAACCTTTTCTGTAATGTGGACCCCCAAAAAATAAAATTGTATTGATAAAAATACCCCCACATTAATTAGTGTTTCTTTCTTATTTTTTTTCTTAAAGCATAAAGCCCATTTTTTCTTTTATATCTCTCATCTAATGGGGTCACCTCCACCTCTATAACGAATAGGAATCAAATGTCAAATTTACTATATAGTAATTTGCCACAAAGTTGAACGTATAGCAAATTTGCCATTAAAATGACATTGCATGAGAGAGTCTTTTTTTACATTCAAATACTAAATTTATCATTGACACATCAATTTAACATTAAATTGAAGATGCTCTTTGTCTACACATCTTTCTTTATGATAAGATTTAAAATTCTAATCCCACACATCCTCGGTTAAAAAAACTACAATAAAAGGACAATAATAAGAAGCATAAATTGCATGGATGCATGGCCCTTTAACTCTTTAGTAAGTGATATTTTGATATCTCTTTTTTTAACTTTGATAAAACAATTTTTAACTCTTAAAACGTTTGCAATTTTAGGACCTTCTGTCAATTTCTATTAAATTTCTAACGGAATCTTGCACGTGATAATCACTTGACTCTTCTTTTTAGTGAAAATACAAAAATACCCTCAAATCTACACAAAAACCTTTTTGTTAAAAAAAAAAAAAAAACGCAAACATTTCTTCTATTTTTTTTTTTTTTTTTGGCTAAGAAGATAAAGCACGGACAATTCTTTCCTCTTAATTATCATGAAGCAAACGCCCTGATTTTAATGTCATCAAAGAAAATAAAGCCCAAAAAGTTCTTTCCTCTTCATTATCATGAAACAAACGCCGTGATTAATATCATCAAACCATAAACCTTTGTCAAGTTTTTAGAAGGAATTCAACAAATGACAACAATCGTGAGCATGGATAATTATCAAAACTCCATAAACGTATTAAAAACATCAAAATTTCATCAAATTTGTACTTTGACCAAATACATATTATATTAAACTTGAAAAACTCTAGACGTTTCCATTGTTCTTATCATTTTTGAGAGCAAGAAAGATGTGTCAAAACACTAGATTCACCCCCCTATAAATCTCCACCAAAACCGCAAGTCTACTCCACCCTCAAAATCTCGTGCATAGCTGCCTTCTCGCGAACCCAGATCCACTAAGAATGCCGCCCAACCACAATCACAGATCCTCCACGATCCCCACCCAGCCACGAGCCTAGATCCTCCATGAACCACGAATAGCTAAGAACCCAATTACACCACGAACCCATATATATATATATATATTTTGAGATGTAGTTTGTGAAATTTTGAGATATGGGTTTTGCGAAAAAAGGGAAGCAACTGAGAAAAGTGAAGATGGGCCGTTGAGTATGAATCCGAGGATGAGAGATGACAAGCGGTGTTCTTTGTTCAGTTTTCTTATTTAATTTTTAATTGTTTATTTTTTATTATTTTTATAAGAATATAAAGTACATGCTTTTACTATTATGTCCTTTGAAATCAGGTTATGTGATGAGCACGTGTGTTTTCTTTAGGTTCTTGACAGATTTTAATGGAAGGTCCCTGGATTGCAAATGCTTTAAGAGTTCAAAAATTGGTTTGTTAAAATAAAAAAAAAAAGATTAAAATATCACTTATTAAAGAGTTGAGAGACCATCTATGTAATTTACTCTAACGGAAATGTAGATATAACGATGAGTAAAAATGTAAAGTCATAAAAGTTGTTAAAAAAATTTATAAATTATGTGAAACTTTTAATAAAATTGTTAAAAATACTTACATGTTATGCCACACTTTTAAAAAATGCATTTATTTATGTTATATTTAAAAAAATTTGGCCACACTATCTCTAGTATTACATGTTTTATTTGTGTTATACCTAAACACACGTTACATTTATAAAAATTAAATTTTAAAAAGATGACTTTTATGAACGTTGATTAAAAAATAAAAATTGCCAATTTTGTTCTTCATTTCAAGCCTGCTAGCGCTTAAGAAAGAGTGAAAACGCTGGGGCTAGCAAAGAGCCATGCCTTTGTGATCATAATAATTTCAGCATTACCAAGGTTCGTAAATCTATATCATCACACTTTAAAAAAAAAAAAAAAAAAACTATATCATCAACCAGAAAAAAAAAAAAATTTGAATGAAAATGGTCAATGAAAGTGCTCACTCAAAATAAATCCAACATTACAAGAAGAAATTAAAGGTATGTAAATTTAAGTTGTTTAATCTCCGAGTTTCTGAGACAAATTTATTTCACAAACTGATCACTGCTTCTGCCTTCTTTTTCATGGCGCTTCATGCCGGAACTCCTGGTGTTCATGTTTGGCAAGGTTTAACGTCCTAAGAAAGAGAATTGTTATATCAAAAATCATGTAATAGGACTGTTGTACTTATTTACACTCAAGAATATCAACAATCATCCCCAAGGAAACAAAAACCAGAACTTGAGGCTTGTTCAGTTGCTAGTCTAGAGAGACATATTAAAAAAAATGGCAGAGAGGGAAATGATTTCTATGATCTAATATCACACAATGAGTAAAAGATGATTAGCAAAATCTAAAACATCGTAACTTTAAATGTGAAAAGAGCAACGAAGATTGATCAAGAAAGTAAGAAGCGGTTTGGCATTGACACTAGAAAATTAGTTTTTTGATTTGAAGAATAAAAAAAAAAAAACAGCTTTTAGAAACAAGAAGTGGTCTTTGACATTTGTTTTCTGAGAAAACAGAGAACAACATGATCTCAACCGACATTTTCTTTTATCAACGGCATGGACGGGATCGCAACCAATTGGTGAGATTTACTATCATCCCTCATACCTTAAGCACAGATTATATGCAAGTACGTATGTACATTCATACATTAAATGATAAGAAACCATAAACTAAAGCAGATTGATCCTTTTTCCCAACAGTTACAGATATGAAATGTCATGGCAGATATATAGAGACGTTACCGGTGGTCCTATTCAAGGATCGGATGAACTCCTTAGCACTGGGATGTTCCCATTCCAATGATTTCCACGTGGGGTCACGTATCGAAACACTTTGAAGAGAAGGCGGGGGACATGGTCTGTCAAGCATAGGGAGCCTTCTCAACTTTGGACAATCTTGAAGTGAAATTTCTCGCAAGGAATCGGCAACCAGTGGTACGCTCCATAATTGCGGTAGTTTCAACAACTTGCAGACCCTCAGTTTAGGGAGAGTAACAATTTTGATGGCATTACAATCAGCTCCTCCTTTGTCATCGCAATCTTCATCTTCTTCTTCGTCATCATCAGAAGCGGTTGATATTATTTCCTTCAACTGCTTGCAACCATCTAAATAAAGCTCTTCCAGATTAGGGAGAAAAGCAATCATGAACACTTTCTTCATTTTGTTACATCCAGTGATTGATAAGTTGACAAGAGAGGAGAAGGTGCTGGGTGGGAGCGGTGACAGTCTTCCTCTTTCCCTTCGAATCAACCCTCGTAAGTTCTGCAATTTTGTAAGAACAAGTGCCTCGAGGCTTTGAAGAAGGGGAAGATGGACTCTGAATAGGAAAATAAATTCTCCATCTCAAAGCAGGACTGACTAACTATGCAACGCCTCAAATTAGTTACATCATTGAATGACGCGAGTTCACATAAATCGCGGGCATAAATGGCACAATTCTCAATGCGTAGGACCTCTATGTCCTTAGGGAGTAACAATGGGCGCTCTGCACCTGCAGCTACACTTTCAAGAAGGTCGAAATTTACTAAATCTACAAAGCTATTACCATGATCAGGTTCTTTCCATAGCTTATAAATACTCCCCAATTGAAGAATGTAAGAGGCAGCTCCAAGGTGTCCTCAAAATTCTGACACATGCATTTAAATTGTCAATGTCGTGTAATTCGACTTCAAAAGTTTCCATCTTTGTAAGACATGCCAACTCCTCTTCGTTTATTTTTTCTCCTCCCTCAGGATGACTAAATGAAAGATACTGGAGATTAGTGAGCTTGCATAAGATTCCATATGGTATCACCTTTAATGGACATTTGTAAAAGTTGAGGTATCTCAATTTGATGAGCAACTCCATACCTTGGGGAACTTCAATGATTCCGGCTTCCAAAAAGTCCAACTTCCTCATATTCAAGAGTTTTGCTAAGGATGGCACGAATCTCAAGTTGGAACATCCTCTAAGGAACAATGCAGTAAGATTGACCAAGTCAGAGACTGATTCTGGCAGGAACTCAATACTAGTGTCAGATAGATCAAGAACACCGAGCATCGTCATATGCAGGAAAAAATGATCTGAAATTCTCCTTAAGTTACTGTTTCTAGAGAGAAATAATGTCAAAAGCCCAGGACAATTTGGTGGTTGAATACATGAAGGGATATCACGGATATCATTGTTCATCAAAGAAGCCCTTACAAGATCCCTTTTCCAATTTTCTTCGTCCGGTATAGCTCTTAACCTCATACCTGCCTTTCCCATAAACAGAGGAGCTTGACCACTTGTAATTTGCAGCGCCATGTCTCTTATCAGATCGTGTATTTTCACACATTTGTTACCCCTAGAGTCAAGTGTACGATTTAATAAACAAACGTCAACAAGTTTATTAAGCATAACTTGACCTTTTTGAATCTCCGATTGCCTCGTCTTCCTTCCCTCAATAATTCCCTCCACCACCAAATGTTCAATCAACATCTTTCTTTCAATCTGGTAGTCTTCAGGATATAATGCACAATACAAAAGACAATCTTGAAGTTTTTTATCATTCAACCGATCATAACTAAACTTCAGCCTTTCAAAATTCCATCTGATGTAGGCCCCTTTGTAGATTCAACCAAATCTTCTAATGCAATCTCCCATTCATCGCGACAAACCACACCTTTCAAACTTCCTGCTATTGTAACAATTGCAAGAGGCAAACCTGCACATTCTTGCGCCACCTTCTCAACAATCCTCTGTAAATTTGGGACGGCGAGTATTTCACGACCAACTGTGTCTAAGAACAAGTTCAATGCCTCATCATTTGAAAGAAGCTCCATTGGGATTGGTTTACAACTCATTCGCCGACAAACTTCATGAGATCGAGTAGTCAAAATTAACTTGCATCCGTTTTGAGGAGTAGGATCACGGATTCCTATGTCTTTAAGACTATATGAATCCCACAAATCATCAAGAATGAGCACATATGTCCCCCTTCTTTTAAATTCCTCGTATAACTTGGCTGCTCTTGTTCCTTGATCGTCATCATCTGAAAACATTTTTGGATTCAACTTGCATGCAATTTTATCTTGGAAATTCATAACATTTGAATCCTTTGACACAGTTACCCAAATTACATTTTCAAACTTATCCTTTTGATCTTGTAGAAGACGATTATTTATATGTTCAAGAGCGGTTGTTTTACCAATTCCGCCCATGCCATAAACTCCAATCTTTGCAACCTTGTTGTCTAACACGCAAGCCCAAATCTCTTCCATTTTTTGTTTATACGATTCACCTCCAAGTGCTTCTGTTGTCGGCAAAAAGTCTCCACGGTTTGGAAGTGATATGACCAGATCATCAGGGAATATCCCTTTCCCATGAAGTTCTTCCACCTCTGCTATCTTTTGACAGACTTTTTTCCCAAGTCTAGCACGAGAAAAGAACTCAACCGTTCTAACTTTTTCTTCAATGTCATGGATTTCTTCATCAATGTTTTCGACACATTCCATCCAATTTTTTACTTCGTTCTTCAACTCCGTTTGCCCGTGCATTAGCTCGGCGTTCACTTTTGATTCAATGTCTCCCTTCCGACAGTTTAATTCTTCTAATTTCTGTTTAAGAGTCTTCATGTTTTCATAGATAAATCTATGGTCTTTCCAACGTCTGCCAATTGAAGGTGACATACATTCGACAAGTTGGACAACAGCTCCTGCAATCTCCATTCTTGACTAATTGTGATCCCTACAAATAAGAATTTGATATCATATACACTACAAACTTGATTATGAAGCACCAAGAAGATCACTGTGGTTACTAATTACTTGGAGGAAAACGTAAACTAAAGTCCCATCTCAACGTGTTCCAAAATCTAATGCAGGTTTTGTAGTAATATATACACGGATAATTTATTAAGCCAATATATATACACACACGCACAAATATACATATACACATTATATATATACACACACAAATTATTTGGTTGCCTCGAATGCTTAAAGCTAATTATAGGTTGTTTAGCATTAGTTAGTTCTAACCAACTTTTCAGTTGAAGACAGTATAAAGTTTTTACATGCTATAGTAAAAGAAAAACGTTGCTACAGTAAAAGGCTCTCAGTGTTTGCAGTTTTAACCAATGGTTCTAACCACCATACTGACCACCCTTGGTATGAAGCTTTCACATGCTACAGTGTAAAGAAAAGTATGTTATAGTGCAAAGCTCTTACATGCTATAATAAATTCGTCCTAAATTTTGGTTCTAACTGTGTTGCGAAACACATCATAATCTAGAAAGTCTAATAGATTAAAGTTTACAAGGAGATTATAGCTCTATACTAGCAGTATACCTTAAGTAGTAGAGTGGTTGTACTTTGAGTTCTTTGAGTACTATTCCAGAAAGGATGCGCAGAGGTGAAGCGGAGGAATTATAGACCTACGACTTGCTTGCTGATACCCTGAAGTAGCTGAGATTCAGAATACAAGTATTAACATATCAATATTCTTGATTTAATTAGAAAGAAATAAAAGATAATACAGAAATTATAAATATTATACCAATGTTTAACCTTTGATCTATTTTGGATTTTACTTTAAATATTTTTAGATACATTTCGGATCATGATTCAACATGCAGATACGGGTATGTTACGTCTTGACACTTGTTTAAGTTTTATTATATGTTGCAGGTGATATTCAGAGAATGCATTACGAAAACTTTTTATCTAATCAGAATTTTTAATCCTTACCATGAATCTTTACTATTGTTATAATTTTGGGTTAATTACATTATATACCCCGTAACTTAAACTATTTTTCAATTTTTATCTTTTTTTTAGAAACACAAAGATATCACTATCATATGAATTTAAAAAACTTATTTTAATTTTATCATTCACATATTTTGTAACCGGATAAAATTAGGAGCGTTCTAGGTAGAGATTGTGTGTTGTAGGTTTGATCTCATTTGTTATTTTTATTTAGAATACCACATAGTATGACATGTGCTATATATATATATATAGCAATATAAAACTGTTGAGGGTTCTTTTAATATGCTTATGATAGGATAACAAAAATAATAAGAGTAACTCAAGTATTTTGGACAATCCAAAAGTGTCAGAAGTGAAGCAAGGTAAATAAGTACGTATGAATGCAGTACATATACATGTATGCACGCACGTACATACTACATAACGCAGGAGGGTACACAGTACATATGCATATACATGTAGGGTTTGTTTTAAAAGTTTGTGTATCAAACCAATGAAATATTGACATATTTCCCCTAAACAATTGACCTCGATGATCGACAGAAATCTTAAAAAAGGTAGACGTATCATTAAATGGCCGAAGCCAAGGAACATTTATGGCTCAAGAAAGAAGATCGAGCTTCATCTCAAGATAAGATATCTATCGAGATGAAGCTCGAGTTGATTAAGACTGAAATGCCCTAACTCACCTCGAGATTATTGATAAGAGAATACATATGTCTATGTGTTAGGAAAACCACTAATAATTTGACGCGTGTTCGATTGCTTGCTCAACAAGAAGAAACACGTGTATATACACAAAATACGAAGATAAAGACAAAGGAAATGAATAATGAATATTTCAATCGGGTCCTACTCAAAGGGACAAATAAGAGGAAGCCCTAGAGCCCAAAAAAAAAAAGGTGACGTGTCTCAAATCTAATGATCGTCCTAACAATAGTAAGATTATAAGGGCAAATTAAGTACAAATAGGACATAAAATATAAGAAAAAAATATATCTCTTTCTCTTCTGCAATTCTAGCTTCTGCTCTTTTTTTCTTCTTTTTTTGTTCTCAAAATATCTCCACCACTGTTTGACTGACTTGAGTGTTAGAGTGTCTTCTACAAGCCAACCCTTAGCAACCCCCAACACGGAGGAGCTTCAAGGATCACGGCAGAGAACAATAGAGGAGGTATAAGAAGATCAATGTTCGGAAATCCACTCCAACAGTACGGAGTAAGATAAAAAGAGATATTTGTAGGCTTTTGTTGACCTGAGAATTAATAAAAATTTCCTTCGAGATTTGTTCAATTTTTAGACCAACTAAACAAGTAATCTTGTTGTTTTCCGTTTGATCATTTTTTGACAGAAGCACTAATTAGTTACAACATACTAATTCCTAATCAGTTAACATAATAATCAATAAAATATATTAATTAATTAGTTATTACATTGCTAATATATGACTTTGTAATATACTAAATACCATTGACTAATTAATTACTAAATTCTATTTCACCAACTAACCAATAAAATATTCAAAGAAATTGAAAACTAATTTAGATTTTTTTTTCCTTTTACTTTTTCTTCTGAAAGTGTGTCAAACAGTGCTTGTTGTCGGGATAATAGAGCTAGTGATTTTTTCCCCCTTTATAGATAAAATGTACAAAAACGCTTAAAATTACTTTTAAAAATGTTATGCAATTAGAAAAATGTCCAAATTAGTAGAAAAAAACTAATCTGACTATTAGCTTCTTCTTTTTTAAGTTTTATTCCGTTCTTTCCCTAAAAAAATTTCTTATTTCGTTCTTAGATACTTTTTGTTTCTTGCTAAGTTCCAGCTGATATGTACCTTACAAAGGACATATAAGCTCGTGAATCTTATATACATCCAATTTACTGGCTAATTGTCTATTATTTTTTTGTAATTACAGACCCAAATTGGCTTTCTTTTACATCAAATCTAAATTGATAATCAACATCATTTTTATGCTAATATATAAGTGCAACGAAGGAATTCATGAAGAAAATCATCGATATATATACTTTAAAATAAATATAATATAACCTATATATGGAGATCATATTGATGGCCTTTGTATGACTTTTTTTCTTGTCTTTTCTTATGATAATTCGAAATGCGTATAAGTCATAACATACCTGGCCACATGCCGATGAAATTCTTCACCAGATCTTGTCGCTTTTTTGAATTTCACAAGAAAAAGCTCAGACGGAGTAAGCTTATAAAAGATCAAAAATGAGCACCGCAAAATACCATAAAAATGAAGTCAAGATCTCACAAAACAGAGTACCATGGCACCGGTGGAATCTATTTGCTTTCTGTGATAATAGGAGAGGACTTTATGCTTTGCTTCCTCTTGGGATGCCATTATTGGTCTCTCTTTTTATTATTTAGTATTTTTGGCAATTTCTCTTTCAGTTGTCAGTTGTGCAGAAAAAATGGTCACTTTTAGTTGTTTGTATCCCGCTGGCTAATTAGCTTTTATGATTGGAATCTCTATCCTCTGTTTGTTTTATTAATATTATTATTCTGCAATATCATATCCCGCTCTCACCTTGAAGTATTTTAAGAACTCTAATGGTAAATTAGAGTATTTATTGTTTTTTTTATTTGCTTGGTAAAAATCTGAATTAGTTTTCAATTCCTTTGAGAAATTTTTTTTTAATAAGACATTGTTGCGAAGAATTGTACAATGTAAGTGCATGTTATCGTTCTAACAAGTAATATAAAGTGAATAGAATATTGTTCTTACGAAAATTGTGTATCTACTAAATATCAAAATTATCGTAACTGTAATTTTATTTGAATAATAAAAAATAAATAGATGATAATGAGAAAATAAAACTAACACAAAAAATAAACAAGAAAAAAACTAAAAAAAATCAATAAACTAAAGGCCTAGGAATTTTTGATTCACCGTAACTAATCTGCGTTAAATTATCTAACAAACGATATTAAATTATTCTCTAGTTGACAGTCAAAAATCTCTAATTTATTCAATGCTTTTTGTGCAGTTACACTACAAATATCTTCAACTGCTAACCCACTAAATCAAGTTGAAAACATCTAATTTATTTATATAAAACTAGCTTATCTGACATATTAAAGAAAACTGTTTTAATGGGGTACATTTAGGAATGTAAGTTCTTTACTTTTTAAAAAAAAAAATTTACATAGATATGCCAAAATGGAAGAAAAAGAAGTTGAAGTAAAATAAGTACTTCATAAGAGTCACATCTTAAAAGAAATAAGATGTTAAAAAACTATAGAATGTTAAAACATGTTAATTAGGTGTTTATCCGAGATAACTTATTCCACATATCACACTAGAGGAAAAAAGTTACAGGGTGTTTGACGTGGTGGTAGGAACCATTTGTTATAACTATTTTTACTGTAGCATGTGAAAGCTTTATACTGTAGCAACATTTTTTTTTTCTTATAGCATGCGAAGGCTTTATACTATTTATAATTAAATTAGTAGTGTAAACCACCCTATGCTAAACACCCTTTTATTTTGAATGAGATACCTTAGAAATATTAATTTTTTAGAACAAATTACACAAACTCCCCTTAAACTATGTCATTTACGTCAAAATACCTCTTAAATTTTGAAACTTATCTGTTGTACTCTTGAATTATAATACTTCTCTATATTCACCCTTAAACTTTGAAATGTGTTGTTTTTTATGCAAAACAATACTTGTTATCTTAACTAAAAGGATAAATTTATTAATTTATTCAAAACCTCAAGCAACCAACTTGAAGTGTGATTGTTCTTTTCTTTTCCTTTATCCTTTTCTCATTCTTGAGAAGATACTCTAAAGACAATATAGGAGAATTTAGTGCTCAAATAATTCATTTAAAGTGAAAATAACATTTATATTAACCCCTAAATACATATTTAATATTAAATCAAACGAAAATTCAACAATTTCATCCCAAAAGACAGTTTTCAAAGTTTGAGAGGTGAATTTAGAAAAATATTATACTTTAAAAGGCACAACATATATGTTTTAAAGTTCGAAAGTCATACTAACATAAGTTATATAATTATAAGAAAATTTGTAAAATGTAGCGTTTTATTTGAAAGTTGATATACGTCTCAGACAAAATAGATGCCAATAGCGTAACAATGAAGCAAATATAAATAAAAACCAATTAGGATGTACGATTGGCAAAGACAATATCAATTGGGATAATATTTGAAAAAAAAAATCAATAACAATTTGGAAATAACGAAGATCACTTGTTAATTTAAGGAACTTCTAAAAAAAGAATATATATAATATTTGGGTTAATTATATAATTATACATATTGCTTTCCACTATTTCTCAATTTATCACTATGCTCTTAGAAACTACAAAGATATTCTTTGAATTTAAATTTTTTTTTCCAATTTTATTCCTATAAATAGCAAAATTGGGTAAAAAGGTATAATTACATTAAAAAAAATTATGAAAATATCTATAGATTTAAAAATATAAAAACTCCTAAGATAAATCATCAACTTTAAAAAAAAATCTTAGATTTTATGGCTTTTTGCATGTAAAAATATTTTAAATCTTTTTTCAAGGAGAAAAATATATTTTAGAAACAAATTCAATGAATCCAGGAGGGATAAAACTGAAACATATTTTTCAAAGTCAAATATTACATTTGTATTTTCTTAAAATAGAGAGATATATTAAGAAACAATTAAAACTATGGGGTATAATTATGTAACTAACTGATAACGAATTTTTGTGTCCACACGCAATCGGACGCGGTCGTTGTCAAATTAATAAAGTGTACCGAAGTACAAATTGCGATCCTACAAGAAATGTGTTAATTTTTTATTAATTTTTTGACTTTGATTCTAGCTTTAAAATTAATTTCATGATTATGTGGGGGATTTTGGATTTTGATTAACTAAAATTTAATGCAAAAAATAAATTAAAAGAAATAAAATAGAAATTTAAATAAATTTTAAAATGTTGAAAATTATGATTTCACTTAAAATTAATCCAATCCTATTCAATTAAACATATTAGTGTGATATTCTAAAATTACATTGATGGTTGAAAATACATATTTTATCCAACGTTGTCTTCCAAGTTGCGTAAAAAAAATATCCTCAAATTGCTAACTCATTATATTTTTATGTAAAATAACAATCAAGAATTCATCATGAGCTTGGGATTTCATTTAATAACCACACAAACCATGCAAGATTATTCCTAACTCGCATGCAGTCTATGGTATCCTACACAGGTTTTTAAATCATAAATCTCCATATAGTCTCATTATGATTTATTTAATAATCTAACCAGTGATTAGTTAATTAGAAGCATTAATCTCAGTGTAAAATACTCAACAATAATATAAGGATCACAAAAATAAAAGTTAACTAAATATAAAATGATGATAAATTTTAAGTTACACCATAATTCTAACAAAAAGATAAAATTAAAACATAGTAAAAATGACAAAATAAACATCACAAATTTTAACATTAAACAAAAGCCGCCAAATTGTCAAAAATCCTGGTTCATCGCAAATTTTAACATTAAACAAACATTAAAATCTTACAGAAAAAGTCGTAGACGAACCAGGATTTTTTGACAATTTGGCGGCTTCACCACTTGGCATATAACACTCTCACACCGTATTCTTCAAAATAAAAACACTCAAAAAATATTACAGATATATTTATACGTGTATATGTTAAATAAAAAACTAAAAAAAAACCTGGAGTCGGGGTCCCGAGTCTTCTTCTTTAAAAAAAAATTGAGGCAAATTTTAAGAATGCCTGTTACAATCAAAGTGCAGACGAGCTTGAATTTTTTAATTGTTTCTTACGTTCTCCGTGCGATAACGGAAGCAAATTTAAGTTTTCAATCTAATGCGTCGCGGAAATTCGAAGTACGTAGAACGGACACATTTGGACCGTTGATTACTTGATTAGACGGCTACGAACAAAGTAAAAATGGCGGGCCACCGCTGATCAAGGCAACGGTCAAGATTTGCTGAATTATGCGCTTTCGACGGCTACCATCTTAGGTTTAACTAGTGTGTCTACAACAAATCCAAAGGCGGCTGACATAACCATGCAACGCATTCCCACATGTCGGCCACTCCCAAAAGCTGACATAGCCATGTGACGCAGGCCCCACATGTCGGCCACTCCACGAGCGCGTGGCTTAATTAGAAAGAAACGCGACACGTGGCTTAATTGTACACACGCCGTCCTTTGACCAACGAAGCATGCACGCTACATGGATTTGACTTCCACGTGGTGCTACTCGGGGAGACTGGACCTGGGCTGAAATCTTTTCAAAATTACGTTTTTGGCCCCAATTTTGAAGTTTTCTTACAATTTTCTTTCTATTTTCAACTAATTTTAAAATATTTTGCAAGTAAGCCAGAATAATTAAAAATTTTCTTCCCTCAAAGATCAGCAGCCCCTTTTCTCCCTCACAACTCCTTCCTCGTCGTCATCCATGCTCCACCAGAGTTTGCATCTACGCTCTCCCGCCACCACCACCAGAATCGCTAAGCCACGTCGTTGCTCTCCCACAATCGTTGGAAGTACATGGCGGTGTCGATTATGTCATCCCTCTCTGTCAGAAATGGAAAAGACACTTGTAGAGGATCGTAGATACGTGTCGCTCTCTCCTTTGTCTCCGAAGCTGCCGTACCATTTTTGTCGATGCAGTAGATCTCGAGGATCATGGATGTGCACCGCGAACCTGATCTCCTCCCAGTCGAAGCGCACACTCCAATAGCGGTGGCCATGTGGAGGTGCTGGAGAGCGCAGGGAGATCAATTGCTGAAGAATTTTAAAAACATTTATGTTGATTTTTGAAATTTGTTAAGGTTTTTTTTTTTTTTTCTATGAGTTGTTTGTAGTTTTTTGTGATTTTATGAATTTTTGAGTAATTTACGTGATTTTTTGGTTTTTTTTTTTTTAAATATTGTGTTGTCCTCTGCCACTGTAAATGGCGGTTTCCAGCGACTATTGATTGGTAACCACCATGGATACCGGCTCGGATACCGAGTGGTAACTATATTGGATACTAAATTAAAACTTAAAGTATATTAAGTTTTCTAAATATAAATATAACGTGATGATATGGAGGTGACATATATATATTTTTTATATAAGTCAATCTAGCCTTTGGTTATAAAAAGTCAATATTATTTGTCTATATTTAATTATTTAAATAATTGAATGATATTTTAATCACTCTTTATTACTTATTACAACGAAACATGCGATTGCATTATGTAATTTTTTGCAACAGTCGACCTCTTAGGATCATATATGTCATGCCATTGTAATTTGTACTTACATGACATGCCCGTCTAATAAGTATTTAAAATTGAATATCTCGAGATAAAGGAGGCAAATTAATTTCAATTTCTAGACCATTTTATTCTTAGTCTTTAAAAAATATATTTTTGCAAATGGTTTAAAAAAAACGCGTCCATGTTTTCTTGTTCAAGTTTCCTAAATTAGTTCAAGTGTAGGAAACAATATTCTTAAAAACTTAAAAGAAAATAACATTTGAGAGTTCAAAACAATTCATATAGGAGATTTAGGTGGAGCCTTTATGGTAAATAATTAAACATTCAAAAGATTATGAAAGATATGTTCTGAGAAAAAAAAAAGAAAAAAATATGATTATATAAAAGGTATTTTTATTGACACCTCTTATTTTACTTTTTGTATATTTTTTCTTTAATCTTTTCTCATTCTACTTTTTACACGTCCTCCTTCAATATCAAAAGAATCTCTACACTTCATTAGCATTGATCAGTTTTCCTTTTTTAGTCACTTACAATTTTTTTCTAAATATTTTCTTTTTTAGTTTATACACTAAGCGATAGTTTTTTCTTAATATATTTTTTTCTTTTTTTATCAAACTAAATTTTAGATTCCAAGAAACAATAATCGACAGTGGATTGTGAGGGTTTGTATATGAATTAAACAAGTTATATTTCTTTTACTTAAAAACAACAAGAAAGAAAACATAGTTTTTTTTTTCTTTTTTTATATCATATTCTTTACATTAACTAACGAATATAATAATAAATAAATAGTAATGGATAAAAGGTCCAATAGACCCACCTTTACCTAAATAGCGAGTCTAACTACAAAAATATTAAATATTTATTAAATGAATGTGTCATGAAAACACGTACGAGAAGGTAATCCGCCTAACTGAATAATTTCCCCTCTTTTAATCTATAGTCCTTGTGAAGTGGGGACCAGGTACGAACCACTGGGCTGCAGCATTAATCATATTTAAAATCAGAAAAGAAGTGAGGCAGCTATTAGAAAAGAAAAGAAAAGAAAAGAAAAAAAAGAAAAAAAAAAAAAAACAACAAAACAAAACAAAAAAGTTGGTAGTGGGAAGACGAACAGACTGCCTACGTGTATTTTAATCAGCCACATAATAATATGGTAGGATTATGTTTTGAAATTCGAACTTCAGTTGAAATTCATCGATTAAAATCAATATTGGTAGGATTTAATAATATGAGTTGGAATCACATCATTATAAAAAAATTAACCGCATGTTTGGAAGGGACTTTTTTATTTTTAAACAGTTAAAGCTTTATATGCTATAATAACAATAAAAAAATTTCTACAGTGTAAATCTCTTATATATTACAGTAAAAGTGGTGCTACCCAACGGTTCCTACCACCATTTTAAACACCCTATAAATTTTTACTCACAATAATTTTAGCAAAAATTTCAATTTAGTAATAAATTTTAGTTTTTTTTATTGTACTTAAAACTTTTAACTATAGGATTTTTATTCACTAAATGTTTCCAGAACGAAAAATTTTATGGCTAAAAGTTTTAGTTATAACTAAAATTGAACTATAGTTTATGACAAATGTATATTAGTCATAATATTTTGTTATGACTAAGCGTTTTATAAAAAACTGTTGTAACTAAAAGTCCAGTTTTTTATAGTAAATGTTTTTTAGTTCTAACAAATGTTTGATAAGTTTGTTAAAAAGTTAGTTTGAACCAAAAGTTGTTGAAACCATTATTTGAAGTTTAAACCATAATTTGTAGTTTGAATTAGCGTTTGATATGCTTGAATCAAAAATGTTGGTTTGAACTAATAATATGGGTTGGATCTGAAACCCTTAATTTCAACTGATTAGCTTAACATCAGCTGTAACTAATGATAGGCTAAACAAACTAAAAGTTTGGACTTAGAAAGCACGTTATAATTGAATTCCAAACAAGGAAGAAATGGAACATTGAGTTTGTCCTCTATAGAGTAATTTTACATTGTTGCCTTCAATAAGTCGTACAAGGTATATGGCATTCAAGAACCAGTGGGGCTAGGCCAATGGTGGCGGATTGGGTAGGGTTAGGGCCTTCCAAGTTTGAATTCCGAGAGGGATACACTGGGGAATTGCTCTACCAAAAACAAGAACAAGGTCTATACCTAGTAAATATAAGAGAAAGCTTATTGTAAAACATAACCTTGAAATTGCTTATGAACACCATTGGAAAAATTGCATTAGTGGGGGGTTTCAAAAGTTAACATTGGCTGGGGAGGGTGATTGGAACTTTTTTTTTTATGGTTTGAACCGTTTTTAGTTTAAATTTTATAAGAGAAAATACAGAAGCAAAAATGGTTGAAAGTTTTTTTTGCCAAACAAACTATTAGTCTAAATTAAAAGGCCTATTTAACATGGCTTAAAAACAAAATTATTCGAATTGTCTAGTCTAGAAGTTACATTTGAATATGTTTAGAAAAGTTTTTGGCTTCCATAAGCTCTTTTAGAACAAACTAATTTCTTGATGCTTCTGAAAAAAAAAAAACTTATAAAAACATTTTTTACTTACATTTATAACATTTTATTTATGAATAATAGATAAAAATTCTGCTTACATATTCATGTTATTTTTACTTTTTAGAATAAGATCTTTCAATTTATTTAATTAAAAAAATTTCAAACGATCTTCTAAAATACAAAATAAAAAAGAAGTTTTTTCCAATGCACAACCAAAATAGAAGCACAAGAAAAATAACAAATAAAAAAATGTTGACTTACGCCCCCATAATATTTGCTTAAGCCGCAAGGGAAAATATTCCCTCGATAAAGCAAACCAGCAGTGGGTTACTCTACCCGCTTATAGCATACGAGGACTTTGACCATGAGATCCATGACCAATAAATACATATACAAACAATAAGAGCTAGTTGTGCCCAGCTCATCTAGGGCCCCATATAGACTGTTTTCATACAACACAACCGTTGAAATAGACCACGTATTACTTGTGAAATGACAATTTAAACCTTGACTAAAGAAAACATGTTAGGTAATCAATTTTTATTTTATGCTTTTTAAAATGAATAACTAAAACTTATGACAACAATAATTTTATTAGAAGATTTTTTGAAACATAAAACATTGTGGCCCGACAAGCGGGGATTGCAGGGGTTGCGTTGGTGGGGAATTTTCAAGAGTGTTTGATAATTGTGATTATAACTATAGTTATTAATTAGTGTAAAAATTTCATATGTTACGGTAAAAAATAAAAAAAGATGTTATTGTATAAAACTCTCATATGCTATAGTGTTTTGAACTACAATTATGGTTCTAATCATACTTGTTAAACACCCATTATCAAATACCCTATTCATAAATGTGTTTTTGTGATTTATTTTTATAAATGTTATATATAATTATTTGTGGCATAACTTATCATGTAATATAAATGATAATGTGAGATAAACTTTTTTAAAAGTGACATATATAAACATAACTTTTAAAAGTATGGCGCAATATATAATTTTATCTTAGTTTTAAAAATGGTACCCAACCACGACACTCATCTTGGCCCAACGGCCTAGCGTCGACGTTAGTATTGGCTCTTTGTTTTGACAACAACAACATTCCTAGTGTATCTGCTAACGCCAACATTTGTCTCAACCAACCCTCGCAAGTGTCCTAGCACACGCCAACTAAAACCGAAGACAATTCTGACTTGTCATCCTCAATCCAATACCTGAAACGCCCCTTAATTCGGACGTCACAGATATCGTTACATACTTACATTCGTACATGCATAAACTTTAAACTTTAAAGTAATATCAAACTTAATCGTTAAATTAGTTTTAAAAGTATTTAAAACTTACATTACCAGGATCCATTCATACGTTTTTTTTTTTTTTAACAAACCCTTGTTTCGAAAATCGTGGTTTAATTTATTCCATGATAAAATTTATTCATTTATATTCTAAATTAATCATGAACTTATATTAGTATAATAGATATACCAAGTTGTAAAATCAGAACTTATATGAATATCACAACATATCACATTCAACATCAAATCGATTAATACTTACTTACTCCCACAGTTCGGCATGCCGAACTTGGGACTTCGACAGGCCGTTTATCATCGGCAGCCCGGTGTACCCTCTACCGGTAAGCCGGCAGAGGCTTTGCAAAACGGATTGAAAATTCATTCATGTTCGGCAAGCCAGAAAATCTAATCGGCAAGCCGAACTTCTGGTCTTCGGCAGGCCGTCCGTGACCAAATTCCTTTGGCAAACTTAAAATTAAAACATACCAACTTTACGTAATAATATAGCGGAAGTTCATAATTCATAATAAAATGATAAAATATCTTATAAAATCATAATATAAGAAATCTTAAAACTTAACATGAAGATATATACTCAAATTAAATAACTTGATTAAATCATAAAATCATTTTCTTGCCGTGCTTCCGGTTACAATTCATCGTTCAGATTGCTCACACGCCTTCCCATGTCCTCCACCTATTCTATGATTCTCTTACACTTATCTGCAACATGACATAAAACATTATTAAGCTAATGCTTAGTAAGTACATATATTCTCACAATTTAAAACATTTTATAAACGTCAGCATCATCATCATCATTATATCATAAAAGTGTCATATGCACAATTTCATAGAACATATCTTTCGTAACGTTAACCATTTTAAAACTTAATCCATTTTATCTTAAGGGCCCAAGTGTTGCACCATAGACATTATTATAGGCGCGCCGTCATGAGAGGAGAAGGGTAGCTAATCCCAAACCAAGCATGACATCATAACATAACATTTCATAACATTGAGTGTGCAACACTTATTAGGTGATACATATATACATACTTTTCATACTTTAAAACATGCCATAATCATCATGCATAACTTAAAAATCATGAAAATCTTTCATAGAAATCCTTTAAGGAAGATCATCATAATATTCTTGTAAAACATATCATCAGTCCTTGTAAAAATATGTGTCATGTTGCAGGTGAGAATGCACTTACCTTATCGTTAGCTTACTTAACCTTAAAATTGCACTTGGTGACGATGCCGTGGTCTCAATGTGCTCGCTTCCTTGAGTGTTCATGCCATTTATCATTTAAAAGATGCAAAACATTAATACACACCATGAAACATCCATTCTCATGACATTTATTCATAATATATCCATGTATACAACCATCACATATTAATTCATAACCATAAACATTGTTATTATGATTTTCTTTAATTGTAAAAATTACCTTAAACATATAAAACAAGCTATTCATTTTAAACATATTTATCTTTTAAATAATACATTCTCGAACAAATACATATATTTTAATTTAAAATCCCATACAATCATCATATCATCATGCATGAAATCATTTTATTATCATAAAATCATATAAATACATAAAAAGTTTAATAAAGCAAAAATCCCAAAAAAAATCAACATTATCAAAACAGTTTTCTTATAATAATCTCATAAAAATTTCATAATCATAAAATACATTCATCTTACATTATACTTGCACATTCTTAACAACTTTCATAGAAACATCATTCATTACTTCTTGAATAATCGTTACATTTTTCATTCATCCAGGTTAAATAGTAATATTACTATGAAGAGTAGAAGATAGAAATATTCATTTTTCATATAACATTCATATGACATGAAATTAGAAAAACACCATGTAACATATATGCATAACATCACATTTAAAAATTTGAGACAAACATAGTACCTATAGAAAGATATCGTAGACGAAATGAGGAGAAGAAGTCTTTTAAAAAAAGAATACCAGAAAACCAAATACATATATTGAAGTTTCTTCTCAAAATTCTTGAATTTTAACCAACAAAACAAGACTTTTTCTTTCAATATTTGCAGAAAATTTTCATGAGAAAGAGAGAGAAATTTCGTGAAGAAGTAGGGAAGAGGAAGATAGGGAATTCATAAAATGTCTCAAAATTTTTGAGAGAGAAAGAGAGCGTGAGAGAAGAGAAAATAATAAAAGGAAGAAACGTTAAAATTTTTTTAACGTAATAAACGCAATTGATGGGAATTTAATTTCCTTCATTAAGTCAGAATTTTCTGACTGTTGAGGGAGGCAAGAGGCGTGGGAAAAGGAGGAGAAAAAAAAGGAAGGTCAAACATCATCATTCTTACCTTAATTTGCCCTCTAAAAATGGGAAACCATTTAAATTGATACAAATCAATTCAAGTCAAACTCTTTTATTTCCTTAACTGATAAAAGCATTCCATTATTATGCCAATTAATCACGTTAAATCACCCAATTAACGTAATCAACTCAGCCATAATTTTGGAGAGATTTCAGCTGACTGTTCATCAGCCATGTTCGGCCTGCTGGTTTTCCCCTTCGGCCTGCCGGTTCTAGTAAGTTTGGCCCGCCGGTGGGGGTTCTTCGGCCTGCCGTTCTCGGGCAAGAAGTTCGGCCTGCCGAGCTTAAAAGTTCGGCCTACCGATCTGTCATTAAATGACACGACATAAAATATTCATACATCATTGCATCATAAATAATCATGTATTGCATCATAAATAAACATATACTTAGAATTTCACATGAACACTAGAGCACAACGATCCCATACAGTCGTCACCTGTCGCAAAACTTGACATAAAAATTAGTAACAGCACATCATATATCATAACATAATTTATTAATAAAATCCCTTAAATAATGTTACTAACTTAACGTGGTCCGTTACATAAAATAGGCGGGTGTTACAATACCAATCTTGGGTCAATTGCTCAAGTCTAGCAACTGTCCTGGCTTGTTGTCCTATCCCAATGCTAGTCTCAGCATGTTCACAAAAAACTTAAACATATGTCTCGGCCGCCCTTGGCAGTGGTCTTAGTGTGAACCTAACAATAGCCTTGTGTAATAAAGATTTAGGCAATGAATTTTGTTATGATTACACATATTATGTAACGCTCCTATATGGAGGTTAACAGTTTTTAATGAATTAAAATAAAAATTAGAAATAAAAATAAAACCTCAAAAATAAAGTTGCACAGGGTTTAAATGAAAACTCTCAAATCAAAAATAAAAATATAAACGACAATTAAACCACAGTTTAATGCAGCACCTTAAATTTAATAATATAAATTGTCGTAGTCAACGCATTTTAATACAGTCACAGAAAATAACAATTGATGCTTACATTATCATGAAGAACATTCTTAGCAATTAAAGCAGTCCCAACGTAATATAGCTACATAGCTTCCTCAATTATTTTTCTCGTAGCCACCTCACACTTAGTGAGTCCTGAAAAGGTGAAAATATAAGGGAATAAGCAACAATATGCTCAGTAGGGAAAAACCATTACTCACCTTTAGGTTTTTATCATTACCACATTAAAACCTACATGGTTAGTTAATACTCATCATTATCCAGATTATGAGATTTATTATAATCATATTTCGTAGATACCATAGTTAATCATTACCGAGTTTCATACGTATACATATATACAAATATTACAGTTCCTCATTATTCCTAGGTATCCATGTTCAATAGAGTATCACTCAACTCATCGAAACCCAAATGGGCTCGCTTGATCACCCTCTAAATATTTCAAAGGTGTTCCGATGAGGGGACATCAAGCCCTAAGCCCTCACCAAGTCGATTCCTATATAGTATGTTCTGGGACTTTCGACCTAAGGAAGCGTCATCACCTTCTCCCTATTTTACCTTTTAGGGTATTCTTGACCAAGGGTGTAACCGCCGCCCTCTTCACGTCTCACCATTTCTCTATATTTAATCATTATTTATATATATCTATGTTGAATTGCTATTATATGAGTATCACATATGAAACTATGACATGGACTTGTCTTGTATTGTACGGCGAGGAACATAATGAATTGACACATGTTGTTATAAATTAAGAAGCATGGTTAGGAAAACTATCTTGAGGTAAAACAATCAATTTTAATTCCATAAAAACCACACAAAAAATAAGTAATCGAATCGCTACCTTCCAAGCTTATCAACAATCTTTCAATCCGGAAATCAATTAACGTTAGCTCTACACTCCCTTGATCCTAAGGTGTGCATAAGAACAATTAAAACTAAAGCACAACATATAACTACATTCATAAATAAATCATGTGTAAATCTATCTTACTAGTGTGCCATTAAAGCTTTTATGCAAATTCCTTTTTGAATACCAAAGTAAACAATTTTTGTCTTAACACAATATAAAATGTATACAAGCAATCTATATGTTTTAGTCCCTAATAAGATTCATCAATCACTTAGGATAATATTGGAAAGGTTGCAAGACATTAAGGAATTAGGTGGTGAGCAAAGATAGGTTCTTGGTTCAGGTTAGCAGCTGATATACCATGGCAAACTGGCAGTACACTTTTGCAAAGAGGATAGGTTCACTATCTACAATCATCACATGGGTTAACAGGTGGTTTACTTAACGTAAATGGGTGGTATATTACCACTGGCAGGTTTACTAGTTTCCAATCTGAAAATTAAAAAATTCATAGAAAATAAAATACAACTCCGATTTAGGGTTATGATAGCTCGTTAGAAAGCTTAGGATGTCTACTTTTTAAATATGCAAATCAATTTACAAAATTCATTATAATTTGATCCTAGAATTTCAAGAAATAGCCACTGCCCATAGAGGTATTACAAAGTTTATGGAATGTCAGGTTTTCCTTTAACCCAAAGCATATCATCCTTGTTCAAAATCTCAAAACCATTCTAAAATATACAGCATGCATTATATAATCACAATAAACACATTCTCATGAGTTTTATACCAAAATCATCATCAAACTATATTTTTAGTATTTCTTGCAAATAAGGGTGAAGACATACTTATATCAAACTTTTTCATTCAAAACTATGAACTCTAAATTGTGCAGCAAAATAAATGAGAAAATTCAAAGTAAAGATGGTAGATAAAACTAGATTAATTTTTCTAAAATCTTACCTTAAAATCTCACTGAAAACTTTAAGTCATTAATTCAAGGGATTAAAGCTCAAGTTCAACTTTAGCATAGAGACTTTTGAACAACATGGAGCTGGGTTTCTCAGGCTTAGAGAGCAGAAGAAAGAAGAAGAAGAGAATGAGAGGAAGACATTTCAAGGAGGAAGGGAAAGATAAGTGTTGCACGGAGAAAAGAAAATGAATGCATGGTTTTCTTTGTTGGAGGGCCCAATTGAAGAAGGAAAATAATGGGAAGTGGGAGACAAGTAGGTGAAGCATTAAGTGCATTATGTCTCCTTTGGAGACTTTAGTTCATATAATGCCAAATGGCATTTTAGTAATTAATTTGATGTTCCAAGAGCGTTTCGGTAAATATACTAAATAGGTATAAAAAAATTTTAGAAAATTTTGAAATAGGTAGAAGTAAATAGGATGAAATAGATTTTAGATAAAACAAATTTTAGTTAGCACACTAATAATTAATTTAATTACCATATTACCTGTTAAGACAATAATGGGTGTCATATATTATAGTTTATATAATTATTTATCAAAATGAGAATGGATGATCAATTCTGAATTACATTTTTATCTGTGCATTTTATGTTCGATTTTGAAAATAAAATGCTCAAAAATTAGATGTCCTGGAAGGCAATTTTAGTATCACAAAGATTAATTTGAATCCAAAATTGAAAAAAAGAGATTTAAATTATGTCCACTTGAATAAATATAGACTCATAAGTTAAGAAAGAAAAATCATGCCAATATTCAAAACAAATTAATTTTTTAGGGTCAAAGCAAATTAAATCGACAAGGAAGCAAGTCAATTTATTTAACATAAATTTCAAGTTACAATCGTAACGACCCTCCTTACGTGGCCGTCACTTAACTTAAACATGCTTATAAACTTAAACTTACTTACAAATAAGGTAGAGAAATTTGGGATAATTTTTTTTTTAATGGATTCTTACTATTGAATCCTTAAACATAATGCCTTAGAGGAAATAATAATTGTTTCCCCAAAACTTAGTAACAAATGATTTCTTGAAGATAAGGAATTCTCAACATATAATCTTAAAAGATATAATAATCATTTCTCAAAACTTAATTGCATAAACCTAACATAATACAAAAAATTCTCAAACGTGGTAATAACGTAATAATAAGCATTACGTTTTAACATAGTTATAATTTCTAAAAGCATGATCCTTTACATAATTCATAACATTAATTTCTTGAAACATAACCATAGTAATTTTCTTGAACTTTTCCTTTTAAAACATAAGAGTAATTATTTAGCAACTATTACTTTAAGGACATTTCTCAATTTAGATAAAACTATTTTCAAGACAATTTTAAATTAAATATTAAAATAAAATCCCATTTAAATGCTCTCTAAACTTTCTTAGCAATTATTTATATATTTTACTTATAATTTTAACATCTTAGAAATATCATATTATTTTCTTAAAACTAAACCTTCTTAAACTAAACAAACTATAATTTCTTATAACTTAAACTTTTAAGTTTAAGATATTAATTTCTTAAAGATTTTCTTTTAAACTTTCATAATAAATTCATAAAAACATATCCGTAAAATTCATTTATGAACATAACGTAAAACTCCCATAATCCTTTGTAATTCTAAATAAACTTATAATTTTCTTTCTTAAAAATTTCGTGCATTTGTTGCATTGTCTATTGCAACCTTTTTAAACATTAAAATCCTCTGGACCAAGGTTGCGTAACCACAAGCTCGGTTTTTAAAACATAATTACGTAAATTATTTACTTATTCATATGCACATAACTTTCATAAAGTGTAAGCATACGAAGTTTCGTAAAATAAAACACGCATAAATTCGTAAAATAATAATGCGAAAATATTACATTGCGTGAGCAGCATCCATTCCCATCTTCATCATTCGTCCGCCGCTCACCACTGGCCATCAAGTGCCGCTGACAGGTTTTTTTTCTTACCTACAACATGAACATACTTAAATAAGCTTTTGCTCAGCAAATAGGAAATTAGCCTCGCAAAACATAATTAAAAATCATTTAATAAAAATATGCATAAGCATTTTATGCTTGCTTATCAACTTGATTTATGCTTAATTATTTAAGCTGTAACTTATCTTCTTACTTTAGGCCTGAGTGATCGTACCGCTTGCGCGCGAGTCTTGGGAAGTTAGGGTTCGCGAGGTCCCAACGACACCAAGATCATTCATTACTTTAACATGGAGCCTCTCCATGGGTCGGGAGGTTGGTACGACACCCTTAACTTGTCTTATAAGTTTCACTTGTCTCATTGTGTGTATGCAGTATGACTTATCACTACATGACATCACAATTTCGTAATTCGTGAATCGTAAATCATAATCATACATGAATCGTAAATCATTATTATACTAGACTTGAAGGTGATTAAACAATATAATTTATATATTGCATACATCACACATTAATCATATTATCAGCATCTTAGCATTTCACATCATGTCATAACATATAACAATGTAATAAATCACTGATAATGCATTTTCATAAATTTTATGAAAATATTAAAAATTTATTTATTTTTAAAACTATTCATACTATAGGCGAGATTCCTACTTACCTAGACTCCGAGCTGTGCGGGTCCAGTTGCATCTCGTTGTATCCACAGTCTACGCTGCATCCTCAGCAATGCTCCTCGGACCACTGTGGATGGCTAGGAATGATCCATGGAGATTTATTATTGTTGAAAACATCATTCTGGACTCTGTTACTGCAATCTAAGTCGCCTCGATTTACGTGCAATTGATACCGGATGATTTTTATTAGAGTGAAATTAGCTCAAATGGAGATCACCATCGCTTTTAGAGCATCGAAACGAGTCAGGAGGCGGTCTCAGCTCTTCGATTGGGCATCCGAAAGTGCAAGGCTGGAGGTCCCTGGAGGCCAGCCGTCCACCGCGGCGCATGCGGCGGCTCCTGTGGCCGAACTGAGCTGAGAGCTTGGGGTTCTGCTAGTTTTCCATTTGATAAGTTTGATGGCAGCTTCAATTTTATGCAATTTGGCCTCTAACCATGTGGATCAAAGCTCAAAGTCGACGGCAAAAGTGGAGACTTCGATCTCTTATCTCCGGCGATGCTACCGTGAAATTGAGTTAGGGGTTTTGTTCCCCGTAGCACTCTGAGCGTTTCCCCTCTAACGGTGGGGCTCGACATGGCATGGAACGGTGGCCCCACCTCCTCGCGGTGGCGTTCCACGATGGGTCTTGGATCTTTGCCTTCTCGAGGTGTTTCTCCAAAATTGAGGTGTTGGGAAGCTTCATCATGCAGGCCTGTACATTTCCCCTTGTCCAATTTGGGGCGAGGCAGCCGGGAACGTTGTGATCGGTGTTCCTCGTGGCAGCGCACAAACATGGAGACCGATCATGCTCCTCCGATGGAGTTTCCATGAAATTGGTTGGGGGATTAGTCTCTTTGTGACCCTCTAAGTCTTTTCACCCAATCAATTTAGAGCTATGGGATCGGGAACGGTGACGTCGGTGGCTGTCGTGGTGGTGGGCGGCGTTGGCCTTCAAACTCCGATGAGAGTTAGTCAGGTCATGAAATTGAACGGGAGAAAATCTTCCCCATCCCCCTCTGACCATAACCGAGTCACCAATTTGACTCAACGACAATGGAACGGCCAAAGTCGTGATTTCACGATGGCTCCACGATAGCAATTGTGGAACTCCAGCATACAGCCAAGCAAGGGTGCAATTGGGCGGGGGCACTCACTCCCCGTCGCCATCTGAGTCGAACGGTAGCGGCGGTGTACCTCAATGCCACCGTGAACGATAGCATCAGGTGGTGACACGGTGAAGAAAAGAGGCAGCTCTAGCGAGGCTTTTTCGGCGAAAATCGAGGGGTGCCACCAACTACATTTTGTTCTACTCATTGAGCTGAGTTTATAGACACCAAGATCGTGTCGATCGGTGCTTGGACGGCGAAGAAATCACGTCGGAAGCTACTATGTTTCTATGGCTTCAACCGGCGTGTGTGGCCTCCTCTGACAGTGTTTTGGGCTGCACGGCACACCGTTGGACTCAGCTCGATGAGAGCTTCCTGTTGGTGTGAGAGGTGTCAAAAATGGAGGCTGGATTCTTGGACTGAGTTGGAGGAGAGAGACAGTAGAGAGAGAAAGTAGAGATAGAGGGGATGAGCTGATTGATTGGCTGATTTTTTTTTTGTGTGTCATGTATTTATAGGCCCTCATGTGGTCCACACAGTCAAATATATGTTGTGTCGGGTTGATCAAGTTTGATCCATAAACTTGAAATTTTCATAGACATAACTGTACTTTTTAAAATTGTAATATTCTCATTCTTTAAAATGTTACATAAGGTCTAATTTTCTTGTTGTATAATTGCCGTATAAACATCTTCATACTGTTATAAAATCATTTTCATAAAAATTTATCCATACTATATGGATTTTGTGATTAAATTTTGAAACTATAAACTTTGAAATATTTGTCTTCAAAACTAATGATTAGCTATTTTTACAACTGTATCCATAGTAATACATGTGTATATATACATATGTATGTATTTTAAGAAAATGTTATATATTTAAAACTTTGCTCAATATAAGTATTTTTATTGTTTTTAACTTTTTAAAACTTTAAAATGTAATTTAAAACATATCTTTTCATTAAAAATTTTCATATTGTAAACTTAAAATTTCATTATAAGAACTATAGCTGTAATTTTTATAGAAGTTTTGTAGTAAATTGACTATCTAAAAGTCAATTTAATTTAAAATTCTAAACTTTGCATAATCTCGTGCCTTATGGATATAACACGAACTACTTCTTGTAAAGAGTCATTTATGGGTCCACGTCTTAGCAATAAATCAACATTTGTGGACCCCATCAACGCATTTTTTCTTCTTTACTATTACTAGAACAATTGTTATTATTATTATTGTCTTTACAATAATAATAATAAACTTTACGTAATTATTAATGTGTATAATAATTAACCATACACATTCAAAATATTAGAATTCTTGAATTTCCAATGATTCATATAACTTGCTTGAAATTCTAATCTTTATAATCTTCTTAAATTTCGAGATCGATTATAGTAAAACATGTCATAAATCTTGCACACTTAAACTTGGTACTCACCATTTTCAATTTATGGTATGGAACTCATGATCACTATTGATCTAGGTTTCTTTTACTGAATTAACATCATATAGGAATTTTCCACATCATCATAGTAAGTTGGAAATTCCCCTTTTGCCAAATAACATCATCTTTTTGGCTCATGCATGAAATTAATGAATCATAAACTTTTAGTTTAGCACATTAAATAATTATTTTTAATTATTTTAATGTACCATCATAACATTACATTGTTACATGTTTCATAAATAAAGCACGTAAATTTGTGCATTCACAACATTATTTATTTTTAAGGTCTTCAACTATTAAGACCTTTAAATTTACGTATTAATAAATGTTAAACTTGTACCTTTTCAAGTATTTAGCTGAGTAATTATAAAAAAATCCTTAATTAATCATACTTATTAATTTTTGGATATTTCTGATCATCACAATCTACCCACCTTATAAATTTTTTGTCCTCGAAAATTGAGATACAAAGGTCAAAAGAAAGACAGACGTTTTTGCACTCATTGTAACTTCCAAGGACATACCATTGATAAATGCTATAAACTCCATAGTTATCCCCCTAGTATTAAACCTTGACCAAAGCCTTCTCAATGGGCTGGTAATGTCCATCAAGTTACTGGCCACCTTTCCCCTGAGAACAAGGCTCCCAATGACAGTAGTGGCATGGACACTTTTCTGCAGAATCTCAATATAACTCAATCTCAACAACTAATGATAATGCTTTCCAGTCATCTAGCTGCCTCAGTAAGCATCAATGATAAACAGGACACAGCCGCGACTTCATTCTCTACAAGTACTTATTTTTCAATTTCAATGAATCCTATCCGTTCTTCTTCTGGATTCTAGATAGTAGATTCTAGTGCTTCTTGACGTATTTGTTGTGATGCTACTGCCTTTGTTTCTATGAAACCCATCACCAATTCTACTGGTACATTGCCCAATCATTTGAGCATAAATGTTCATTTCAGTGGAACCGTAAAGCTTGGTTCTCATTTGACACTTGAGGATGTCCTCTTTGTTCCACAGTTCAAGTTTAACTTGATTTTTGTGAGTTCTCTTACGACTCATTCCCAGATTACAGTCATATTCCTTCCTGGTCCTTTTCTGATTTAGGACCTTTATAGCAAGAGGATGATTGGCAAGGGTAAATAGTTGACTGACTTATACATCCTTGACACATACTCTTTGATCCAGAACTCAACTATTTTTGTTAACAATGTCTCAACTCGGATTTGGCATAACAAGCTTGGACATCTCTCTTCCACAAGACTAGAAATCTTGAGGCCCTTATTGCAATATAGTCATCCAAACTTTACTCATAATGATCCTTGTTGTATATGCCCTTTAGCTAAATAAAGACGTTTGTCTTTTGTATCTCACAACAATATGTCTCCGATGCCTTTTGATTTGGTTCACTGTGATATATGGGGCCTTACCATATTACAGCATAGTCAGGACATAGATATTTTGCGACTTTAGTTGATGATTACTCTCGTTTTACCTGGACTTTTTTACTCAAGCAGAAGTTTCATGTAGCAGTTGTGATTCCCACGTTTTCAATATGATTGCTACACAATTTGACAGCAAGATAAAAGTTTTCACATCTGATAATGCTAGAGAATTAGCCTTTAGTAATTTCTTTAATGAAAAGGGTGTGCTACATCAATTTTATTGTACTTGAAAGCCCTTAACAGAACGCAGTTGTTGAGAGACAGCATCAGCATTTATTAAATGTTGCATGTGCTTTATATTTTCAATCTAGAATTCCAATTCATTATTGGACTAAATGTGTTTTGACTGCCACATATTTGATCAACCGTACACCTAGCCCTTTACTACAAAACAAGACTCCTTATGAAATGCTGTACAAAAAACCTTTGGATTTTTCACATTTCAAATTGTTTGGTTGTCTATCTTTTGCATCAACTTTACCAGCACATAGATTGAAGTTTCATCCTTGAGCTCGAATGTGTGCTTTTCTCGGATATCCTAGTGGCTTAAAGGGCTATAAATTGCTAGATCTTCAATCCAAAGAGGTCTTTATCTCTTGAGATGTTGTTTTTCATGAAGACAACTTTCCATTTCACTTGGTTCAATCTATTGAAGCTTTACAGGATCCTTTTCCTGACTTAGTGATTCCTTGACCTGCCAATGAACCTATTTCCTTTACTCCAACGCCATCATCCACTTCACGTTCTTTACTTCAATCTTATTCTTCTTTTCATACAACACACTCTATAACTCCATAAACCATATCCCAGAATGAAGTTAGAAGATCTTCTAGACCTTCTAAACCTCCTTCTTACTTACAAGATTACCATTGTGCCCTACTCATTCATTCTTCCTTTAACGAAAATAATAATTTGACTGAACCTATCCTATATCCAACTTTATTTCCTATAATTCTCTATCTTCCTCACATAGACACTTCATACTTTCTATGTCATCTCAATTTGAACCACAGTTTTATCATCAAGCTGTCAAATTTCCTCATTGGAGAGAAACTATGCAAGCTGAGTTAGATGCCATGGAAGCCAACCATACTTGGTCTATAATTCCTTTACCAAATGGGAAACACACTATTCGTTGCAAGTGGATCTACAAGATTAAACATAGATCTGATGGCTCCATTAAAAGATATAAAGCTAGATTAGTGGCTAAAGGATTTACTCAACAAGGTGTCGATTTAATGGATACATTTTCCCCTGTGGCTAAACTTGTGATTGTGAAAATGTTATTGGCCTTAGCTGCTAGTCAATCCTGGAATCTAGTTCCAATGGATGTCAATAATGCGTTCCTAAATGGAAACCTACTTGGAGAAGTATACATGGATCTTCCATAAGGGTATGGCATAAAGGGGGAGACTCCTCAACCAGGCACTAAGTTGGTGTGCAAATTACACAAATCCATTTATAGTCTTAGACAAGCATCAAGACAATGGTACTCAAAATTCTCTAGCTCACTAATTCAATTCGGAATTTCACAGTCTAAATCTAATTATTCTCTCTTCACTAAAGGTTCAGATCCTCTTTTGTAGCTTTACTAGTATATGTGGATGACATTATCCTCACAGGTCCGTCTATGGCTGTCATTGGTTCTCTCAAAAGCTTCTTGCACACTCAATTCAAACTGAAAGACTTGGGGAGTCTCAAATATTTCCTAGGCTTAGAAATTGCAAGATCTTTCAAAGGAATTGTCCTTTCATAACGCCATTATACTCTACAACTACTTGAAGATTCAAGCCTTCTTGTATCTAAGCCTGTTTTCATACCTATGGATCCCAATTTAAAACTCACTATGGATCAGGGAGAACCTCTTGAAAATGCTTCACAATATAGGAGACTAATTGGTAGTCTTCTTTATCTCACATTTTCTCGCCCTAACATTACATACACCTGATAAATTAGTTTTAGGATAATTAATTAGATGATTTTCACTTAATATTTTTGTTAGTTTTGAGCAATTTATAAGGATTTAATAATAGTGTTCTGTGTTCTTTTGTAGGTTTTGAGGAAAAAAAGATACATGATAGCAAAGTACGGGGCAAAACGGATAAAAAATGAGCAAAATTGGACTCGGGATGAAAATGGAGCCTAGACGCCAGCTTATTGGCGCCTAGGCGCTCAGACAGACAAGGTTCTATACAAAAACCCGAGAGCAAAGCGCCTAGGCGCCATAACTTGGGCGCCTAGGCACCATTCTATGAACACAAAAGGCCAAGAACCAAGCGCCTAGGCGCTATTCTATCATGAAGGCGAATTAACACTGTGGCGCCTAGGCGCCAGTTCGAAAAAGGGGGCATGCCGTCTGTGTAGCGCCTAGGTGCTACAATCCTGGCGCCTAGGTGCCATTACGAAGCCTAGGCGTCAGAAATTCGAGCCTAGGCGCCGTTGCGATTTCAACTTAAATTCTAGTGTAATTTCGTTCCAAAATTGCCCTTTCAAACCCTAGCATATAAATAGAACATTATAAAGGGTTGGAGCATGAATTTTGACAAAGAGAAACTGCAAAAAAGAGGAGAGAAGACACACACTACTTTGGAGAAGAAGATCGGTGCAACCCGGAGACGGAATCATCTTCCCATCCAAACATACAGTTCTTTCCTTCTACTCCTCATGTTTAAGAGATTGTTTAGGATGATTTTTAATTTCATTATGAACTAACTTTCTCTGTTCTAGGGCTACGATGTAGCCGGATTATGAATGTTCACTTTTATTTAATTTAATTCAATTCGATGTTTATTCAATATCTATGTTGAGTGTTTAATCTAATCTTAATGCTTGTAAAAGTTTGCACACCTTTTGCATGATTTGTGATTTAATTTGAGGCTGAGAAGCGATAATTAAATTAGACTATGATTGAATGCCATGAGATCATCATAGGATAGAGATATCTATGAGACTTGTGTAACACTATGAATTTCTTGATCGTCATGAATCTTGGTAAGTTTAGAGTTTCCACAGAGATGTAGGAAATTTGCTAACTGGGATAAATTATTAATGCTTGAGAAAGATTAATGACTACCTAGGAGAAATTCGTTATCGGCATAGGAATAAATGTCAATTGATTAAATTAGATAAAAGTAGATATAATTAATCTGGTGAGTTGAAAACCCTAGAAGTCTTAATATATTGAATTCTCATTGTCAAAGTTGCAATTTCTCAATTTTCATTCATTTAGTTGTCTTACTTTTACCATTTTCATCATTCCATTGTTTACTATATTTCAGTTGTTCAAATAGAATTAGAGTTAAAGTAATTTGGTAGTTAGTGACAGTTAGTCCTCGAGGGAACGATTTTTACTCTCACTTTATTACTTGTTAACGATACGTGCACTTGCGTTAGAAAATCCGTTCACAAACTCAATCAATTTCTAGCTTACCCTCACACATCTCACTTACAGGTAGCTCATCATCTACTACGATATCTTAAGTAACATCTTGGCCAAGGCTTCTTCTTTTCTTCATCATCTACACTTCAGCTCAAAGCATTCTCAAATGCAAATTGGGGTTCCTATCCAGACACTAGAAAATCTGTTACTAGTTTTTGTGTATTTCTCGGTGATTCTTTAATTTCATGGAAAGTGAAAAAGCAATCCACAATATCTCGCTCATCTGTTGAAGCTAAATACCGTGCTTTAGCCTCCACAACCTGTGAACTAATTTGGTTAAAACAGCTGCTACAAGACTTTGGTATTGATTCATCCTGGCTAGCTCTTTTTTTTTTTGTGATAATCAAGTTGTTCTCCACAGTACCTCAAATCCAACATTTTATGAATGAACCAAACATATAGAAATTGACTGTCATTTTGTTCGAGACAAACTCAATGCTGGAATCATCAAGCTTTTACCCAGTTGAACTCAACACCAACTTGCTAGCATGTTCACTAAAGCTCTTCCTTCTTTATTAGTGATTTTACTCTTATCCAAGATGGCTGTTAAAGATATCTACAATCCATATTGAGAGGGAGTTTTAGATTAACAAGTTTGTTACAATTAGTTTTAGTTTGTTAGAGTTAGTTTGCTGAGTTGGAATGCCAGCCTGTCAAAACAATTATAAATTATTCAGCGAAATAAGCTGATTTGTAACCTTCCTTTTGCGTAATTTCAAATTCAATACAATAGGGCATTTTCCCTCTTCTGCGTGTTCATCTTCTTGTTTTCCCCTGCTTTCCTTCTTCCTCCAAGAGTGATTTCAGATTCAATAACAACAACAGTAAAACGTTAAAAATTACTTTACTATAAAACTCTCACACTTATCTCAAATCAACATTATCATTTCATAAAAAAGTATCGACAACCAAGAAAATATTGATCCAACACATATATTTAGCCAGGAGGCAAATCAGAGTAAAAACAGAGGAAGGTGACTTTTTTTCCTTTTTTTCTTTCTTTAAATAGTGAGAAATGCAAAAAATGAGCCAAATTGGCTTCTCAATACACTAAGGTCTGTTTGGTTCGAGTATTTGAATAGAGTATTTGAATAAAGATTTAAATTTTTACGAGAGAAAATACTGTAACAAAATGATTCGAACCGTGATTCAAATATCGAAACAAACGAGCCTCTAGTATATTTTAAATCTCAGCGAGCCATTAGTTAGATGATTAACTTGTAAATAATGATTTTACTATACCATGGTAAATAGAAAGCAAATTCACCTTAACGCGTCAACATGCTAATTCACCTTAACGAGTTGTTCTTCAACTTTGCTGGTGACTTGAGTTGGACTTCAGTATCTTCAATGGCATCTCGAACCATATATATCATTCCATCCCGCCGTCGGAATGATCCCCATGCGTTTTGGGCCGTTGATCGTGGGCTGGGTGGTGAGGATAAGCCGAGGGGTAAAAAGAATATTATTTGGCCTGTATTTGTCGGTTTCCGGTTTAATACCTACTAAAGGGTTGAGCTGAGGGAAAACGGTGACGTTCGCTTCATCGGACAGATCTCTGCCAGTCGCTCCGCCGCCGCCCGCAGAAACAACAACAAGCCTCACAAGAAATCCGTAGCTATCGTCCGATCTCATCAGCTCTCATTTCTCTTGCATTTTTTTTACTCGTATTCTTATGATAACATCACTTTCGATTTGGACCGAAACAAATAACCAAAAAAAAATAATAATAAAACTTGAATCTTCTTGGCTATTCAACTTCTTGATTTGTGAAAATGGAAAGACTTTTTTTTAAATATTTTTCCTTTTCTTTTTTGTTTTGTTTGTTCACTGTTCATAATCAGAAAATATATAAATCAAAGAAGAATATGTGTGAGCACAGTGTCGGTGGGAGTTGTTTCTTCTTGAAATATCAGAAGTGGGATTATTTTTATGTTTGTTTTATTTCTTTTGACTTTGTGGTGGAGTTTTGGAGGGTTTTTTTTTTTGTATGATATTCTTTTTTTTTTTGGAGTTGCCTTTAATCAAGGTTTGTATTTTTAAATTTGGCTTGACGTTTGAGATTTGGGTTTTAAATTTGATTATAAATAAAGTAAGAAAGTAACATGGTGGAGACATGATAGACGGTTATTGGGTGGGGTTTAGAACCGTTTCAAAAGATTGGATTTTGTGCTTATATATAAGTATATATAGGGTGTTTGGCACGATGGTTAAAACCATTGATTAAAACTATTTTTATTGTAGCATATGAAAGTTTTATATTGTAACAAAATTTTTTTTTTACTGTAGCATATGAAAGCTTTACATTATTTATAATTGAATTAGTGGTCAAAACTATTATTGCTAAACACCCTTCAATTTCATGTTATTTTTGTCTCTGAAAGATGAACTCCATATTAAATTTAGAATTCTGAAGGTTGGTGAATTATGAAAATATATAATCCTCGGTTACACTAAGAAAAACAAAATCGGTGGCGCTAAAAAGTTTTAACGTTATCCAAAAAAAACTTGATGACAGCTATGGTATTTTTGTCTTTGTTTTTACGACAGCTGTGTGATATAATTGGCATGTGAATTTTGCTTTCATGCTTTGAACTTTGTGTTGGGTGAATTGGTCTCTGTTTGTTCCACTCTTATGTGGTATCACTTCAAATTGGCATTCTAACGCTGGAAATTTGTGATGATTTAGTGGCATTGACGAGGAGTGCAGTGAAAAAATTTAGGTTCAATTACGAAGACAGAAAAAAAAAAAAAAAAAAAGAAAAAAACACACACGCTGTCAATGGCCAACAACAATCCATACAACATTTCACTTAAAAATGCCAACATCATTTACATTAAAAAAATGCAAAAAAAAAAATTTTTGAGTTACGTCCATCTCAACACTTGGTTGCGATTAGGGCATTAAAGTTACTCCGCGGGTTTGCGTACAAATTTCGCCCATAAATTGCCACTGTCATTGCCGATAGATAACATTAATGCCCAATCAACACAAACAGTACACAGCCGATCCCCGGTTAAAACATAATTTGCTCCACAAATTAAGGAACTAGTGGCCTAGAGTCAGAATAGTTTAAAAACATATTAAGTTATTGATAGAATGCTAAGCGGCGACAGGTTGGAATCAAGGTCACATATATATATATATATAGAGAGAGAGAGAGCATCTCGACCGAAAACATATTTAATTACAACACCTCTAATTCTGCTATGAAATGTATGTAATTTTTTTCATTGCAATTATCGATTTGTTATCACAAATATCTTTGTAACTTCTGGTTATTTCTCGCGAATTGATATCTTCAAGAATTCTTTTAAGCCATGTAGCTTGTGAATGTGCGGTTAAATATTAAAATTACGGCTGACCTACATTCTCTACTTCAGCTGAGGATCGAGCAAGCAAAATGCTTTTGACTGCGGCCATTATTGAATCTTTTTTTGAATTATTTATACATCAGTTTTATGAAAATAAATTTAGAATGCGAATTTGATTGTTGAGCACTTTATATTATTAATGTTAATGTGCGTTTTATTTTAAAGTAAAGACCGTGATGCCACTCAATTGGAAAAGAAGATTGTAAGACCTGACAGACAAAACAAACAGTGTTTTATGCACATATAACACGTTAAGGATACCCTATGTAAACGATAATTGAATATAAAAACTTTGTAAACTGAAAATGCAAAAATTAATAATATGAACACAGCGATATGGTTATTTAGCGTGACCCAAAACCCTTACGAGAAAAAACCATAAGTGCTCTCTCACATCAGAGATAAGAAAGATCCACTATACCAAATTATGGTTACAAAGATTGGAATTACAAGAAAGCCTAGAATCTACACCAACTTGAAAACCATGATACTTCTTATGCGGCTCGCACTCTTTCAAACTCCTTATCCTAATCCAAGCCGTCTTTGGTCGCCTTTGATCTAACTAATGTACTCTGAGCCTTCAATCCCTAAACACCTTCCTCAGATTATCTAGATTGGAATGAATAGACTAAGGCAACACAAGGATGAGAGCAATATAATGGAGTCTAAAAACACTTAGTTTTTCACGTGGGTTTTTCTCTCACTCAAAAGTTCTAACTCAAAAGTCACAACTCGTCCTTCTTAAATAAGCAAAGCTTAGGTATGGAAAGTGTCTTGGTACATCCTCTTAACCCTTGGGTCGGATCTTAACTAATCCAACAATAAAAATATAACTTAATTGCTGAAGATAAGTTTGATTCTCATTAAACTAAAATTCTAGAAAACGATTGTGCTAATGGGTCGTGATCTCGTGGGTGTTGTCACATCAGCGATCTTCATTGGCTGTTTACACACACTGTCGAAAAACCAGAATTCAAAATAATTTAAAACTACATATGAAATCTATTAGCTTTGAAATTTAAAAATCAAATAAGCTTCAAGTTTATCACGAAGAAACCCTATAGAACTCACAAATATTATTAAACCAATTATTCAGAGAATATTCCTTTTTCACAAACGCCACATCCGGATTATTCAAAGAATATTCCTTTTTCACAAACACCATGTAAGCCGAATCACACTTCAAAATTCAAAATAACTTGCCACACAAGCAACCAGCTGGACCAGTACTCAACTTAAACTTTATATCCTTCAAATCTGATTAGCAAGCCTCACCACATTGTGATGATATTTGATGAACACAATGAATAGGAAATAAACTAAAAATACCACATAGGATCCCAAGAAGTTAACACAGTACACATGTAAATTGTACACGTGGAGGGCTACAAACCCCTAAAACATAGTACAGTTGTAAATTGTACACGCGGAGGGTTACAAACCCTAACAAAGACAATGAGAATGTGGTCTTTTTAATTTTGAATTATTTTTACATTAATAATTTAGTTTAGAGCGTGAATTCGATTGTTGAGCATTTTGTGTTATTAATGTTTGTTGGAGCCAGATTTCGTGCCTCAATTCAAGTCATCCTGTGTCAACCCGAGTTGACTAAGCTTGGGAATTATTAGCCTCAAGCAGTTTGTGGAAGGACCAATCCACTAGAGAAGGCAAGAAGAACTAGAAGATTAAGTTGAGTCAAACTGATTGCAGCATCGGAGATCGATCATAACTGCTTTGTGGCTGCTCGACAGCGCAGTGGAGACGATTGACTTAATGAATAATTTAGGAATTTCCCAATGAATCTTCTGTTTTTGGATTTAGGGGGATTTTTGGATCAAGGTCAACTAAATGCCTCTCAAAACTTTCAAGAAAAGTGGTTTAAATTCAAAATGGGATTGTCAACTCAAATTCAAATGAAAGAATCTAACCGAATAGGGAAACAAGCAAGTGCGATGAAGAAAAAGGATATTTCGACTCAAAAAAATTCATCTACATGCCACAGAGGCCACATTAGGGAAATGTGATGTGTAAATACAAATCATATAGTTCCTTTTACACATTGAACAGAATAGTGAAGAGCTCAATATCCACCGTAGATGCTGCTCTCATAACCAGAGTGAATCACTACAAATTCCTGAGTCTTTTTTGTTTTCGACACTTTATTGTTCTAGTTAATCAACCTTCAACAATTAGAATGCAATGGAGTATCGAATTGGTCATTGACCCTAAACAAAATCAACTGTTAAAATTTTCCCTTTACAATTTGGCGCTGTCTGTGGAAAAATGGCCAATATCGTGGATGACCGTGATCCTAATGCGCCACACAATGAGACTGGAGAAATGATAATGCTCTTGTTGACAGAAGCAGAAGACCATGCTGTGGCAGAGATAATCCAAGTACAAGAGGCGAGCAACATACATATCGCACAACTTGTTGCAAAAAACAAGGAGCTATGCAGCCTTTGGGTCAACCATGCATGGGGGTTCCAGCCAAACGGCAGTATCTGCTTATACAGCGGCCTCGTGCACCGGTCTTTGTTTTTTGTACTTTATTTTTCTTGTTCTCATTTTAGATCGACCTTCCGAAATTAGAACTTAAAGGACGGTCGAATTGGTCGTTAACCTTGAACAAAGAATTTTTCCTCTACAGTCTGGCGTCATCTGTGGAAAAGCGGTCAATATCGTGGAAGATCGTGATCCTAATGCCCCATGCAAAGAGAATGGAAAAAATGATAACCATATTGCTGATAGAAACGCCTCAGTAGCAGAAGCTAAACAAGAAGCAGAAGATCGTGATATGGCGGAAATAATCCAACGACAAGAGACAAGCAACATGCATACAGGAGCTAAGCTGATGATGGAGCATGTCCACCATCTTTAATACCACTTCCTCCTTTGGGTTGACACCATCTACGAGGCCAAATAGCAGTGTCTACATCTACAGTCGGTTCGAGCACCAGTCAGCACAATCCTACAATGTTCAGCCCCATGCATCGGATGTCGTCACTCACCCCGGTTATGACTCCATTCAAGTCGATGATAAACTAGTTTTATACTGTTAATTTAGATTTTTTTTTATACTTAATATTTTATAAGTTTTTTAGAATTTTAATTCATTTAGTTGTTTTTATTTTAGTTTAATTGAATTTATTTTTATTTTAGTTTTTGTAATTATTATTTTCTTTTACTTATATAGGTGAATTGGGTAAAATAGCATTTGGAATAAAGTTTTAGGGGCAGAAGGGTCCAGAAATTAGAGTGAGAAATTCGCAATAAACTCAGCTCCAGACGATCACCACAAGCGCAATAGGAGATTTAGCTACACCAGCCGTTCGATCGTTCCACACTTCAAGCAAGGGAGAGTGAAAAACAGTGGGTCCCAGGACTCCGTCCGTGTCTGATCTGGCGTTTCGCGCTCCCAGCAATGTCCGTGTAGTCTTGCCTTTAGCCAATTCGATCTTGCCACTTAGGGAACTCTACTTCAATGCTCCATTTTCTAGACGCCACGTGCTCCGGAAATGTCAGATGCTCACTTTGGCTTTGGTTTCTTCGCTGACATGAATGGAAGAGAAAAGGGCAAAAACCATTCCATTTATAGGACTCGAATATCAAGAAGACCCATTGCGTTGAGAGTTGATCAATTAAAAAGCAGAGCGCTACGCGCCTAAGCGCCCATATTTGGCGTTGCGGCGCCAGGACGGGAATTAAAAATTAAAAAACTTTCGAATTTTTACCCACTTCTCTCAATTCCTCACAGCTATAAGTAGGATCTTTTTTTGTTGGCCTAATCCCCGATTACTTAGAGCCGGAAGGAAATACCTAGTCAATTTTCTTTGGGTTTTTATTTTTTGGTTTAGATATTTTGAAGGGAAAAAATATTTCTAATATCAAAAGGAGAAAATTAAAGATTAAAGAGACAGGCTTAGAAACTTGTGACACTTTCACATGAGTTTTTCTTTTCAATTTTTTTTTATCTTTTTATTTTTGTTATTTGAGATGTCGAACTCTTGATTTTTATTTCTAAGGCTTTGATTTTACCTAATTATGATATTTTCATTTCTCTTTCAATTCAGTAATGAATTATTTTTTCTAGTGGAGTGTTCTTCGTTGTTCTTTATGCTTTTAATTAATTAGCCACTAGTTAGATGATTTGTTAATTTATAATAAAACCGACAAGAGATTTATGTTTTTCGATCATTGTGATGGATGCCATAAATTGCATGAAAGATAAACATATAATTGCATGGTTTGTGTGGTCGTTATATAGAAATCTATGGAACTTAATGACTTCTTGGTTGTTATAATTTGCATAAACATATAGTGGGTTAGCAGTTGAGGGTAGTTTTTGTAACGCCCCTTAATTCGGACGTCACAGATTTCGTTACATTTATACATTTATACTTATGTAACTTTAAACTTAAACGTAATTACATAGCTTATACGATATTTTCAATTGTAAACGTAGTTAAAAACATAACTAGGATCCATTCATACAATTTTTTTTTTTTAACATTGTTTAAAATAACATTGCTTAACTTATTCCATATCATAATTTATTCAATTATACTTTAAATTAATCATGAACTTATTTTAATAAAATAGACATACCAAGTTGTAAAATCATAATTTATAAAAACATCACATCACTTAAAAGTTACATACTCCCACAGTTCGGCAGGCCGAACATAATCGACAGACCGGAGTTTCTCAACCGGCAGGCCGGCAGAGGCTTTGCAAAACTGACTTAAAAACTCATCATCTTTTGGCAAGCTGAAAACGTGATCGGCAGGCCGACCAAGGATGTTCGGCAGGCCGACTGAGCCAAAATCCTAAAGAAAACTTAATTTTAAAAACAAAGCCAACTTTTCATAAAAATGCGGAAGATCAAAATTCCTTAAAATGATAAAATATAATATAAAACCATAGTTCAAATATTCTTAAAACTTAACATAAAAATAATGTTCAAAATATAAAACTTGATTTAAAACATAAAATCATTCTTCTTGGCGTTTTTTCGGTTACAATTCATCGTGCTTTGTGCTCACATGCCTTCTCATGTCCTCCACCTATTTCATGATTTTCTTACCCTTATCTGCAACATGACATAAAACATGATTAAGCTAATGCTTAGTAAGTACAAATAATTCTCACAATTTAAAAGATTACATAAACATCGTTATCATCATTGTCATCATATCATAAAAGTGCCTTAAGCACAATTTCATAGAAACATATCTTTCATTTCATTGACCATTTTAAAACATCTTCCATTTTATCTTTAGGGCCCAAGTGTTGCACCATGAACATCATTGTAGGCGCGCCGTCATGAGAGGAGAAGGGTAGCTAATCCCAAATCAAACATGACATCATAACATTTTATTTCATAGCATTGGTGTGCAACACTTATTAGGTGATACATATATATATATATATATATATAATTTTCATACTTTAAAACATGTCATCATCATATATACATAACTTTAAATCATGAAAATCTTTCATAAGAAATCCTTTAAGGAAATTAACCATAAAATCATCGTGAATACCATTGTAAACATATCATCAAACCTTGAAAAAGGTGTCATGTTGCAGATGAGAATGTACTTACCTTAAAGCTAGCTTAGTTAACCTTAATATACTTTTGGTAACGACACCGCGGTCTCGATGTGCTCGTTTCTTTGAGTGTTCATGCCATTTTATCCATTTAAAAATACAATAAAATTAATACTTATCATATAGCATTCATTCATATAACATTCATATATACATTCATCTCATATTACAAACATAATTCATAATCATCATTGTGACAACATAAATTTATCATCAAAACATCTCATACATTACAAACATGAAAATCTTTTGAAAACGTTTTCTAATAATTTAAAATACCTACATTTTAAAAATTCATATAAACATCTTATTATCATATATTTCAACATCATAAAAATATTTCATCATTAATCAAATCCTTTAAACATATAAAACATTTCATAACATAAAATACATTCATCATACATTATACATGTACATTCTTGACAACTTTTATGAAAACATCATTCATTTACCTCTTGAATAAACATTACATTTTTCATGCATCAATGTTAAACAGTAATATTTTACTGTGAGGGGTAGAGGATAGAAAATTCATATTTTTCATAAAAACATCGAAACGACATGAAACTTGAAAAAACAACACCCAATACACACATGAACATCATATTAAAAACTCAGGGCAAAAATACAATACCTATAGAAAGATTTTTGCAAACAATTGGAGGAGAAGAATTCTTTTTAGAGTTACCGAAAAAAATTAAGTTCTTACCTTGAAAATTTCTTCTTAAAATTCTTGAATTCAACCAGTAAAATATAACTTTTTCTTTCAATATTCTTGCAGAGTTTTTTTTTTTTTTTAGAGAGAAGGAGATAGGATTCGTGGAGAAGAGAAGAAGAATGAAAAAAAAGACAAACGTCTCAGAAGTTTGAGAGAGAAACGTGAGAATGAGAAAAAAAATAATGAAAAATGAACGTTAAAAATTTTAACATAATGAGCATAATTGATGGGAATTCAATTCCCCTCCATTAAGTAAGAATTTTCTTACTCAAATGGTGCTAATTGGTGTGGAGAAAAGGAGAGAAAGCAGGAAAGTCAAACAATCACTCCCTACTTACCATGTTTTGCCCTCTTAAAATGGAAAACCATTTAAAATCAGACAAATCAATGCAAAGTCAACCTTATAATTTCCTTAACTGACAAAATTATTTCATTATTATGTCAATTAATCACAATAAATCACCCAATTAACATAATTAACTCAACCATAAATTTGGAGAGTTTTCTGCTGACTGCTCGTCAGCCGTGTTTGGCCTGTCGATTTTTCCCTTCGGCCTGCCGGTTCCACCATGTTCGGCCTGTCGATGGTTTCCTTCGGCCTGCCGATCTTTGGCAGACTGTTCGGCCCGCCGAACTTGAAAGTCCGGCCTGCCGAACTGTCCTTAAATACCAAACATTAAAACATTCATGTCATCATTACATCATAATTAAACATACATTAAAACAATCATGAACACTTGAGCACAATGATTCATGCGGTCGTCACATGTCATATAACTTGACATAAAAAGTTAGTAACATTAACATCATATATCATTACGTCTATCATAAATTATTAATAAAATTTCATTAACGTCGTTACTAACTTAACGTAATTCGTTACAAAAAAAATATGCGGGTGTTACAGTTTTGATGTAACTTGATAGAGAACATCGAATAAAAGGATTTTTGACTCTCAACTAGGAGCATAATTTGAGACTAATAACGTAAAATAATTAAACGGATTAATTACGGTGAAATCGGACCCTAAGTCTGTAGTTATTGAATTTCTTTTTTTATTTTTGTTCTTGATTATTTTTAGTTTTATTTTTTTTCTCAATATCATCTGTCTCTTTTCGATTATTCAAATAAAATTAGAGTTAGTATAACTTTGGTACTTAATAGACAATCAATCCTCATAGAAACGATACTCTGCTCATTCTTTGTTAATTGTTAAAACAATAACGTGCACTTATGTTATGCAATTTTTTACAACAGTAGACCCCCTTTGGATCATTTACGTCACACCATTGTAATTTGTACTTACACGATATACCCATCTAATAAGTATTTGATATTTCAATGGTGGGATCTTTAGGATACCTTTAGTTTCAACTTTTAGACCATTTTATTCTTAGTCCTTTAAAAATATATTGTTGCAAATGGTTTAAAAAACAAGTCCATTTTTTCTTGTTCAAGTTTCCTAAATTAGTTCAAGTGTAGGAAACAATATTCTTAAAAACTTAAAAGAAAATAACATTTGAGAGTTCAAAACAATTTATAGAGAAGATTTAGGTGGAGCCTTCATGGTAAATAATCAAACATTCAAGATTATGGAAGAAAAATGTTCAGAGAAAAAAAAAAGGAAAAAAAAATATGATTACATAAAGAGTGCTTTTATTGACACCTTTTATTATACTTTTTGCACACTTTTTCTTTAATTACCCCTCATTCTACTTTTTACATCCCTCTAAAATACCAAAAAAATCTCTAGACTTAAATGGTATTAATCGGTTTTCCTTTTTATTCACCCACCAAATAACTTTACATTTTTTTCTAAATATTTTTCTTTTTCAATTTATACACTAAGCGATAGTTTTTCCTTAATGTACTTTTTTTTATTAAACCAAATTTGGATTACATAAAACAATAATCGGTAGTGAAGTATGAGGGTTTATATACGAATCCAACAAGTTATATTTTCTTTACTTAAAAACAAAAAAGAAAACATAGTTTTTTTTTCTTTTTTATACCATAATCTTTATATCAACAAAAAGAGGTTCTTTTTACTAGAGCATGTATTTATTTACATATTAAACAATTTTCAATGATATATAATTATAATTAATAACTATTAAACAATAATAAAAAAAGAATTTTGAAAAAAATAAATTATATATTTTTTAGAGAGACTCTTTTATGATAGAATTCATTTCTATTTTTTTAAGAAGAAATAATGCACTAACTTTTTAGAAGAAAATATATCCTTTTTTTAAGATAAAGTGTGTAATAAGTATGTATCTAAATCCTTAAGAGTAATTTTATTGATAAGTAATATAATAATAAATAAATTTTTATTAAATATGGGTGCGTGAAAACTAAAATACAAGACACCAATAGACTCTACCTAAATAATGAGACTAACTACAAAAACGTTAAATATTTTATTAAATGAGTGTGTCATGGAAACACGTATGGGGAGGTAATACGACTAACTGAATAATTTCCTCTCTCTTAACCTGTAGTCCTTGTGAAGTGGGGGCACCAGATAGGAACCGCATGAATCATATCCAGTCCTTGTGAAAGCCGTTGCAACATTAATAGGGTGTTTAGAAAGGTGATGAGAATCAGTGGTGGGAACCATATTTACTGTAGCATGTGAGAGTTTTATACTGTAGCATATTTTTTTATTGTTACTGTAACATATGAGAGCTTTACACTATTTATAACTGAGATTATGGTGAAAACTGAGTGGTTCCTACCACTATCAAACACCCCTTAAATCATATTTAGTCCTCGTGAAGTGGGGACACCAGATTGGAACCACTGACCTCCAGCATTAATCATATTTAGTCCTTGTGAAAGCCGTTGCAGCATTAGTCATACCTAGTCCTTGTGAAGTGGGGACACCAGATGGAAACCACTGAGCTCCAGCGTTAATCCTATTTAGTCCTTGTGAAAGCCGTTGCAGCATTAGTCATGCTTACTCCTTGTGAGGTGGGACACCAGATGGGAAACTCTGAGTTGCAGCATTAATCATATTTAAAATCATAAAAAGAGGTGAGGCAGTTATTAGAAATAAAAGAAAAGTTAAAAAAAAAAAAAAGTTTGGTAGTGAGAAGACAATAGACTGCCTACGTGTATTATAACCAGCCACATGATACACCCACATGTACATGTTCACCTCAATGTATATCCACATAACTAACACTCCGCTTCGAATTTTAGTTGAAATTGACCGATTAAAACCATAGCTGATAATACGAGTTTGAACCACGTCATACAAGATACCAAAACTTTGTCATAATAATTTTACAAAATTTTTAGTTTAGTTATAAATTTTTGTTTAATTTTATTATAACTAAAATTTTTAATTATAAGATTTTTGTCCGGAAATATTGTTATGACAAAAAAATTTATTATTAAAAATTTTAATTACAATAAAAATTAAACTATAATTTATAACTAAATATATATTAATCACAATAAAATGGTTGTGACTAAACGTTTTTTTGTAAAAAATCGTTGGGACGAAAAGTTTATCTTATGTAGTGCATTTTTTTAGTTCTGAACTAATGTTTAGTAAATTTATTAAAAAGCTACTTTGAATAAAAGTTGTTGAATTACCTGTCACTTTTTTTTGAGAGGACCACTCACCTTTTTTAGTGTCCCATTTTTCAACTTTTTTTGGAGAAAAAAAAAAGTGTCATCTTTTTCTTATTCGTTGTTGGGTCTGTCTTCTTTTTCTTTTTCTTTTTCTTTTGAAATTGAGTCCCCCGTCATTTTCACATTGTGCTGTGTTCAGAGTGATTTTTCATTCTCAAAAAATGGGTTAGAAGAGTTTGGCAAAAGCAGAGGAGCTAGTTTCTCCCTATCTTATTGCTAGTCAAATACTCGTTTTCGTTTCTTTTTTTTTTTTTTTTGAAGGAAACTTGTTCTCATTTCTGGTCTACCTTTGCCTGTTTTTCATTGAAGTGGTCAACATTTGGTCAGGTCAGTTACATACTCTGGCATCTCTTGATCTCATTTGAGTAATTATATGTTCTTTCTTGTACATGGATATAGTTGAAAATGTTAATATGATAAGTTGTCTCTTTTGGTCTAATTTACAAAGAATATGGACATAGATAGCTCTATCACGAAACTGGCTATAATATAATTGAACTTGTAAGTTGGGACACTTCAATAAGAAGAAACGGAATCAACTATATCATGATCTAGAAGATTTTGAATCCGGATCTGAGCTACTTGTAACTTTTAAGCGGAAAAAGAAAGAACATCGATTAACTGAAATACAATTATAAAAAGTTTTATTGAAAAAAAATTAATCAGAGTATTGCTTAGAATGAAACTGATTCTTCATACTTTGGATCTCAATTATCAGAGGAAAGAAGGCAGCATTTAGCAAGCAATTACTTACTGTTTCTTTTCTCCCTTGGGCTTCAACTCTGTGCTTCCCTTTCCCAAATCGAGGAACTAAAAAATCGATTAGACGTTGAGGTACGTTAGCCATTTCCATATCCATTTCCATCTGATTCAAGATCTCATATATATATATATATATATATATATATATATATTTGCAATATTCAAACTTTTCATTTGTTTAATTGCAGTAATTTAATTAATTGTGAGTTAAATTAGTAGAGTTCCCTAATAAAACTCTTTAGTTCTGCATATAATATATATAAATAGATATTTATACATAGATGCTGATTATAAATTTCAATTCTTTATGAACTGTCTTTGTCATGAACACTTTCAATTAATTTACATGTCACGGGGCCTAATTTATGTTTTTGTGGAGTAATTTACAAATAAATATACATAAATGTGCGTGCTAGAACAAAGTTATATTCTTATAATATGTATATATATATATATATGTTCTTATAACATATACTTCGTAAAGGCTACAGTTATTAACTGTATAAATTATTAATATCAGGGACAAGTCAATGGAGCTTGCAGGGCCAGGTATTCAACTTGTACAATGGATGTCGGCACCAATTTCTAGATGTTGGAAGTATCATAGAGGCCTTAAGGCAAACATGGGTAGGCTCCAACAAAAAATGGAAGACCTAAACTGTCGAAAGAGAGACATACTTTCAAGGCTAGACACAGAGATCGTACAAGGAGAAACAAAGTTGAAGGATGAGGTTCAACTTTGGCTGGAGAGGGTGGAAAATATTGAGGCTGAAATAAACACGATTAATGAACAAGTTGAAAATGTGAAGTGCTTCTCTCGTGCTGGAATTGTAAAGAATGTTATTCAGAAGATAGAGGAGGTGGAGAAAATCTACGGAAATGGTGAATTTCCTCAAGGATTGGTCATACAGCTTCCACGACAAACTGGATTGATACTACCGACACCAAATGTAGGGGAACAAAGTACATCTAGAAGGAAAATGGAAGAAATATGGGAATTATTGATGGGTGATGAAGTTAAAAAGATCGGCCTCTATGGGATGGGTGGAATTGGTAAAACAACTGTCATGAAACACGTTAATAATCGGCTTCAGGAAAAGAAAGAGAAGTTTGTGTTGGACTCTAATTGGCCCACGTGGAGAACAACTCATTAGCATCAACCGCCGAACGGTTAATTGTCAGAATAACGGTTCGGCAGGCAACCCGTACAAAAGGCCGTGTGATGGTCACGGAAAAACACACGAAAATTTTAAGAATTTTCAATCTCTGGTCCCTGGGCATACATTTCTGAAGAACAACAATACACCATCTGAGTGGATTTGTGAGTGTCCAGAAAAATCAAAATTCACAGAGCACGGTGTACAAAATTCGTGCAAAACAGAGCAATGGCTGGAGGTATTTAATGATTCATTTGCTTCCGCTTTTATGAATTCAATTGTTTCATATTGTTTTTATGTTACATTTGGCATCAGAGCCGAGTTAAAAAATTGCCTCTGCCTTGCCGTTGAACAACCGTTTTTTACAGTTTACGTTCAAATTTTTTGTGAATTCGGGTTCTTCAATTTGGAGTTTTTTAATAAAAAATGAGATTAGAAATCATTAAGACATTTGATTTCTAAGATTTCTGCCATTTGAAACGTCAAAAACGGTGTCCGGAATGCTTAGAAACCGTTGGGTTTTGTACCGGGTCTGAACCGGGTCGTAACCGGGTCAAGAAAACCCGGATCAAGGTTGAAGACGACTGAAAACGACACGTCGTTTTAATTGTGAGTTCAGCAGCCGAGAAAAAACGACATGTCGTTTTACCTTTACTGGGAGAAAACGACAAGTCGTTTCTTAAGTGTGATTGCCGTTTCAATGGTAAAACGACAAGTCGTTTTGGGTGTCCAACCCCAAAACGACAAGTCGTTTAATGAAGGCAGAAATTAAAAAAAAAAAAAAAAATTAATTTTTGGTTTTTGGATGTACACATAATTTTTGCAATAATTTTGTGGGAAATTCAATTTATACATTATGTGCCAAGTATTTATTTTATGTGCATAATTTTATTGTTGTATGTACATAATTTTAAAAATACATTTTATGCATAAATTATGAAATTAATTATGCATATCATTTAGAAAATGTTCCATATTAGTGAATGTTTTATTGGAAAATATATTGAGAAAATTGTTGTGCTAATTATTGTTATATGCATTGTTTTAAGTTTTATTATGCATGTTATTAAGTTAATTAACCTATTTAGCACAAATTAAGATTTTGTTCATAATTATTATATTGCCTATAGAATATGCAATTTTCATGAATAATTTGTGAACAAAATTAAATGTCTAAGTGATCCATATAATTTTGAATAATTGGAGCTTAGCCACAGCAACTCTAGTTATACAAAATTATATATTAATTGGTTTAGGATCACATTTGGTTAAAGGACATTTATTGTAATTAGTTGTACTTAATATAATAAATTTTATCCCACAGGAATTTTTATTATATTGGTATGATTAATTAGGATAAAATATCAAATTATATTTTCTGATTTACCCACAGGGATTAGAAAATGGAACATAATTTGATAGTTTTGTCATACAAGTAAATGAATCTAATTGAATTAGAACTTTAGCCCACAGGCAAGTTTTATGTCATAGATTCATGATATTATGCATGATTTACATTGGTAAAGCATGATTTACTTTTATTAGCCTCAATATTTTGGATCATAAGCATGTTTATTTTAATTATGCAGTCATACAACCTGTGAATTTCTCTGATGTACGATGTGATATCCCTGAGCTGAAAGGGGATAACTACAAGGTCTGGAAGGAGAGAATTCTCCTTCACTTAGGGTGGATGGACATTGATTATGCTATAAGGAAAGACGAGCCCGTAATTACTGACACCAGCACTCAGGAAGAGATTGCTCTTTATGAACGTTGGGAGCGATCTAATCGCCTTAGCGTCATGTTCATAAAGACTAAAATCTCTGCTGGTATACGTGGTTCTGTCGAACAGTATGACAAGGTCCGGGCATTACTGAAGGCCATTGATGAGCAATTTGAAACTTCAGATAAGGCACTTGCCAGCACCCTAATCATGAGGTTCTCATCCTTAAGGCTCACCGGTGTGAGAGGTGTGCGTGAGCACATCATGGAGATGAGGGACATAGCGGCTCAATTAAAGAACCTTGAGGTGGATATGTCTGAATCTTTCCTGGTGCACTACATTCTGAACACTCTACCAAAACAATATGGGCCCTTTAAGATTTCCTATAATACACATAAGGACAAATGGTCAATAAATGAACTTCTGACCATGTGTACTCAGGAAGAGGGGCGGCTTGTAATGGAAATGGGTGAAACTGTACTTACAACCACGAGAGGAAAGAATCAGAATCAAGACCAACATCAGGCCAAGGACAAAGGGAAGAGTAAAATACCTCCCAAAGCTGTCATTAAGAAGGAATCCAAGTGTTTCTTCTGTAAAAAGAAGGGACACATGAAGAAGGATTGCACAAAATTTCAGAGTTGGCTTGAGAAGAAAGGTAATTCAATCTCATTGGTTTGTTATGAATCTAATATGATTGATGTTGTTTATAACACATGGTGGATTGATTCTGGATCTACAATCCATGTTTCGAATACCTTGCAGGGTATGCGAAAACTAAGGAAGCCACTAGGAAGTGAGCTTAGCATCTCTTCAGGAAATAAGATGCGTTCACATGTGGAAGCCTTCGGAACATGCACCTTAGTTTTAAGTAGTGGTTTTACTTTGGAATTGGATAAGACATTTTATGTTCCAAACTTTTCTAGGAACTTGATTTCTGTTTCCAGACTTGTACATTTAGGATATTCCTTTACTTTTTCAGACAAATGTTTCAGTTTATTTTATAAATCTGATCTTGTTGGGAATGGTATTTTGTCTGATGGTCTTTTCTCAATTAACTTGCAAAATGAACCACATCATACTGCTATGCATGTTCAATCTGGCATTAAACATTGTGTTATAAATGAGGATTCCTCTATGTTGTGGCATCGGAGATTAGGACATATCTCCATTTAGAGAATCAAGAGGTTAGTGACTGACAGAGTACTTTGTACTTTGGATTTTACTGACTTCGAGACTTGTGTGGGTTGCATTAAGGGAAAGCTAATAAACAAGTCTAAGAAAGGTGCCAAGAGGAGTTCAGAAATATTAGAAATCATACATTTAGATATTTGTAGTCCAGTAATAGACTCATATGGTCCGAGATACTTCATCTCTTTCATAGATGATTACTCACGGTACATGTATCTCTACTTGCTTCATACAAAGGACGAAGCATTAGACGCCTTTAAAGTTTTTAAGGCTGAAGTAGAGAAACAATGCGGAAAACAAATAAAGATCGTGAGGACAGATAGAGGTGGAGAATATTATGGTAGATACACTGAGGATGGACAAGCTCAAGGTCCATTTGCAAGGTTTCTTCAAGAACATGGGATAGTTGCCCAATACACCATGCCTGGTTCTCCTGATCAGAATGGTGTAGCAGAAAGAAGAAACCGAACATTAATGGACATGGTGAGGAGTATGCAGAGTAACTCCAACCTACCTAAGTCCTTGTGGACTGAAGCTCTTAAGACGGCTGTGTATATATTAAACCGGGTTCCGACTAAGGCTGTCCCAAAGACGCCATTTGAGTTATGGAAAGGTTGGAAACCGAGTTTGCGACATATACGCGTTTGGGGATGTCCGTCTGAAGTAAGAGTATACAACCCACAAGAGAAGAAGCTAGATCCGAGGACCATTAGCGGATATTTCGTTGGATATGCCGAGAGGTCCAAAGGATATAGATTCTACTGTCCAACTCATAGCACTAGATTTGTGGAATCAAGGAACGCCAAGTTTCTTGAGAATGACTTGAGTAGTGGGAGCGATCAATTTCGGAACATAGTTTCTGAAGGAGATCATATTGAAGCTCAACCATCTACATCAAGTGACAGGTTGATCATAGTTCATAGCACTCCTAAAGTTCAACCGAGTGTTGTGCAACCGATCATTGAGGTTCCACAAATTGTTGATAATAATCTAGAAGGTCAAGTTGCTCAAGAACCACCGGAAACAATCGAGCAACAAGTTGGACAACAGATTCCTCTGGAAAATGTTGAACTAACATTAAGGAGATCTACTAGAGAAAGGAAATCGGCAATTTCTAGTGATTATGTTGTGTATCTACAAGAATCGGACTACAACATTGGAGCTGAAAATGATCCCGAAACGTTTTCACAAGCCATAAGTTGCCAAGAATCAAAACTTTGGTACGATGCAATGAAGGATGAGATGGATTCTATGGCATCCAATGGAGTCTGGGATCTTGTCGAGTTGCCTGATGGTGCAAAAGCCATAGGGTGTAAATGGGTCTATAAAACGAAGAAAGACTCATTGGGCAACATCGAAAGATATAAGGCAAGACTCGTCGCCAAAGGATTCACTCAGAAAGAAGGAATCGACTACAAGGAGACCTTTTCTCCTGTATCCAAGAAAGATTCTCTCCGCATTATCTTGGCACTTGTTGCTCATTTTGACTTAGAGTTGCAACAGATGGATGTGAAAACGGCATTTCTCAATGGTGAACTAGAGGAAGAGGTTTATATGAAACAACCAGAAGGATTCTCCTCTAGTAATGATGAGCAGTTGGTATGTAAGCTTAAGAAATCCATATATGGGTTAAAGCAGGCCTCCCGTCAGTGGTATTTGAAATTTCATGATGTCATCTCCTCATTTGGATTTGTAGAGAACATCATAGATCAATGTATATACCAGAAGGTCAGTGGGAGTAAAATTTGTTTCCTGGTTCTATATGTGGATGACATTTTACTTGCAACCAATGACAAGGGTATGCTGTATGAGGTAAAACAATTCCTCTCTAAAAACTTTGACATGAAGGATATGGGTGATGCATCCTTCGTTATAGGCATTAAGATACACAGAGACAGATATAAAGGCACTTTGGGTCTGTCTCAAGAGGCCTATATCAACAAAGTTTTGGAGAGATTTCGGATGAAAAATTGTTCACCGAGTATAGCTCCCATTGTGAAGGGTGACAGATTCAATTTGAATCAGTGCCCGAAAAATGACCTTGAAAGAGAACAGATGCACAACATTCCATATGCTTCAGCTGTTGGAAGTCTTATGTATGCTCAGGTTTGCACAAGACCTGACATTGCATTTGCTGTAGGAATGTTGGGCAGATATCAGAGTGATCCAGGATTAGACCACTGGAAGGCTGCAAAGAAGGTGATGAGGTACCTACAAGGAACCAAAGACTACATGCTTATGTATAGACGGACTGACAACTTGGAAGTCATTGGCTACTCTGATTCTGACTTTGCTGGCTGCATTGATTCACGGAAATCAACTTCCGGATACATTTTCATGCTAGCTAGTGGAGCTATTTCATGGAGGAGCGCCAAACAAACCTTAACTGCTACTTCCACTATGGAGGCCGAGTTCGTATCCTGTTTTGAGGCTACCTCACATGGTGTATGGATCAAGAGTTTCATTTCTGGGCTTAGGATTATGGATTCTATCTCTAGGCCATTGAAGATATTCTGTGACAATTCAGCTGCTGTTTTTATGGCTAGAAACAACAAGAGCGGTAGTCGAAGCAAACACATCGACATTAAGTATCTAGCCATAAGAGAGCGTGTTAAGGATAAAGCAGTGGTCATTGAACACATAAGCACTGAATTGATGATTGCCGATCCCTTGACTAAAGGCATGCCACCAGTAAAATTTAAGGATCATGTGGACAGAATGGGACTTGGTTCCCTCATGTAATTTGTTGTACTTTGTTATGAAACTCTATATTTATGATATTTTCTCATTTCATCTTCAGTTGAGTGCACAAATTTATTTCTGAGAGATATCACTAAAGTTTGGACCTGAATAAACATAGGGTTTGTTCATTAAGATATAAGGGTAAGTCTTAAGAGGCAAGGTATATTGTGATGCATGGAAGATAATACTCATCATTTAGAGGACCTATCGCCATGATTCATGTATTTTGTCTCTTTTTGCGATGGTTGATGGGAAGTATGGGCCAAGTGGGAGAATGTTGGACTCTAATTGGCCCACGTGGAGAACAACTCATTAGCATCAACCGCCGAACGGTTAATTGTCAGAATAACCGTTCGGCAGGCAACCCGTACAAAAGGCCGTGTGATGGTCACGGAAAAACACACGAAAATTTTAAGAATTTTCAATCTCTGGTCCCTGGGCATACATTTCTGAAGAACAACAATACACCATCTGAGTGGATTTGTGAGTGTCCAGAAAAATCAAAATTCACATAGCACGGTGTACAAAATTCGTGCAAAACAGAGCAATGGCTGGAGGTATTTAATGATTCATTTGCTTCCGCTTTTATGAATTCAATTGTTTCATATTGTTTTTATGTTACAGTTTGATGGCGTAATCTGGGTAACTGCATCAAAGGCCTGGATACCTGCATTAAATGCTTTCGATATTATTAAGTTACAAGATGCTATTGCATGCCAGATTGATTTAACTTTTTCAGAGCATGATGATGAAACAATGAGGGCCGGCAAGTTACATGAAAAATTGTGTAAAAAAGGGAGGTATGTGCTAATTTTGATGACGTATGGGGCGTTTTTCAGCTTCATGATGTAGGAATCCCGGAGCCTAGTTCTCAAAATGGAAGCAAGTTCGTTTTGACAACTCGACTTCTCAATGTGTGCCTCGGAATGAGTTGCAGAGCAAGCCCTATGGAGTGTCTTTCAGATATGGAGGCGTCGAACTTGTTCCTGGATACAGTTGGTCGTGATGTTCTTTCCAACCCAGACATGGAAGCAATCGTGAATTCAGTTGTCAAAGAATGTGCGTGTTTGCCACTTGCAATTGTTACAATAGCAGGGAGCTTGAGAGGCATTGTTGATTCTGATGATTGGAAGACGGCGCTAGAAGATTTGAAGACAAATACAAAAGGGAACAACGAAATATTTGAGAAGTTGAAATTTAGCTATGATCGCTTACGTGACAAGAATCTTCAAGCGTGTCTGCTATATTGTGCCCTATTTCCCGAAGATTATGAAATTGAAAGAGATATCTTGATAGAGTATCTAATTGTGGAAGAAATTATTAAAGGCAGAAATAGGCAAGCAGAGTTGGAAAGAGGACGCACCATGTTAAACGAACTTATACGTGCTTGCTTATTGGAAGATACGAAAGATAAGTATGGTAGAAAGTGCGTGAAGATGCATGATTTGATAAGGGATATGGCACTACAAATTACAACCGACAGCCCTCGTTTTTTGGTAGAAGCAGGTATGGGATTGAAGTGTGTTCCGGATGAAGAAAATTGGAAAGAGGATCTCGTAAGAGTTTCATTGATGCACAACACTATATCAAATATCCCTTTGAGTTTTGAAGCACCAAAATGTCCCACACTTTCAACATTGTTGCTAAACGCAAACCCTTTAAGAAGCATTTCAAACAACTTTTTTCTTCACATGAAGGGACTTAGTGTTCTTGATCTGTCCGATAGTTCTATTGAGAACCTTCCAGAATCTATCTCTGAGTTGGTGAATCTTACTGCTCTGTTGCTCAAAAGATGTTACAACTTGGCATATGTGCCATCTTTGGCAAAACTAGTAGCTTTAAAGAAGTTGGACTTCTATGAATCGCAAATGAAGCAAGTACCTCAAGGTATTGAAAACTTAAGTGAGTTGAGATACCTTAGATTCGGCCGTTGTGACTTTGGGATAATGCCAGATGGTATCCTATGCAAGCTATCAAAACTTCAATACCTTTCTCTAAGTGCAGAGTGTGGAAAAAAAATATTAGTTGAGGAGTTAGTACGTTTGAGGAAACTTGAGAGCCTCTATTTTTCGTTGTATGACGTTGAAAGTTTTAATGCGTCTGTCAGATCTTTGGCGGAGGAAGGACCCACCTTGTACCTACTCCAATTGGGACATGGGGCATTCAAGGAAGACGAGTCAAACATTGGAGGATGTAAAGCCGTAAGGTTATGTGGTTGGGACAATGCAACTGCAAGTGTAGCAACAGGTGGAGATTGTCCCCTATTACTTCCTCAAGATGTTGAGATCCTGGCTATAGATCAGTCCTGCATTAATTCAAGCAGTTTATGTGAACTCGCATCATTCGAAAATGTGATGAACTTGAGGCAGTGCCATCTCTTGAATTGTGAGCGCCTTAAGCATTTATTCTTGTATTCATCTAGCATCATCCGTCTTCTTCAAAAGCTCGAGGAATTGCACCTTGATGGAGTGCGGGACCTGCGAGGGCTGATCACGAGGGAAAGCATAGCATCGTCACCACTTCCGCCTGGCACCTTTTCCTCTCTCAAGATCTTGGGAGTATGGGGTTGTGGCAGTATAAAGAGATTGTCCATTAATGCTCCAGTCCCAAATCTGGAAGAAATTATTGTCGGACAGTGCAAACAGTTGGTAGAAATAATATCAACAACATCTAATCCCAACGAAGAAGGAGAAGAAGAAGATCAAGATGAGGAACCGGTTGGAAGTGATTGCCAGGCCACCATTGTTACTCTCCCTAAATTGAGCAATTTACTCTTGTTCCAACTACCAAAATTAAAGAGCATACCAGTGGTTGCAGATCATTCCTTGCGTGAAGTAATTATAAAGTATTGTCCCGGGTTGAAAAGGGTGCCTTGCCTTGACAGAGAACCATTTCCCACTTCTCTTGAAGGCGTTTTACTAGACGAAGATTTGTGGGAATCGCTGGAGTGGGATCATCCCAATGCAAAGCACGCCGCCAGAAATCGGCGAGGATGAACGCCAAATTGGATGAGGCAACTGGTAATTACATATCCATCTTCCACCGTACGTGCTATTTAATAGTTGCATTCTCATTGGTGTTTTATTAATTACAGTATGAAATTTCTCCTTTTTTTACAGTTCCGAGTTAAATTTCCAGGTCGCAACAATTTTCTCTCTTTAGAAAATTAACCCAGCTAATTCTTAACCATTTGGCGCTAGTTAATTTTCTGTAGAATCTAATAACTAGACTGGTTTTTTCCCTTTTCTTTTCTCTTTTCGTTTTGCTACGTTAAATTCTAGTGTTTTAAGGCATATAGTTAATATCCACACATACATACATGTGTATCACACGCATATATAGTTAATATTAATTCTTTTTATAGATTTAACTAAAATTTAATTCCTTTAAAAATTGTTAACGACATGTCATATCAACACTTCTATCAAGAATTTAGACAAACTTGAACGTGACAGGACTTGTTAGTTAGTTAAGGGAATTATTAGTTTGTTAATAGTTAGTTAGAGTTCGTTTGTGGGTATTTATAGTATCAATAAGAGGGTTAGTAGCTATTAGGCAGGCTTTTGGTTAATTGGGAATTATCTTGGGCTAACCAAGTAGGGAGAGTGAGCGTTCTCTCGTACAAAGGCTGATTGAGGAGTGTTGTATTTTCTAAGCTTCTTCATCAATAAAATCAGTAGTTTTCATGAGTTTTGGCCAAGAATCCTATTAGAACGGAGGGGTATTTTGAATAGTTTTCTATAGATCAATGGGTGATCTAAACGATTTTAGAAAATTAAGGGTAACTTGAATTATGGTACATAATTCGAGGATTTATGAAGATAATCCTTTGAAGGTTAAATAAAAAAATACATGGTATGAAAATTATGGGCCGATAATTATATAATTATACTTCTTAATTTTAGCTATTTATCAACTTGTTCCTTCATTTTTAGAAACTATAAAGGTATCATTTGCTTGTAGAAAACTAATTTCAATTTAATCCTATGAATCAAAAAATTGAGAAGAGGAACATAACTACCCTTAAACGGTTATAAAAGTTAATTTGTATATTTGAAAACATTAAAAATCCTAAAAAAATATCAAAGTTCAATAAAAAAAAATCTTAAGGTATATGGCTTTAAATGTTAAAACATTTTCTAAAAATTTTTTTTGAAAAGAAAAATATATTTTAGAAACAAATATGGTCTAATTAAGGGCATTTTTTTCTTTATATTTATGCTTTTTCTGTCCAAAAAGTCTATAAGGAATAAAATTGAAAGAAGCTTTTCAAATTTAAAAAAATATGTTTATAGTTTCTAAAAATAAATGTATATATTAAAAAATAATTACAACTACAATGTACACTTATGTAATTAACTCTAAAATTTATTTACTACAACGGGAAGCAAAGTTGAAAGGTTGACACTCCACACGTACAAAAGACCTAATTGTTAACTCTTACATATTGTCTCTTCTATTACTTAATTTAGATTACTATTCCTGTGAAATCGTGAATTTTGAGTTTTTTAATGAGCACATTCGTTTTTTCCTCTTTACATAATATCCAAACCTCATATTTCATGAGTTCCACTAGGCTAATGCTTACACTAGCAACATGTTCAGTTTGATCAGATGTTGTTAATTGCTTGGCTTTGGTGGGCCTTCATAAAACTACTGATGACGCCTCTTAGAACATCTCCATAACAAACTAGTGTAATGTTGTTTTTAGCATTAAATTTAGCATATATTCTATACCTGGTGTCAATATGGATACCATGTACCGCGTATTCTTAGCTTTTAGCATTAATTGCAATCGGTTGATGAATTTTTCTCATTAAGCGCCACAACAACATTTAGGGTGTTTGGGAGAGTGGTCGAAATTGTGTGGTTAAAACCGTGTATTGTAATATGTGAGAGCTTTACACGGTTCACGGTTAAAACTATGTGATTTAAACCACTCTCTCAAACACTACAATTGTTATTTTTAAATTATTTAAATTTAAAAGTTTACTTTTATAAATTTCAAAGCTTAATAATTATGATAAGATATAGCTTTGGCACTTAAATCACAGTACACATTGAAACACAAAATAGAATAGCATATGATTGAGTCCTGCATTAGTGATGGTCTTATGAGTCGTTTGCTTTTGTTGGTTTTTATCTGTTGTAGAAAAGAATAAGAAGGCAGAAGCTGTTTGGTTTGTGAAATTGAGTTTGCTCAGCATGGATGGAATAAAAAGTCCCTTTGAAAGCTGGAAGCTCTAGAAGCCCCCAGTTTCAGAAGACACAACAAATGGGCCCCACTGGGGACTCAAGTAGCATCTATATATATATATTGTTACTGGAATGGACCCTAGTAGCATTGCTCTTTCTTGAATGGTGTTGGATTTCTTATTAGCAAGACATTTCTTTCTGTTTGAACTTAGTCTCATACTGTTACAGTTATCCTGTTGTTTAAGGATCTCAAGTATCTTCTTGTCATAAAGTAACTTGTTTTTGGTGCTACAATTATTTCTTTTGACTTGTATAACTTCAGAGCTGATCATGACGATGATGATTATAAGCTTAAACGTCTTAAATCTAGTCAAACAGCATTTGGTACCTAGGAAATAAATCTTCTGTACAGAAGCTAATCTGTTTTTATTTGTCTGCTGGGCAAAGCATTCTCGCCTTCAGTGTCAGAGAAAAATTAGGAAATCACCAAAATCATAATATATTTATAGGGTGTTTGGAAAGTTCATTATTAAAAATGAAACTTTGTACTATTTATGACGCACACAGGTTTGGAAGTACATTATTGATAAATGAAACTTTCTATCTAATTTCAAAACCTTAAGAAACAAGCATGCAAAGAATTGGGCAAAGAGACTGAATACTGTAGGTTGGTAATTAGTTGGCCAAATGCCTCACCTCTACTTTCACAAAAGACGAAGCCTTTAGCGCAGTTGGGAAATTTGCAATATTTGAGACAGATTATTTGTTTTATTTCCAATAATATAGGATAGCAATAGCGTAATTTTGGATCTCAAACTTGCTGAATATGGGAGGGGCAAAAAACAAAAGGAAAAGAGAACATAGGATTAATTAAGAGTAAAAGTTTGGTAAATTGTTGAAAGCAAAGCCAAAGTGTTTAGATCACAAAAATCTTAGCCTCCACAGGCGTCGGGACCAACAGTTCTAACGAGTAGTTAGTCAGTTACTTAACCATTTAGCTAACTGAACACAATTGCTTAGTGACAGATGAGACCTTGATTGCCTGCAAAAAATAAAAATAAAAAACAAAAAGAGCCCCCAATGACTGTATCACAAAAAACACGAAAGATGAGATAAGATCTTTATACATAATGGAAAATAAATTTATTTCTTCCCAAGGTTTCAATTTTCAGACATTGAATCATGTCATTTTTACATTTAAATTGCACCGTATGAAAAACATATACCAATGATCTTGATACATACATATGCCGACGAATACGTTGTTATCTTCTATAACATACATAAGCTAGTGCCCAGCTATGTGCAATCTCTACCATACCCAGCCAGCCAAACCACATTCTTGAATTCTGATGTGTATTTTTTTTTTTTTTTTACTCCAGTCCTGGTTCCTCATGTAATGAATTTCGTTCTCTGCTCATCCTTTTATATTTATTTCCTGTACCGGCTTGTTTCCATTCTGTTTTACTCCTAAAGGATGGGTAGAAAAGATTTTACAGCAAATCAATACTCGTAGAAAAAGGTGTTAAAAAGTTACCAGACATACCTCATGAGGAATCATCACGTTTAAGGAATTGGGATTGACTTCCACTGGTGCCTCAGAAATTCTTGCTTCTGACTTCTCATTTGAATAACTAGCAAACAAATACATGATTATTTTTAGAGATGGAGGTATAGAACCTAGCCAATAATGGAATAATAATACCACAGTAATGGGTTAACAATACGTATACTTGTTATGTTAAATTGTTGATCATCAGCATAAGTCAAAACTCCCGAAATCAATTCAAGCAAGGTCTTTCTTTTTTTTTTTTTTCTTTTTATGGAAGCAAGGTCTTTCTTTTAATAATATTAGTAATAGTAATAATAACATTAATAAATTAAAGATGTGGTTCCTGTTGTCGCACTCAGGGGTCCCAAAAATCGACGGAACTTTTTCCTTTTAAACTAGAAAAGCAAGAGACATTAAGGATATAACTTAACGTGTAATAATGTAGTTCCAGTTTTCCCAAAAAAACAAAAAATTACGCAGCGCAAGCCTCAAATGCAGGCTGAGAAGCATAAGCCTCAAATTCCCACTCGACGCATTTGAGGCTTACTATTTTTTAATCCATGCTTCAACATGCAGAATTTTGTAACGTTATTAAAAATGTAGTGCAGCTGGTAGATGCTCACGTTAAGAGTATAGTAACCCAAGTGAGCTCTACACAGTCCCCCCATGGAAGCCTTTGTTCTACAGGGATCACACCACAGGTAACTAGATAAGCAAATGGCCAAAGTTTCCACCCTGCCTGCAGAAAAAAAAAGGAACGAAAAACAAAAAACGCATTAAGTAAAAATATGGGGTATTATCATATTAATGAAGAATTCTTTAGATATGCAGCACCGACTCTTCCAACCTCCACAGGCAAAATTATTAAGAGTGGAGTTTCACCTAATGACCCAGAAGAATGAAAAAATAGGGTCAACAGAGAATAAATTTATCTTACAGTAAGCATGGGCCAGAATGCCGCCGTCAATTCACTAAAAATACTAGCTGGGGATTCAAGTAAATGCTGTTCCATACGGCTGCCCATGCAGTTTGGTCAAATGACACTTTAGCAGGAACCACCCACCAGTCTTGGATAGGAAAAAGCGCCTGAAATCGTAGAAAATATTTTGTCACCGAAATTGAAAAAAGAAAGCAGTTTGAGAAGCCTATGGAAGAACCAAACGTACGAAGAAAAGAAATATAAACCACAATGATCACCTAGCAGAACTGGTAATAACAGTGAGAAAGGGAACCTTGCAATGTAAATCCAACAAGACCTGATCGAAACATTCGTGCACGGTCAAACTCAAAGAGAGGTTTTCCTTCGTAGCACTGCAAAATTATGAAATATGACAGGTTAGAATGCTATAAGAGATAATAATATATCATTAATCAAATCCAAGATAAAAGATGTCCAACGCGGAACACAATAATAACCTGTGCCATCCAATCTCCTATAGAATATAGGACTCCACTAACCACCATTTTGGCAAAAACTGGGTTTGTTTTAAGAGCTTCCTCATAAGCACTCGAGTTGTGTTGAGGTGCATATCTTAGTATTTCAAAAGCGTCCGTCCCTACAAGAAGAATTGAGCTAATCAAAACACAGGGTAAATACTTATGACTTGACAAGCAAATACTTACTGGAAAAGAGTTTTGAACAGAGGCTGAAATATATTTTAGCCACAAGCTTCTTATTCTACCATATTATAGCCACAATCTCTTAGAGAATGTTTGGCAACATTGTTTAAAAAATGTCGTTATAACTGTTATAGTGTAAAGCTTTCATACGCTAAAATAAGATCGTTCTAACTGTTGATTCTAACTATGTTGCCAGACGCGCTCTAGAGCTTTAGAAGTCAGGTTTTCTTAGTTTCACAAGACCTAGACATCCATTTTCCTTCTCTCATCTTGCTAACTAACCAGTAACTACGATATCTTCATCATGCTTTCATTGCAAGAGATTCATTTCTCCCACATTACACATCACCAATAAGCTATTATGCACGTGTAGCTCCTCTATTTCCCACTTTTTGTAGTGAATTTATCATCTCTGCCCCTTTAATTTCATTTAACTAATTAAGATGTTCCATTTCAATTTCAACAAGTGCAAGCACCTAAAAAAATAACGACAAATTCTTGACGATATATTGTCATTAATTATACTGTCACTTTATGAGGGACTTTTAACAACAAATTAGTGATGATACATTGTCATTAATTATCTTTTTACGATGACTTGAGGAAATTTAGCGACGACTTTAGTCATTACTAATTGGCTGGTTTGTTGTAGTGAATTATAATAAATTAATATTTATTAGATTAAGTGTGTAACAACTAAAATTTAATTCAATTTAATTTAATTTAAATACATTTTGATAAAATATGGTTTACACAAAATGGGCAAAAAAACGTTTTTAAAAAAATTATAAATCATTTTTTACGACAAATAATGTCGTTGGTGTTGCATTTGTTTGTTACCGACGACTATTGTCAATGCTAAAGCTAAAAACGATTTATCGGATTACTTTTTATCGCCGCTTAAAAGCTTTTGCTGCTAACATGTAGTGTTGATTGTCGCCACTCGCTAAAAGGGTTTCTTCTTGTAGTATCAAGAAATAAGATTGGGTGTAGTCAATAACAGAGCTAGGATTTTGAATTAGGAAGGCAGTTTTTCTATCAAGGTTATTCTAACATATGTCAAAAGTATATATGTTGATCATGTTCTTTTTCAGTCTAATGTAGATTTTGAACTGTGGTTTATAATTAGATTAGGAATATTATATTATATAATAATAGTAATAAAATAAACAACGCAAGTATTTATATTAAAACGCACATTAAATCAATACATAGAGAGTTTACAAACATGATATGAATACGTTCAAAAGTATAAAATACTCCGTATAATCAGCTATCCTAACCATTTATGCATGGAGATTACAGAAGCATTGATAAAGAAAAGATTGGACCTTAAACGGGATGCATTTTAAGAGTATTAGTTACTCCATAATATCAGTTATCCTGACACCAGAGTCAATGAATCTAAAGGTTTTAACAATAGCATGCCACAAAAAAAAAAATACTAAATGTAGAGGAGAGTGGTTATTCAGGACACAAGAAATACAGACGAACATATTATGGGTAAAACCAAAAGATTACAGGTGGAGGTTTAAATCCAATGATCGCTTCCTGCTTTCTTTCTTCCAATCAAGCTTGGACGTTGCAGTGTCAGATTCTAGATGAATGACTTGCATTTTGTCAAGTAGTCTTCAGCTGTTGAAGCAGCAACAAAGATTTGTCCTCCTGACTTTACAATAAAGTTTTGTTCTACAAGGTAATCTAAAAACTTTAAAAGACCATCATAAAAACTATTTACATTCAAAAGAGTGAATGCCCAACAGACTTTGACTAGCAACTACGAATAACTCTTTAAGGATGCCTAAAGTAATAGGTAAAGCAATGAAAGCGTCACAGTTATGGATCATATTTCAAGACACTTAGAAATGTCTAAAACTCTCTCTTCTTATCTATGGTTTTACCACAAAAATTTCCATTAGCTAGGAGATGAGAGATAGTCCTTATGACATGGCTATTGCTAGAATGTGTTGTTGTTGCTATATTCCTATTAACACTAAGCTACCTCTCCCATAAATACTTGTCTTAAGTGTTCTGTGGCTTTTAAGTAGACTCTATCTTTACCAGGACTAGAACCACAGAAAACACAGATGATTACAATTTTTCTAGATAAATAGGAGGAAGACATGTTTGGTTTCTAAAACAAGCTGACTCTTTTTTTTCTTATTTGTTTTTTTTTTTTGGTTTTTATTTTAAGCACGCTATGCCTAAACTTGGAGTCCTGAATGAGATATTAAAGAAGATGGAAATGGAAAAGGACTAAGGACTTATGACAAGTGGGTGATGTACATATTAGAAAAAGTCAGACTAAATCAGTTCAGGTTTAAAAAAATACGCAATCAGACCTATTTTTGACAAACGAAACTCTAAATGTACAACTTTTGATAATTTATAAATAAACACATTTAACTTTACATTTTTTTTGACAAAATAAATATGCATGTGGAAAAGTCTGTAAAAGACATATGAGATATGGTAAACCTTTTGATAAAAACAACATGAATCTAGAAAAATTAGTAAAAGACATTGACATATTGTAAACCTTTTGACAAAAACAACATAAATCTAGAAAAGTCAATAAAAGACATATGACATACTATAAACCTTTTGACAAAATCAACATGAATCTAGAAAAGTCATTTAGGATCTAAAAATTTCAAACTAACAACAGGAACAAACATGTGATGTATCTGATAAGATAACATTTTTTTTTTTTTTATAAAACAAACACAGATATATAATAACTAGTGTAACGATAAAGTAAAAATAAACATTATTATTTAACACATACTATGACAATCTAAAAACAAACAAACACTCAAAATACAAAATACATTTTTTTTTTCTAGAAACACTTAAACAACCTTTATAGACTAAGAATTTACTCCCCATCTAATTTCCTTACAAACTAATAAATTGTCTTTAATTGCTAGATTTATGAGGCGTTGTCTTTCTGCATAGAATTTGGGCCAAATATTAGAAATTGCACCTTGGACATATTCATTTTGATGATCCTAAAGAGAAGCACAAAGGTCATAAAGGCCATCTTTGCATAAATGGATCTTATCCTCCTTATTTACTGACACAAATCCAAGCGAACGGCACTTAGCCTCACAAGTCTGTCACCCACATTTGTTATTTTTAGAGTCAATGGCACGAGCTCTTCTTCTCATCGCACTACGACTGATACCCATACTTAGAAGGTCGGCCTTCTGATTAAAGTCACTCTGACGAATTTTTCGTTCAATCAGCATCCTCATATCACCTAGGATTCCAAAACGCATGAGAATCCATAGTCGAGTGACTTTAGACTTGTATTTCTGCTTGAGAACCTTCTGGAAAAGTAGTATGAAGTATTTTCTCAAGTGATGATACTTTAGATCCCAAAAAAAAAAAAGCAACAAGAAAGAAAGATAGAAGATCTAAAAAATTAAGAACAAGTTTCGAATTTTAGAGAGAGTGGGAGAGAATTCTAGAGAGAATAAAGAATTTTAGAGAGAAAGAGGGATCTTAGTAAATTTAAGCTTTGATGCATAGTAATAAGATTTATAGACATTGTAGGACATAATGCTGAGCATTCTGATGGACACTGGACAGGGCTGAAATAGACATGCCCAACTATGATTAAGATTAATGGGCTCTCTTTGTGTTGTTACCAAGTAATATGCTATTCAATGACTGTATCAAACTTTGAATGAACAAAACCAAAGATATCCATATGATCCTTCAAAGGCCGTCTGTCAAATTGCAAGGCCCATCGTAAATATCCTTCCTCCACCCGTCCATATATTCCTCCCTCCACCCGTTTGATGGAGTTTAGAATTTGGATGCATAGAAAAGTCATTGTCCGCTTTGTAATGCACCATTTGAATATCACAACTCGTTCACATTCGTGCTTGTTCGTGGGCAGATCAGCAATGCTCGGAGTACTTCTTGGACTGAAGGCGGACAGCGAAAATTGGAGTTTTTATATATATATAATAGAAATCCAATCTTTTTGGAAGGATCTTTTTCATTCTTTTAAGTTAAAATCTGACTACTCAAAAACTATACGAGTCTTAATCTAATATACAGTATATTTTTTAAGTTGAATCGTATTATTTATTTAGTAATAAGGTTATAACCTATGAGGTTAGATAGAATTACTCACATTTTTGTGGTTGCAGTGATCAGTCACAAGTTATACAATCTGGCAGGCCATTAAAAAAAGATAATGCACACCTTCTTTTACTGAGAAATATTAATTTCTTAGAGCCCACGTATATCTCGCACGCAATATTTTAATAACAGTATCTTTCAGACCCCTTTCTTGGGACGTTGACTAAACCCACTTCAGATCTGTTCAAATTAATTTGCTGAGATCTAGATCTCTGCTTCTTACGATCTAAAAGACGAGTTTCCTCTTACTGCCTTTCATCAATTTGACTTCATTTTTGTTCTGTTTTGCTTTTTGTTTGCAACCATCGTCTTTCAATCGTCTGTCAAGTGATCATCAGGTACAGCTTCTCTTTAAATGTTATTGTCCTTCTTCTACTTTGATTCCTTAGCATTTTTTCCTCTTTTTTTATTTTTATGAGGATCTGAATCTATCTTCCCATAATAGGTTTCCACAGGGATTATCAAGAAGTCTACACATCTGTTTTCCATTTTGGTTACAATCAAAGCCGTAAAAGATAACTAAGGTCAGCCATATTAATTATATTTTCGTTTCATAGCTAATTTGTTATTTTTTTTGGATTCTGGCTCTATGTTTTCTTAATGCATGGATCTAGTCATATGCTAATCAATATCGACATGTCTCGAGTCCAGCGAAAACTAGTAAGTCCAATGTCTGGTGGTAATTGATTCCCTAGGCAGATTAGTTTTAAATTTTAGTTTAAAAATCTTTAAGGGAGTTCACTACTCGGCTTATGTGTTCCTGCTTGTACATGGATGGTTGCTGATGAGATCTTGACCCGTTATTAACGTAGTGTCCGAAAAATCCAGTAATTAATAAGTGATGTTATTGTTGGGGAATTAGGCGACTCCTAATTCCAAGGATCGCAAGAACGAACAATTGCAGAAAATAAATAGGAGAAAAGAAGAAAAAGAGACACCAAATTTTTATACAGGTTCGTCCAAAATTGAGACTACGTCCTGTTTCTGCCGCTTGCAGATTCCACTATGATGAAGGAGATTACAGATTACAAGAGCAGTTTCTCACACACTCACAAACTGTGCTTACCAAAACTCTCTTCTATCTAACACCCAATGGGAATTTTTCTCTCTCAAGGATGAAGCTCTCAAGAATTTTGCCTCTCACAAAATTATGCCTCTCACAATTTTCACACAGCTTTCACACACACAACCCTAGCCACCTTGTGTCTATTTATAACCAAAGGAGGAGAAAATAGCACCTAATGGGAAACCCTAGTGGTTTCCCGTTTTTGGGACCTTTGAATTCGACTTTGATTCAAAACACATCGCGCAGCACAGCGCGTCAGCGCCGCGGCGCTCGAAACGAGCGCTGCGGCGCTCCCCTGCGGCGCCTAGGCGCTCTTCACCTGGCGCCTAGGCGCTTGCCACATTGCGCCTAGGCGCAATTCACCTGGCGCCTAGGCGCTCTTCACATAGCGCCTAGGCGCTCTTCACCTGGCGCCTTCGCCCCAGCGCCGCGGCGCTCTTCTGCCAGAGCCGCGGCGCTTGCTCCCTGCCTTCGAGGACGTGATTTTCTCCCTTTTCCTTCCTTTTGCTGGGTTGTCTACTTGATTTGGCTCCATATCTGCAACAATCTCCCACTTGGAGACTAATCAATCACCATGTCTCCCACTGCAGCGGCAACGACTTCTCACGCCTCTTGGAGAAGTCCAACTGAAGTTGCGCACAACTTCAGTTTCTCAATCGGATCCATCTTGGTGAGCATATCTCTGGATCCTTTTACCACCCACCTTGCCTTATACCGTTTGCTGCCAGCACTTTTATTTTTTACCCGGTATACCCTTTTGTGGTGCAAGGACTTTTTACCCTGTGGTAACTTTGCCATTTGCCATGTCTGATCCAACTCGTCCCTCATGGCTAACTCCCACTTGACCGAATCTCCAGCCTCCACGGTTTCATCAAAGCTCTCTGGCTTACCTTTGTCGGTCAACAAGATGTAATGCAGAGTTGGGGAGTATCTCTGCGGCGGTCTGATTGTCCTGCTAGACCTCCTGACTGGTGCGGCAGGAGTCCTCTGGTTTTCTTCTGGAGCTATGTTTTCCTGGTCTTCAACCTCTGGATTTTGCACATCCACTTCAGGCAGATCCTTCAATGGAATCACCTCAGGCTTCTTATCTTCAGAACCTGAACCCCTGGAGTCCGTGCTGTCTCTGTCCTTGTACAGAACACCTTCGTTGAAGATCACATCCTTGCCCCTGATAATCTTCCGACTTTGGTCATCCCAGAGACGATAACCAAACTCAAGTCCGCCATAGCCAACTAGAAAGCACTTCTTTGACTTGGCATCCAGTTTACTTCTAGCAGTAGAATCAATATGTGCATAAGAAACACAACCAAACACTCTCAAGTAAGAGAGATCCACCTGTTTATGGCTCCAGACTTCTTCCGGTAGCTTGAACTTCAGCGGTGTGGATGGACTTCTGTTTATCAGATGAGCGGCTGTGTTAATTGCCTCAGCCCAAAACATCTTTGGCAGCCCTGCATGCAACCTCATGCTCCTAGCACGCTCGTTTAAAGTCCTGTTCATCCTCTCAGCTACCCCATTCTGTTGTGGTTTCCCTGGAATGGTCTTCCTCATCTTTATCCCATTCTCAGCACAGTACCGCCTGAAATCTTCACCTAGGTACTCTCCCCCATTGTCAGACTGCAAGCACTTCACCTTCAAATCTGTCTCGTTCTCCACCATGGCTTTCCATCTCTTGAAAGCATCGAACACATCAGATTTCTTTTTCAGAAAGTAAACCCATACCTTCCTGCTTGAGTCATCAATGAACGTCACATAGTAGTTTGCGCCACCAAGGGAAGTCACCGGCGCAGGCCCCCACACATCTGTGTGAACAAGCTCCAATCTCCTGGACTTAGGCTCTCTACCCATCTTTGAGAAACTCACTCTTTTCTGTTTACCAAAGATGCAGGCTTCACACAAACTGTGATCAACAGTTTTCAAACTCGGCAGTTTTCCTTTGCAGTGAAGCACCTTCATACCCTTCTCACTCATGTGACCGAGCCTATAATGCCATAGCTCAGTATTGGCAGCAGAATCAGCAACTGCTAGGGTATCTCTGCAACTAGAGTTCATGTAGAGAGTTCCAGCCTTGCGTCCCCGAGCAATAACCATCGCTCCTTTCGTGACTTTCCAACCTCCACAATTGAAGGTCACTTTATGTCCATCATCATCCAGTTGCCCTACCGAAATCAAGTTGCGCATTAACTTAGGAACATGTCTCACCTTATGAATCTTCCATACCGACCCATTAGGCATTTTTAAACTGACATCTCCAATGCCAACTATATCCAAAGGTTCTCCATCAGCGAGATAAACCTTACCATGATTTCCGGCAACGTAGTTCTCCAGGACATGACGGTGTGCTGTGGTGTGGAATGATGCTCCTGAGTCCATCACCCACGAATCAAAAGAACTGTCGACAGACAAGATTAAAGCATCCTGTTGCTCTTCAGTGGCGGCGTTGGCTGCGTCATTAGTCTTGTCTTCATTCTTCCTTGGAGCCCTGCAGTTCTTTTTCAAGTGGCCCGTCTTCCCACAGTTCCAACACTCCATGGTCCTTCCATTCCTTGAATTGCTTCTCCCATTCCTCGACTTGCCTCTCCTGCCATTATCCCTGTTGGATTGCCTATCAAGTTTCCTGCCCCTATTATCAACATTAAGGGCCGAGTTCGACGAAGAGGCTTCTCCTGAGTCCTTCCTGCGAACTTCTTCCGCCAGAATAGAATTTCTGACATCAACAAACTTCAATTTTGCAGTCCCAAGAGAATTTGTAATGGCCACCCTCATGGGTTCCCAACTGTTTGGTAACGAGGCCAAGAGGATTAGAGCATTGATCTCATCATCGAATTTAATCTCTACCGAGACCAATTGGTTCAGGACGGTGTTGAAACTGTTCAGGTGCTCTACCACCGAGGCACCTTCAGACATCTTTAAATTAAAGAGCTTCTTCATGAGATGTACCTTGTTATTGGCTGAGGGCTTCTCATACATCTCTGACAGAGCCTTCATCATCCCTGCTGTAGTGGTCTCCTTCGCAACGTTGTGGGCAACGTTCTTTGACAAAGTCAAACGGATCACACCGAGTACCTGTCTATCAAGGAGACTCCACTCCTCATCCTTCATGCCTTCGGGCTTACTACCCAAGGGCAAGTGCAGTTTCCTGCTGTATAGGTAGTCCTCTACTTGCATCCTCCAATAGGAAAAATCTGAACCATCAAATTTGGTGATGCCGGCTGCCATACCTTCTTGTCCAGTCATCGTTCTTGATTAAAAACCTCCTCTCTGATACCAGTTGTTGGGGAATTAGGCGACTCCTAATTCCAAGGATCGTAAGAACGAACAATTGCAGAAAATAAATAGGAGAAAAGAAGAAAAAGAGACACCAAAATTTTATACAGGTTCGTCCAAAATTGAGACTACGTCCTGTTTCTGCCGCTTGCAGATTCCACTATGATGAAGGAGATTAAAGATTACAAGAGCAGTTTCTCACACACTCACAAACTGTGCTTACCAAAACTCTCTTCTATCTAACACCCAATGGGAATTTTTCTCTCTCAAGGATGAAGCTCTCAAGAATTTTGCCTCTCACAAAATTATGCCTCTCACAATTTTCACACACATTTCACACACACAACCCTAGCCACCTTGTGTCTATTTATAACCAAAGGAGGAGAAAATAGCACCTAATGGGAAACCCTAGTGGTTTCCCGTTTTTGGGACCTTTGAATTCGACTTTGATTCAAAACACATCGCGCAGCACAGCGCGTCAGCGCCGCGGCGCTCGAAACGAGCGCTGCGGCGCTCCCCTGCGGCGCCTAGGCGCTCTTCACCTGGCGCCTAGGCGCTTGCCACATTGCGCCTAGGCGCAATTCACCTGGCGCCTAGGCGCTCTCCACATAGCGCCTAGGCGCTCTTGTCCTGGCGCCTAGGCGCTCTTCACCTGGCGCCTAGGCGCCTTCGCCCCAGCGCCGCGGCGCTCTTCTGCCAGAGCCGCGGCGCTTGCTCCCTGCCTTCGAGGACATGATTTTCTCCCTTTTCCTTCCTTTTGCTAGGTTGTCTACTTGATTTGGCTCCATATCTACAACAGTTATTAGCGTAGTCTCCGGAAAAATCCAGTAATTAATAAGTGATATTAATTAAGGATTTTTTCATAACTACATTGTTACGTATATAAGAAAATTTAAGTTTAAAGCTTATAAGTGTAAATTTTTGTAAGAATTATATAGATAGCAGTAGTATGACAAGCTTGGTCAAGCTATATTTATTGGGAAATTTAAGAATAGCTGCAAAACATTAGAATGTAGATGGCTTAACGATGAACCGTGGTATATAGAGAAGTAGTATTACTCACGATGATTTTTTTCCCTTTTCACGTGACAATAGAATTTTTTTTCTTTTCAATTTGGTAGGTTTCAAAGTGAAAAAATTCCCATTTTTAAATTTTAAGATTTGATATCATTATCTAACGTAATTGTTTTGTCTTTGCAGTTTATTTTCATCATCAATTGCTTTTATTTCGTGACTGTATTAATTATTTGTTCCCTACTTTAAAAAGAAAATAACAGAAACAGCATATTTGTTTTTTTTTTTTATTATGCAGCTTCCTTTTTTAAACATACATCGTTATTTTTATTTGCTTTATTATTCATTACAATAGTCTTTATAGGTGTTGTTGTTAACATTTTTATAATTAAAGTAATTAATGGACATTTTTCGATTCAAGGTATCCTATTTAGACAATTATGTAAATGACCCCATAGACATGACCCTAGAAAAGGCCCATAGACCTTGTATAAAATAATATGAGAAAATTACATGTTACGCCACATTTAAAGCTGTGTTTATTTATGTCACACTTAGAAAAGTTTGTACCACACTATCATTTATATTATATATTGAGTTGTGACACAAACAAACATATGTCATTTATAAAAAGTAAATCTTGAAAGATAGTATTTGTGAAAATTTCCCAAATAATATTATGCAGTACATCGAAAACGAGTTGTATTATATAGTACAATGTAATCATATTTATTTACTATTTGTTTTAAGCTTAAACAATATAATTGTCTTGCCAATGTTATAATAATCATACTCTAATACGGTCTGCCACCCTTAAATAATAATTTGACTAATTTGCTAAAGATTTAGGCTTTTATAAATTGGTATATATTCAATGTGTCTCTAATGGCTATAATTTTGTATATATACGTCTATCTTAACTTTTTAGGTTTTTAGAATGTGAGAATCAACTAAAGTGAATTAGGCCATGTCAAGTGAATAACATGGTATTGTATGATATTGCATTATTTTATTACTTTGTATTGTATCATATTGAGGGGTCAAAATATAATTTTTAAAAATACGAACGACACTGCCTCGATCTAGAAGCCAACCCTACCACGTTTCCAAGACCCAACCCCAAGCATTGATATTTTTAATGTGTGCGTGTATTTTTAATATGGTCTTTTAAGTTCAATATTTTGATTATATGTTGGACGCTCTTGAACCAGCCAGACTAAATTGCTTTGCATACTTATTTTCTTGAAAAATGATATATATCACTACTTTTCTTAGCATGAAACTGATTCTTTTACACTTTGATCTCAATTTTCAGAGAAATTAAGGCAGCATTTAGCAAGCAATTCTTCTGTTTTCTCTCTCTTGGGCTTCATTTCTATGCTTCCCCTTTCCAGATTGGATAACTAAGAAGCAACTAGACTTCTCGGTATACTAAAATTTAAATCAGACTCACCGATTAGCTTTGCAATATTCAAACTATATAGATTAGTTTAGTTGTAAGTTGTTCCTTATATATATTTATATATATATATATATATATATATATATTTTCAATTGTTACATCTACAATAGTTATATAACGAAAAATGGTATATTTTACAATAATTGATAATATAACGTGATAAAAATTCAACATCATTAATTATCTATTTTATTACAACTGTTATATTTATATTAAACAGCTAATAGTAATAGTACTAATTATAAACATAATCATTAAACCTAAACCCATATATATATATATATATATATATGTATGATTAACTATATATATATGATTCAACTTAAGTGGTTAATACTACTTTTAAGGGTATTTGACACTATTACTTTCTAAACTTGTCACACATTTACAATATATCCTTTTAACTTTTAATTTTAACAAGTTACCCCCTGAACTTACAAATCTATAGTAAATTACCCCAATCGATAGCGACTTTAGTTGTTTGACCGAAATTGACTTGTAATTTGCACATGGATAATTGATTATTGACATAAATAGTCATTTATATATTTAGACCCAAATTGATTATTGATAGCGACTTTAGTTGTTTGACCGAAATTGACTTGTAATTTGCACACGGATAATTGATTATTGACATAAATAGTCATTTTTATATATTTAGACTCAAATTTGTTGTAGTTAATATCTTTAATTAAGTTTTCATCAAAATAGAAAATTTTGAACTAACTTTGGTTTGAGTATAAATTTGGATTAATATTTGTATTAAAAAAATCCTTTTATATTCTTAATTAACGAACTATGTGAAAATCACATATCAATTTTAGTCAAAAACTTAATATTGCTATCAATGGGGTGATTTGCTATAAATTTCTAAGTTCAGGGTAACTAACTAAAATTAGAAACTCAAGGAATAGATTACACGTGTGCAACGATTCGGGGGCAATAATACCAAATACCTTTTTTTAAATCATTTGCATTGTAGAGATTACGTTTTTATTAATGATTTACAAAACAAAAGACACATATAGACATAGATAGCTTTATAACGAAACTCGCTAGAATATAATTGAACTTCTAAGTTGGACACTTCAAATAAGAAGAAGCAGAATCAACTGTGACCAGATCTAGTGGATTTTAAATTCGGATCTGATGTACTTGTAAGCTGAAAAAGAAAGAACATCGATTAAACAGAAATACAATTATAGAGAACATTAAGTTTTATTGAAAAAAAAAATAATCAAAGTGTTGCTTAGCATGAAAAAATAGTGTCGTTATTAACACTTATATCATTTACATTCATGGGGCCTAATTTATGCTTTGTGAAGTAATTCACAAATAAATATACATAAATGTGCGTGCAAAAACAAATATATATTCTTATATAATATATATATATATATATGTTCCTATAATATATACGTCGTAAAGGTTAAAGTTAATACAGTGTTTAAATAATCAATATCAGGGACAAGTCAATGGAGCTTGCTGGGCCAGTTGTTCAACTTGTACAATCTATATCAGCACCGATTTCTAGATGTTGGAAGAATCATAGAGGCCTTAAGGAGAACGCAGAGATGCTCAAACAAAGAATGGAAGAGCTAAAATGTCGAAAGAGAGACATACTTTCGAGACGAGACACAGAGATCGTACAACGAGAGACAAAGTTGAAGGATGAGGTTCAACTTTGGCTGGATAGGGTGGAAAAGATTGAGGCTGAAATAAACACGATTAATGAACAAGTTGAAAATGTGAAGTGCTTCTCTCGTGCTGGAATTGGAAAGAATGTTATTCAGAAGACAGAGGAGGTGGAGAAACTCTACAGAAATGGTGAATTTCCTCAAGGATTGGTCATACAGCTTCCACGACAAACTGGATTGATACTACCGACACCAAATTTAGGGGAACAAACTACATCTAGGAGAAAAATGGAAGAAATATGGGAATTATTGATGGGTGATGATGTTAAAAGGATCGGCGTCTATGGGATGGGCGGAATTGGTAAAACAACTGTCATGAAACACATTAATAATCGGCTTCAGGAAAAGAAAGAGAAGTTTGGTGACGTAATCTGGGTAACTGCATCAAAGGCCTGGGTACCTGCTTTAAATGCTTTCGATATTATCAAGTTACAAGATGCCATTGCATGCCAGATTGATTTAACTTTTTCAGAGCATGATGATGAAACAATGAGGGCCGGCAAGTTACATGAAAATTTGTGTGAAAAAGGGAGGTATGTGCTAATTTTTGATGATGTATGGGGCGTTTTTCAGCTTCATGATGTAGGAATCCCGGAGCCTAGTTCTCAAAATGGAAGCAAGTTCGTATTGACAACTCGACTTCTCAATGTGTGCCTCGGAATGAGTTGCAAAGCAATCCCTATGGAGTGTCTTTCAGATATGGAGGCATCGAACTTGTTCCTGGATACAGTTGGTCGTGATGTTCTATCCAACCCAGACATGGAAGCAATCGTGAATTCAGTTGTCAAAGAATGTGCGTGTTTGCCACTTGCAATTGTTACAATAGCAGGGAGCTTGAGAGGCATTGTTGATTCTGATGATTGGAAGACGGCGCTAGAAGATTTGAAGACAAATACAAAAGGGAACAACGAAATATTTGAGAAGTTGAAATTTAGCTATGATCGCTTACGTGACAAGAATCTTCAAGCGTGTCTGCTATATTGTGCCCTATTTCCCGAAGATTATGAAATTGAAAGAGATATCTTGATAGAGTATCTAATTGTGGAAGAAATTATTAAAGGCAGAAATAGGCAAGCAGAGTTGGAAAGAGGACGCACCATGTTAAACGAACTTATACGTGCTTGCTTATTGGAAGATACGAAAGATAAGTATAGGAGAAAGTGCGTGAAGATGCATGATTTGATAAGGGATATGGCACTACAAATTACAATTGACAAGCCTCGTTTTTTGGTAGAAGCAGGTGTGGGATTGAAATGTGTTCCGGATAAAGAAAATTGGAAAGAGGATCTCGTAAGAGTTTCATTGATGCACAACACTATATCAGATATCCCTCTGAGTTTTGAAGCACGACAATGTGCCTCACTTTCAACATTGTTGCTAAACGCGAACCCTTTAAGAAGCATTTCAAACAACTTTTTTCTTCACATGAAGGGACTCAGTGTTCTTGATCTGTCTGATAGTGCTATTGAGAACCTTCCAGAATCTATCTCTGAGTTGGTGAATCTTACTGCTCTGTTGCTCAAAAGATGTTACAACTTGGCATATGTGCCATCTTTGGCAAAACTAGTAGCTTTAAAGAAGTTGGACTTCTATGAATCGCAAATGAAGCAAGTACCTCAAGGTATTGAAAACTTAAGTGAGTTGAGATACCTTAGATTCGGCCGTTGTGACTTTGGGATAATGCCAGATGGTATCCTATGCAAGCTATCAAAACTTCAATACCTTTCTCTAAGTGCAGAGTGTGGAAAAAAAATATTAGTTGAGGAGTTAGTACGTTTGAGGAAACTTGAGAGCCTCTATTTTTCGTTGTATGACGTTGAAAGTTTTAATGCGTATGTCAGATCTTTGGCGGAGGGAGGACCCGGACCCACCAATTGCCTACTCCAATTGGGACATGGGGCATTCAAGGAAGACGAGTCAAACATTGGAGGATGTAAAGCCGTAAGGTTATGTGGTTGGGACAATGCAACTGCAAGTGTAGCAACAGGTGGAGATTGTCCCCTATTACTTCCTCAAGATGTTGAGATCCTGGCTATAGATCAGTCCTGCATTAATTCAAGCAGTTTATGTGAACTCGCATCATTCGAAAATGTGATGAACTTGAGGCAGTGCCATCTCTGGAATTGTGAGCGCCTTAAGCATTTATTCTTGTATTCATCTAGCATCATCTGTCTTCTTCAAAAGCTCGAGGAATTGTACCTTGATAAAGTGTGGGACCTGCAAGGGCTGATCAGGAGGGAAAGCATAGCATCGTCACCACTTCCGCCTGGCACCTTTTCCTCTCTCAAGATCTTGAGAGTATGGGATTGTGGCAATGTAAAGAGATTTTCCATTAATGCTCCACTCCCAAATCTGGAAGAAATTATTGTCGGAGAGTGCAAACAGTTGGTAGAAATAATATCAACAACATCTAATCCCAACGAAGAAGGAGAAGAAGAAGATCAAGATGAGGAAGCGGTTGGAAGTGATTGCCAGGCCACCATTGTTACTCTCCCTAAATTGAGCAATTTACTCTTGTTCCAACTACCAAAATTAAAGAGCATACCAGTGGTTGCAGATCATTCCTTGCGTGAAGTTTCTATAGTGACATGTCCCAACTTGAAAAGGGTGCCTTGCCTTGACAGAGAACCATTTCCCACTTCTCTTAAACACGTTTTCCTAGACGAAGATTTGTGGGAATCGCTGGAGTGGGATCATCCCGATGCAAAGCACGCCGCCAGAAATCGGTGACGGTGAACGCCAAATTGAACGAGGCAACTGGTAATTATATATCTATCTTCCACCGTACTTGCTATTTAATAGTTGCATTCTCATTGGAGTTTTATTAATTTCAGTATGAAATTTCTTCCTTTTTACAATTCCAAGTTAAATTTCCAGGTCGCAACAATTTTCTCTCTTTAGAAAATTAACCCAGCTAATTCTTAACCATTTGGTGCTAGTTAATTTTCTGTAGAATTCAATAACTAGGCTCTTCTTTTCCCTTTTCGTTTCTCTTTTCCTTTTGCTACATTAAATTATCATGCGCTCTAGTGTTTTAGGACATATAGTTAATATCCATACATACATACATGTGTGTCACACGCATATATAGTTAGTATTAATTATTTTTATAGATTTAACTAAAATTTAATACCTTTATAAATTGTTAACGACATGTCTTAACAACACTTCTATTAAGAATTTAGACAAACTTGAACGTGACAGGACTTGTTAGTTAGTTAAGGGAATTATTAGTTTGTTAATAGTTAGTTAGAGTTCGTTTGTGGGTATTTATAGTATCAATAAGAGGGTTAGTAGCTATTAGGCAGGCTTTTGGTTAATTGGGAATTATCTTGGGCTAACCAAGTAGGGAGAGTGGGCGTTCTCTCGTACAAAGGCTGATTGAGGACTGTTGTATTCTTCATCAATAAAATCAGTAGTTTTCATGAGTTTTGGCCAAGAATCCTATTAGAACGGAGGGGTATTTTGAATAGTTTTCTATAGATCAATGGGTGATCTAAACGATTTTAGAAAATTAAGGGTAACTTGAATTATGGTACATAATTCGAGGATTTATGAAGATAATCCTTTGAAGGTTAAATAAAAAAATACATGGTATGAAAATTATGGGCCGATAATTATATAATTATACTTCTTAATTTTAGCTATTTATCAACTTGTTCCTTCATTTTTAGAAACTATAAAGGTATCATTTGCTTGTAGAAAACTAATTTCAATTTAATCCTATGAATCAAAAAATTGAGAAGAGGAACATAACTACCCTTAAACGGTTATAAAAGTTAATTTGTATATTTGAAAACATTAAAAATCCTAAAAAATATCAAAGTTCAATAAAAAAAATCTTAAGGTATATGGCTTTAAATGTTAAAACATTTTCTAAAAATTTTTTTTGAAAAGAAAAATATATTTTAGAAACAAATATGGTCTAATTAAGGGCATTTTTTTTCCTTATCTCTATGTTTTTTTGTCTAAAAAGTCTAAAGAATAGAATTGAAAGAAGTTTTTGAAATTTAAAAAAATACGTTTATAGTTTCTAAAAATAAATGTATATATTAAAAAATAATTACAACTACAATGTACACTTATGTAATTACTCTAAAATTTATTTACTACAACGGGAAGCAAAGTTGAAAGGTTGACACTCCACACGTACAAAAGACCTCATCGTTAACTCTTACATATTGTTTCTTCTATTACTTAATTTGGATTACTATTCCTGTGAAATCGTGAATTTTGAGTTTTTTAATGAGCACACTCGTTTTTTCCTCTTGACATAATATCCAAACCTCATATTTCATGAGTTCCACTAGGCTAATGCTTACACTAGTAACATGTTCAGTTTGATATATTTTACTCCGAAAGTTATTTAAATGTAACAGTTTGCACATTGTTTTTGCTCATTTTTTTAACGTAGGGGTTTTCTCACCCATCCGATGTTGTTAATTGCTTTGCTTTGGTGGGCCTTTATAAAACTACTGATGACGTCTCTTAGAACATCTCCATTACAAATTAGTGTAATGTTATTTTTGGCATTAAATTTAGCATATATTCTATAAGTGATGTCAATTTGGTCACCATGTACAGCAAATTCTTAGCTTTTAGCATTAATCGCAATCAGTTGATGAATTTTTTTCTCATTAATCACTACAACAACATTTAGGGTGCTTGGGAGAGTTGTTGAAATTGTGGTTAAAACTGCACACTATAAAATGTAAGAGTTTTGCACGGTTTGCGGTTAAAACTATGTGGTTTAAACCACTCTCCCAAACACTACAATTGTTATTTTTAAATTATTTAAATTTAAAAGTTTACTTTTATAAATTTCAAAGCTTAATAATTATGATAAGATATAGCTTTGGCACTTAAATCACAGTACACATTGAAACACAAAATAGAATAGCATATGATTGAGTCCTGCATTAGTGATGGTCTTATGAGTCGTTTGCTTTTGTTGGTTTTTATCTGTTTTAGGATATTAAAGCGCGCCGTACATCTCAGCTGGAGTCTCAGCGTTAGGAAAAGAGTAGGAAAAGAATAAGAAGGCAGAAGCTGTTTGGCTTGTGAAATTGAGTTTCCTCAGCATGGATGGAATAAAAGGCCCCCTTGAAAACTGGAAGCTCTAGAAGCCCCCAGTTTCAGAAGACACAACAAATGGGCCCCACTGGGGACTCAAGTAGCATATATATATATATATATATATATATATATATATATATATATTTATTGTTACTGGAATGGACCCTAGTAGCATTGCTCTTTCTTGAATGGTGTTGGATTTCTTATTAGCAAGACATTTCTTTCTGTTTGAACTTAGTCTCATACTGTTACAGTTATCCTGTTGTTTAAGGATCTCAAGTATCTTCTTGTCATAAAGTAACTTGTTTTTGGTGCTACAATTATTTCTTTTGACTTGTATAACTTCAGAGCTGATCATGACGATGATGATTATAAGCTTAAACGTCTTAAATCTAGTCAAACAGCATTTGGTACCTAGGAAATAAATCTTCTGTACAGAAGCTAATCTGTTTTTATTTGTCTGCAGTACAAAGCATTCTCGCCTTCTGTGTTGGAGAAAAATTAGGAAATCACCAAAATCATAATATATTTATAGGGTGTTTGGAAAGTTCATTATTAAAAAATGAAACTTTGTACTATTTATGACGCACACAGGTTTGGAAGTTCATTATTGATAAATGAAACTTTCTATCTAATTTCAAAAACCTTAAGAAACAAGCATGCAAAGAATAAAACAAAAGGAAAAGAGAACATAGGATTAATTAAGAGTAAAAGTTTGGTAAATTGTTGAAAGCAAAGCCAAAGTGTTTAGATCACAAAAATCTTAGCCTCCACAGGCGTCGGGACCAACAGTTCTAACGAGTAGTTAGTCAGTTAAGATGCCAAGTATTTTGTTAGTAACGTACTTAACCGTTTGGCTAACTGATATTTGTAATTACTCGGTGTGTATAAATACTCTTAAACTGTACACAGATGGTTTTAAGAGAATCAATAATACAATCACTGGTTCTGAGTTCTTTGAAGCTCAAGAGCATTTTTTTCTCGAGCTTTCCTTCCGAGAAATCTTCTCTCTAGAATGATCTTTTGATTTCTTACATGGTATCAAAGTTGTGTGAAATTCTCCAGCTCGATCATCTCCATCAATGGCAGCTCAGGACAAGAATCGTTCAACAGCAGCAAATGAGGTTGCTAGTCATCTTCACCTTCAAAGTTCGTTCCAGTGATGTTCAATCATCCAATTTCTTAACTTCATCGTCTGGAGAAAATAGGTTCTTGCCATGTCTCAAGGTCATCGATTGCAGAACTTTCTCTTTGGTGATCCGAATCCGCCATTGAAGTACAGATCTCAAGCTGATCAAGGTTTGAATCAGATCAATCCTGATTTTCAAAACTGGGAACAACAGGATCAGCTCATTGTCTCCTGGTTATTTTCTTCCATGACTGATTCCCTTCTCACTCAACTGGTCAATTGCGAAACTTTCTTTTGGAACTGGCAAACCTTAGAGCTTTACATAGCTTCTCAGGTTCATGCAAAAGTCACTCAGTATAGATCAATTGAAAGCTACTCATAAAAATTCTTTCACTATGAATGAATATCTACTCAAGATTCGAAGTCTTGTTGATACTTTGGCTCTTGTTGGGCATAATCTTTCTTCGAAAGATCACATAGATGCCATTTTTGAGGGACTACCTAATGAGTATGATATCATGTAAATTTCTATGAATACACGACGCGATGAGTTTACTGTCTATGAGATTGAATCTCTTCTGCTGGCTCAAGAAGCTCGCATTGAGAAAAACTTGTGAAATCTAGACTCTGCAAATGTGAATCTTACGAATGCCAATCTCTTCTTAGCCATCAAACAAGAAGCGATTTGCAGGTTTTAATTCTTCACAACTTAATTCATATTTCTTCTCCTGGAACTTATGGTGCTTCTCAATCCTTTCGTAGCAATGAGCCTCAATCCTTTCACAACAATCAGCCTCATCTGCCTGCGCAGATTTTTTATTCTGGCAAAACAAGTTTTTCTGGTCTTTCGCGTGGAACAGGAAGGATTTTTTCTTCCTCTGGTCGTCCATGATGTCAACTGTGTGGATGAATGGGTCATCTAGTGATGCAATGCTATTACCATTTTGATAAGTCTTTTACAAGACCAGCACAATTGCATGCTCATTTTCATCAGGTGTCACATGGTGAACCTTCTGATGCTTCCTTTCTTTCTGCCGATGTTTCAATTCCACTATATTTCTCCCCTTCCATGGAAGCTTTGTTGGCCACACCTGAGTCTGTTTATGATACAAGTTGGTATCCAGATTCAGGTGCCACGAATCATATCACAGCAGATTCTAATAACCTGATGATGAAGAAGGAATATTATAGAGCTGATCAAGTCTATATGGGTAATGGTAAGGGTTTGAATATAAAACATATTGGCAAGTCTCTGTTTTCTTCTCCATTTGGTTATCATAAATCATTAGTTCTCAATCACTTACTTCATGTCCTTGAGATTGCAAAAAATTTGTTGTCTATGTCAAAGTTTGCCAAGAATAATTCAGTATTCTTTGAGATCAGGTCACCAAGGAGGTTCTTCTAGAAGGTCAGCTTAAGGAAGGACTTTATGTGTTTGATCCAAATCATATCAATCTCTTACAACAAGCTTCAGTTTCTTCTTCTCAGTCTGATCTCTCACCAACAACTCTGCTCTCCTCTACCATATGTTCTCTTTTCTCAAGTCCTCCCTCAAGTGTTCAAATTCCAGTTTCTTATAATAATTCTGTTGTAAACAATTTTGTGTCAAATGATCAATCTTCAGTGCCTTGTTCTCATTTAAATAAGTCTACTTCTGATCTCTTTGACATATGGCATAAACGACTTGCATATTCTTCAGAAAAAGCTGTAAAGGTTGTGATAACTGATTGTAACCTTTCTCTCATCAATAAAAAGTCTACTTCTATATGTTCCGCTTGTTGTCTTAGAAAACTTCACAAATTTCCATTCTTCTCTTCAGAAACTGAGTATACCGCACCACTCCAACTCATTCATTCTAACTTATAGGGCCCTGCACGTGCCTGTTCTTCTAATGGCTATTACTATTATGTATATTTCATTGATGCATATTCTCGTTTCACCTGGCACTATCTACTTAGGCATAAGTCAGAAGTATTTCATACTTTCCAAAACTTTTAAGCTCTTGCTGAACTCCAACTTGGATACAAAATTGAGGCTTTACAAATTGATTGGGGGTGAATATAGATCCTTTACTAACGATCTGGATTCTCAAGGCATTATTCACAAAAATTCATATCCTCATACACATGAACAAAATGGCCTTGCTAAGAGAAAGCATAGGCACATTGTTGAAAAGGGCTTACCTTATTAGTACATGCCTCTATGCCTTTTAGATTTTGGGATGAAGCTTTTAGGACCTCAGTTTTTATTATCATTAAATGTTTCCAACACTAGTTCTACAAAATGTGTCTCCTTTAGAAAAGTTGTTTCATACTAAGCCTAGATATTCTCAGCTGAAAGTGCTTAGATGTTCTTGCTGTCCAAACACTTGGCCATACAGCAGACATAAATTCAGTTTTCACTCAATTCCTTGTGCATTTTTAGGATACAGTCTTAACCAAAAAGGTTATGTGTATGGATACTTCTATTCGTGCTTTCATCTCTAGAGATGTTGTGTTTGATGAGACAATGTTTCCTTTTGCCACTAATTCCTCAGTTTCTCATTCTTCTTCAGTCAATCCCTCATCTCAGTCAATTAGCCCTCTTCTTATTTGTTCAATTTTGGTGTCATCGTCTCAAGACTCCCACTCTTCTTCACTCCCACAGTTTGTGAAACAAGATGTTTTTATGTTCTGAACCACCTATTACTTCTAATGGTACTAATGGTTCTTCCAGTTTTGCTGATTTACTTCGCCCTGCAGCAGCTTCTACTTTTGACACATGTGCTATCACAAAGCCAGAAAACAATGCCTTTGATACACATCCCATGATGACAAGGTTGAAGAAAGGGATTCGTGTAGGAAAAATGAATCTGTCAATAAGGAGAAATTTGTGTAATTGGTCAACTAGGAGAGATTTGTGTAATTGGACAACTGTAATAGTATCAGTAGCTAGGTGTAAAATCTGGATGTTTAGCAATTTTTACTCCCTAGAATTAGTGATATAGTTTCCTAATTTAGTTAGGCTGTATTTGTATAAATTTTTAGTCAATGAATGTGTGAATTATTCCCCAAAAAAACTTTCTTTTTCCTATCAATTTGGTACCAGAGCTAGGCCAAAAATACCTCTCATGTCCCTTCTTCTTCGTTCTCTACAACCTTCAAATCACCATGTCTAATATGTTCACTGAGTCCAGCACCATTCCACAAACTTCTTCCTCTCAAAAAACAACTGACCCTATCAAGACCAGCTCTGATTCTCATTCAGTCCAGATTACAACTATTCGCTTGAATGGCGACAATTTCTTACGCTGGTCACAAGCAGTTCAGATGTACATCAGAGGACGTGGAAAGATTGGATACCTGACTGGTGAAATAAAGGCTCCATCAAAGACTAATCCGACCTATGCTACATGGAATGTTGAAAATTTTATGATCATGACATGGCTGGTGAATTCTATGGAGGAAGATATTAGCTCTAACTACATGTGGTATTCAACGGCCGAAGAGCTGTGGGATAACGTAAATCAAATGTACTATGATTTGAAGAATCAATTATAGATATTCGAGTTGACTCTTAAGATTGGCAAGATGCGACAAGGAAAAGATAACGTGACCAAGTATTTCAATTCGTTGAAGCATGTCTGGCAAGATTTGGATCTCTTTAAACTTATGAATAGAAATCACCAGAGGATGCACGTCACCACCAAAAACTGTGGAGGATAGCCGTATCTTCAAGTTTTTGGCAAGACTCAATGTTGAGTTTGATGAAGTCAGGGGGAGAATTATTGGGAGACATCCCCTTCCTTCAATTAGTGAGGTGTTTTCTGAAGTAAAAAGAGAAGAAACGAGAAGGAATGTAATGTTGGGCAAGAAAGGACTTGAGAATGTTATGGAAGGCTCGGCCTTGGTCACTGCTAGATCTACATTATCCAAGACTTCAGTATACCAGCGCAAACCTGGTGGAAAGCCACGCGTGGCTGTGACTATTGCGACAAACCACGTCACACACGTGAAAATTGTTGGAAGCTGCATGGGAACCCTGCAAATTGGAAAAACAAGGCAGAAGAAAAAAAAATGAAAGAGGCCTTGCTACTGCTAATGAGGCCGATGCTAGTCCTTTCACCAAAGAACAAATTGAGCATCTCCTCACACTGCTAAAATCTGGTTCGTTAGCATCTAAACCTCCTAGTGTTTTGTGGCACACACAAGTAATGAATCAAAAGTTCTATCCTACTACCTTAATTTTTGTGCTCCTTGGATAATAGATTCGGGAGCATCTGATCATATGACCAATTCCTTTAAACTGTTTCAATCCTATACACCATGTCCTAGAAATACAAAAGTTAGGATTGCAAATGGTAGTTTTTCCCCCATTGCGGGAAAAGGTTCGATAAAAATTTTGAAAAAAATAAACCTTAACTCTGTCCTCCATGTTCCTAAACTTGCCTTCAATCTTTTGTCTGTTAGCAAACTTTCCAAAGATTCTAATTGTTCAGTTACCTTTTTTGAATCTCATTGTGTTTTTCAAGACAAGAACTCGGGAACGACGATTGGCAGTGCTAGGATGATCAATGGTCTTTATTATTTTGAGAATAATTTGCCTAGTTTTAAAATTGCTCAAGGACTTAGTAGTATCAGTTCTATGTCTGATTATGAACAAATAATAGTTTGGCATTATAGATTGGGCCATCCTAGTTTTATTTATCTGAAACATTTGTTTCCTTTATTATTTAAGAAAATTGATCCCTTAGTTTTAAAATGTGAGAGTTGTTTACTTGCAAAAAGTCAACGCAAAAGTTATATTCTAAAAACCTATCAACCTTCAAAACCATTTTATCTCTTTCACAGTGATGTTTGGGGACCATCAAGGGTAACTACAGTTTCTGGTAAAAAATGGTTTGCAACTTTTATAGACGACCATACTCGTCTATACTGGGTTTATTTGATGCGTGAAAAATCTTAAGTTAAAAAAAAATATTCAAGGATTTTTACAACATGATTGAGAATTAATTTCAAGAAAAAATAAGCATTTTAAGATCAGAAAATGGAACGGAGTACTACAATAAAGTTTTGGAAACCTTTTTACAAGAAAAAGGAATTTTACATCAATCTTCATGTACAGGTACTCTGGAACAAAATGGACTAGTTGAGAAAAAGAATAAACATCTTTTAGAAGTAGCTCGTGCTGTGATGTTTTACATGAACTTGCCAAAATATTTGTGGGGTGATGTTGTTTTAACTGCATCATATCTAATCAATAGGATGCCAACTGGAGTTTTGCAGTATACCACTCCTTTGGAATGCTTAAAAAAAAAATTTCCACAATGTCAAATAAATTCAGATTTGCCATTAAAAATCTTTAGCTGCACTGCATATGTTCACATTTCAAAAAAATCACAGTCTAAATTTGCCCAAGGGCTAAAAAATGCATGTTTTTGGGGTATGCTCCAAATCAAAAGGGGTACAATTTTTTAACCCATTGACCAAGAAATTTCATGTTACCATGAATGCAATCTTTTTGGAAAACTTACCTTTTTTTAGCAAAAATTTAATTCGGGGGGAGAAATTAGAAGAATTAAATTTTTGGGAAACAGAACCTTTACCAAATATAGTTCTTGACCCAACAAAATCTACTAAGATAAATAAGGAAACTAGGATCAATCAATTTGAAAATATTGAATCTGATATTGCTATGTCAGATATGGAAATACTACGAATGGAAAACAACGATCCAATCTTGAGCTTGTGGTTTGTTTTAGGAGAAATATCCTTGAAAGAAGGAAAGACCTATTAACTCTTTTAGCTCATGGTTTATTAATTGACTCAAATGGAAATGGGAGCATACCTAAATGTCTAACCGATTCTTGGTTCTTCGATCGGGAAAAAGTGGAGAACAATAACCAATCTGCCTTCTTGTTCTGAGAATTAAAGATCCAACGTATGAACAATCAGTTTCATCCCGAGGAAATTATTGATATAAATTACGATCATTTTGCAAGTAAACAAGTATGTAAAGCAATTTTGTAATGACTAGAAAAATCCAAAAATTAATAAGTATGATTAATTGAGGATTTTTTCATCATTATTTAGCTAAGTACTTGAGAAAGTACAAGTTGAGCATTTATTGACACGCAAATGTGAAGGTCTTAATAGCTGTAAGACCTTAGAAATAAATAATGTTGTGAATGCACAAATTTGTGTGCTTTATTTATGAAACATGTAACAATGTAACATTATAATAGTACATTAAAATAATTAAAAGTAACTATTTAATGTGCTAAACTAAAAGTTTATGATTTATTGATTTCATGTACGAGCTAAAGAAATGATTTTTATAAGAATCTCAATTAGAATGTTTAAATTGGGATTATTTGACAAAAAATGGAATTTCCAACTTACTATGATTATGTGGAAATTTCTATATGATATCAGTTCAATAAAAGAAACCCAGATCAATAGTGATCATGAGCTTAGTCCATAATTTGAGACATGGTGAGCATAAGGCTTAAATAAGCAAGTTTGACCTCAATTTTTCTATGAGACCACAAGACATGATAAGAATGCACGATGTTCTATACATTTAGAGTTAGTTGCTTACAAGTGTAAATAACTACGTAAAATTTATAATAGTAATATTAATTATTACTATTATTATAAGAATGCTAATAGAATTCACAAAGATTACACAGACCTTTAAGGCAAATGCAAAAGCACAAATAGACAGATGTCAACCCATAAAGTGATTAAAGAAAGTTTAGAAACATCCATAGATTGGATGTGCATCTATAAATGAATTTCTACTAAAAATAGTTTGGGCTATAACCATAAAGCACGAAATTGTGTTAAGTTTAGAATTTTAAATTAAATTGACTTTTAGATAGTCCATTTAATTTACAAAATGTTTATAAAATTACAACTATTGTTTTTATAATGAAATTTGAAGTTTACAATATGAAAATTTTAATGGAAAATATATGTTTTAAATTACATTTTAAAGTTTTTTTAAAAAAAGTTAAAAATAATAATAATACTTATAATGAGCAAAGTTTTAAATACATAATATCTTTCTTAGAATACATACATACATATATATAAATATATACGCATGTATAAATACAAATACAGTTGTAAAAAAAGGATTAATCATCGGTTTTGAAGACAAATGTATCAGAGTTTATTCTTTCAAAATTAAACAAAAAAATCCATATAGTATGGATAAATTTATGAAAATTATTTTTATGTCAATATGAATATTTTAGTAATGCAACAATACAATAAGAGAATTAGACATTTATGTGATTATCTTTAGAGTGCAAATAAATTACAATTTTTAAAAGTACAATTATGTGTACAAAAATTTAAAGTTACGGATCAAATTTGATCTACCAAATACTACACAGTTTAGACTGTGTAGACCACAACATGGTCTATAAATACATGACACACACACAAAAAAAAAAATTGGCCAATCAAATCAGTTCCTCCTTTCCCTCTCTACTTTCCCTCTCCTCAAACTCAGTCCAAGATCCGACCACCATTTTTGACACCTCCCATACCATCAGAAAGCTCTCGTCGAGCTGATTCTAAGACATGTTGTGCCAACCATGACTCTGTCAGAGTAACCCATATGCACCAGCTAAAGTCGCGAAAACACGTCATCTTTTCGACGTGATTTCTCTGCCGTCCGACCACCATTTGACACGATCTTGGTGTCAACAGACTCAAATCGAAGAGACAAAGAGAATGGAACCGATATTACAATACAATTTTCGTCAGAAGAGCCTTGACTGAATTTCCCCCATTTTTGTCATCGGGCCGTCTTCAGAACTGCCTTCACCAGTGAGGGTATGGCACACCACCGGCACCAAAGCACTTAGAGTGAGGCGAGGATAAAAATGCCTCTATTAATTTCACACCACAACCGTTGCCGGTCGGAGAACAGAAGACACCCCCTGTCGCCGCCGTGAGAGACATCGAACCCATCCTTACAGCCACCGTCGAGCCCAATTGACATGGCCATCACCTTCAGATCGACAAGGGGAGGAAAAGCCCTCCATCAATTGCTAGAAAATCTCGCCGCTGGCCAGAGTTCAATGAACGCTGCCATGCGCTGGCATGAAGAACTTGATGTAGCTCATTCCAGCACCGTTGCTTCAAATTGGCACTTCCTTCACATTCAGAGGGGTTAGTAGATGGAAACCCACCACTCAATTTCATGGAAACACCACGAGAGGGCGGTTATCGATATCCACTACCACGCGCTGCCGACGTGAGCTCGACCCTGGCCATAGAGTGGATGTTGAAGCATGCCCTTGACATCATCACACTCAGAGGATGTTGGGGCAGGAAAGCCCTAACTCAATTGTGCAGTAGTTTCGTCGGAGAGCCATGACCGGAGTCTCCACTTTTGCTACCAACTTTGAGCTTCGATCTGCATAGTTAGAGGCCAAATTGAGCTAATTTGACACAGCCATTAGACTCAGAAGGGTCAAATTAGTGGGGGTAGGCCTGAGCCCAGCCACCAACAGAGCCCAATTGATGCCGGTCAACGTCGGTCAACAGCTTGTCATCGCGGGTCAATGTCGGTCAATGGCTACTTTGTGTTTTTGTGATTCAGACCTTGATTGACGATCCGAGACTACCTCTCGACTCATTTCGACCCTCTGAACATGATGGTGACCTCCGTTTAAGCTAATTCTACTCTAATAAAAATCATCTAGTACCAACTGTACGCGAATTGAGGCAACTCAAACTGCAGTAACGGAGTCTATAATGATGTTTTCAGCAATAATAAATCTCCATGAATTATTCCTAGCCATCCCTAATTGTCTGAGGAGCACTACTGAGGATGCTGCGCAGACTGTAGATACAACGAAATGCAACTAGAGCCGTTTAGCTCGGAGTCCAGGTAAGTAAGAATCTCGCCTACAGTATAAATAGTTTTAAAAATAAATTAATTTTAAATATTTTCATAAAATTTATGAAAATGCATTATCAGTGATTTGTTACATTATTGTATGTTATGATGTGATATGTTATGTTATGACATGATATGAAATGCTATGATGATGATGATATGATTAATGTGTGATGTATGCAATATTTAAATTATATTGTTTAATCACCTTCAAGTCAAGTATGATTATGATTTACGATTCATGAATTACGAAATTATGATATCATCTAGTGATAAGTCATACTGTATACACACAATAAGACAAGTGAAACTTATAAGACAAATTAAGGGTGTCGTACCAACCTCTTGATTCACGGGGAGGCTCTATGTTAAAGTAATGAATAATGTTGGTGTCATTGGGACTTCGCGAACCCTAACTTCCCAAGACTCATGTGCAACTAGTACGATCACTCGGGCCCAAAGTAAGAAGATAAGTTATAGCTAAAGTAATTAAGCATAAAACAAGTTGATAAGCAAGCATAAAATATTCATGCATATTTTTATTAAAATGATTTTTAACCATGTTTTGCAAGACTAATTTCTTACTTGCTGAGCGAAAGCTCATTTAAATATGTTCATGTTGTAGGTAAGAAAAACCTGTCAACGATACTTGATGGGCAATGGTGAGCGGCGGATGAATAGTGAAGATGGGAATAGATACAACACACACAATGTAATATTTTTGCATTATTATTTTACGAATTTATGTATGTTTTATTATATGAAATTTCATATGTTTACACCTTACAAAAATTATGTGCATATGAATAAGTCAATAATTTACGTAATTATGTTTTAAAAACCGAACTTTTGATTACGCAACCTTGGCCCAAAAGATTTTAAAGTTTAAAAATGTTGCAATAGACAATGCAACAAATATGCTAAATTTTCAAGTAAGAAAATTATAAGTTTATTTAGGATTAAAAATGATTATTAGAGTTTTACGTTATGTTAAGAAATGAATTTTATGGATATGTTTCTTATGAAATTATTATAAAAGTTTAAAAGAAAAGCTTCAAGAAATTAGTATCTTAAACTTAAAAGTTTAAGTTATAAGAAATTATGTTTTGTTTAGTTTAAGAAGGTTTACTTTTAAGAAAATAATATGTTATTTTTAAGATGTTAAAATTATAAGTAAAATATATAAAAAAAAATTGTTAAGAAAGTTTTAAAGAGCATTTAAATGGGATTTTATTTTAATAATTTAATTTAAAATTGTTTTGAAAATAGTTTTATTTAAATTGAGAAATGTCTTTAAAGTAATAGTTGCTAAATAATTATTCTTATATTTAAAAAAGAAAATTTTAAGAAAATTACTATGGTTATGTTTCAAGAAATTAATGTTATGAGTTATGTAAAGGATCATGCTTTTGGAAATTATAATTATGTTAAAACGTAATTATTATTATTAATTTATTATCACGTTTGAGGAATTATGTATTATGTTAGGTTTATGTAATTAAATTTTGAGAAATGATTATTATATCTTTTAAGGTTATATGTTAAGAATTCTTTATCTTCAAAAATCCATTTGTTACTAAGTTTTGGAAAATAATTTTTACTTCCTTTAAGGTTTCATGTCAAGGATTCTATAGCGAGAATCCATTTTTAAAAAAATCCAAAATTTTTTTACTTTATTTATAAGTATGATTAAGTTCATGGTCATGTTTAAGTTAAGTAACGACCACGTAGGGAGAGTCGTCACAAATTTAGTCTAATCGGTTCAACATTATGATCATTCATGTGTCACTGCAACTGTTTCTAACAGATTAAAAACCTGAATCCCAAAATTATAGCCATCAGAGATAACTTACCTAAGATTATGTACCAATTTGTAAAAGCCTAATTCTTTAGCAAATCAGCTCAATCATCAGATTAATACAATTGAACTGTCTAAATAATCTAGTGAATGAAAATTTTGTAATAGAAGTTGTTCCTTATTGTTTTACACTTATATCAAGTAGTATTAAATGCGACGACTATCTATAAGAAAGAACATTAGCCAAGTAAGTTGTATAAACTGAAACTGAGAAAAGGTGTATATAACTAACGTGTTCTCTTGAATGAAAGGAAAAAAAATGCAAAGGTGGATCAGAAATGAAAGCTAAGTCATGTATGTGGTGCAATGAAACTAGGAAAACTAGGATCCTCTGTTTTTGCTAAAACCCTTTTATCTCAATACACAATGCAATTCAAAAAGAAGTGGGACTTGGTCGGTGAGTTAAAAGAAAAAGGTGTTGTGAGCGCTCTTAGAAAAGGTGAAAGGCAGTAAAGATAACATGCAAGTGGAGATTAGAATGAGGAAATATTGTGCTAAAGACTTCTTTACGAATGTCTTTGTCTTTCTTTCTTGGACTTTGTTTATAAATCTGTCCCCAAACTATGTACCCTAACTCAAGTCGCCCTCTAATTTTTTTTTAAAAAAATAGAGTTCTCCACTCTTAGAAATATATGTTACTAGAATTTTTCTGTATATTGGCTTAATTCACAAAGGTTTACATGGGTTCCTCGCATAAGAGGAGATACAAGAGTAAAAAAGGTGTTATTATGTGACCCAAAATCTTTTTGGCAGAAAGGTAGCACCGCGGCGCTTGAAAGCATCGCCACGACGCTACAATTCAGGGGAACCAGCACCGCAGCGCTTGAAAGCAGCACCGCAATGTTACAATTTGGTGCACGAGCACCGTAGCGCTTGAAAACCAGCACCACGATGCTCCGATTTGGCCTGAACGTATATTTCAAGTTTTTACGCGTTTTTTAGGTTAATTTTAGCTAGGGTTTGAGTTCCCATCCATAAAAATACGTCATATTTTTCATAGTTTAGAGTAGTCAAAAAATCACAGAGATTATAGTATTGAGAGTAATACAGAGAACTCTGTCTTATAAGTTTGTGAGTGAATTTCTGTATTTGAGCACTCTAAACACCGTTGTAATTTCCGTTTTGGGTTTAGTAGATTGCTTCTCCTCTACCCGTGGTTTTTTCACTCTTCATTAGGGTTTGTTCATGTAAAATCTTGTATACAATTTTCTCTTTATTTCTTGTTGCTTATTGCCTTAATTTCTAATAAGTGGTATTACAGCTTTGGCTTTGATTTGCAATGGTAACCATGAAATTCGATATTCCGCTGCTGAATCGCACAACAAGGTTTTCTTTATGGCAAGTGAAGATGCGGGCTGTTCTGGCATAGATAGACCTTGATGATATACTATTGGGTTTCCATAATATCCTCTCATCATGGACGAAGGAGGAAAAAGAGCATAAGGACCGAAAGGCTCTGTCTCAAATACACCTTCATCTATCAAATCAGATTTTGCAGGATGTACTAAAAGAGAATACTGTTGCTACTTTATGGCTCAAGCTGGAGCAATTATACATGACCAAGAGTCTGACTAGCAAAATTCATCTAAAGCAGCATCTATATTCTCACCGAATGTCTAAAGGTATGTCTCTCAAAAATCACTTAATTGTATTTAAGGAGATTGTGTCTAATTTGGAGGCTATAGAAGTTAAGTATAATGAAGAAGACCTTGGGTTAATTCTATTATATTTACTGCCTTCATCGTATGCCACATTTAGGGATACTATCTTATATAGTCAGGACACTTTTACCTTAGATGAGGTTTATGAGGCTTTATTTTCTAAAGAAAAGATAAAGTAGTTAGTGATTAGATCCGAAACACAAGGGAAGGATCTAGTTGTTAGAAGTAGAACCCAAGAGAGAAGTTCTAGGACTAAGAATAGAGGTAGGTCTAAGTCTAGAAATAAGGAGAAGTTTTGTAACTATTACAAGAAGAAAGGGCACATTAAAACTGAATGTTATAAGCTACAGAATAAAAACAAAAAGGCTGAAAATCAGAAGGGGAAGAAACCAGATGCTGGTGAGGTTAGTGTTGTTGAAGAAGTTTATGATGGTGATTCCAAACCCTGTGACGATTGGGTTCTTGACTCTGCATGTACGTTTCATATATGTCCTAACCGGGACTGGTTGTCAACATATGAAACTTTTCCTAAGGGCTCTATTTTGATGGAAAACAATGCCCTATGCAAGGTTTCTGGTATTGGTACTGTCAGATTTAAGATGCATGATGGTGTCGTAAGGAACTAGATGATGAGAGGCATGTCCTTGATCTTAAGAGTAATTTAATTTTCTTAAGTACTCTTGATGTTAAAGGGTACAAGTACACCGATGAAGGTGGAGTTCTGAAAGTTAGTAAATGCGCTCTTGTGATGATGAAAGGGTAGAAGAAGACTGCTAGTTTGTATGTTCTGCAGGGTACTATAGTTGTTGGTGATGCAAAAGTTTCTACATCTATGTCTGATAGTGATCTCATTAAGTTATGGCATATGCGACCGGAGCATATGAGTGAGCTTGGGACGGCAGAATTGAGTAAAAGAGGACTTCTTAATGGACAGTGCACAAGTAAGATGGAGTTCTGTGAGCACTGTGTATTTGGAAAACAAAGGAGAGTCAGGTTTGGCAAAGGCATTCATAACACAAAAGATATTTTGGGGTATGTTCCTTTTGACCTTTAGGGACCGTCTACCGTTCCTTCTCATGGTGGTGCTAGTTATATGCTTACCATCATTGACGACTATTCCAGAAAGGTATGGACATTCTTTTTGAAGCAGAAGAATGATGTCTTTGCTACATTCAAAGATTGGAAGACCATGGTAGAAAAGCAGACCGGTAAGCCAAATAAACGTCTCCGCACTAATAATGGCTTGGAGTTTTGTTCAAATAAATTTAATAACTTTTGTAAATCAGAGGAAATTCTGAGGGACTTAACAGTCTGATATACTCCACAGCAAAATAATGTGGCCGAGAGGATGAACAAGACGTTGATAGAGAAAGTGCGTTGTATACACTCTAATGCTAGGCTACCTAAGTCGTTTTGGGCTGAAGCAGCCTCTACAGCTTGCTATTTGGTCAATCGCTCTCCTTCTATTGCTATTAACAAGAAGACACCACAAAAGATATGGTCAGGAGAGCCTGTAGATTACTCTAATTTAAGAATTTTTTGTTATCCTGCCTATGCTCATGTTGACAATGGAAAGCTAAAGCCTAGATCCATGAAGTGCATATTTCTTGGTTATAAGCCTGGTGTTAAAGGCTATAAGTTATGGTGCCCGAAAACTAAGAAAGTTATTATTAATAGAGATGTTGTGTTTGATGAGACTTTCATGTTACTTGGGACATCTATTACGGGGTCTAGTGATGTTGATCAGGAGAGATCTCCCAAACAGGTGGAGTTTCAGATTGAGACAGGTACATCATCCGATTCGACTTCCCAGTAAAGTTCAGATAGCCAAGGCAATAGTGCTTTTCCATCGCCATCACTGCTGCCAGCACAGTACTCAATTGCTAAGGATAGGCCGAGGAGAGATGTTAAACCTCCATAGAGGTATACTGAGGCCGACTTGGTGGCTTATGCTTTATCAGTGGCAGAAGGTATTGAGTCTGGTGAGGAACCTTCTACCTATTCAGAGGCGGTTAATTCAGTTGACTCTGGTAAGTAGATGATTGCTATGTAGGAGGAGATGGAATCCCTACATAAGAATGGCATGTGGGATTTGGTGAAGAAGAAAGCTGTTCGCTGCAAATGGGTATTTAAAAGAAAAGAAGGCACACTAGGAGTTGAAGATACTAGATACAAGGCTAGACTGGTTGCAAAAGGATGCAGTCAGGTTCCAGTTAGATGTGAGACTACATTTTTGCATGGAGAGCTCGAGCAAGACATTTACATGCAGCAACCCGAGGGTTTCATTGTTACAGGTAAAGAAGACTATGTTTACTCCCTAAAAAAGTCTCTTTACTGTTTGAAACAGTCTCCTAGGCAGTGGTATAAGAGATTCGACTTATTTATGACCGCTCATGAGTTTAAGAGGAGTAGCTATGACAGCTGTGTCTACTTCAAGAAGGGTGTGATGGGTCCTTTGTTTATCTGCTCTTATGTGTTGATGATATGTTGACTGCTGCTAAAGATAATGGATCGATTAAGAAATTAAAGGCTCAACTTAGTAGAGAGTTTAAGATGAAGGACTTGGGAGCTACTGAAAATATTCTGGAGTTTAAGATGAAGGACTTGGGAGCTACTGAAAAGATTCTCGGCATGGAGATTTTGAGAAATAGGAAAGCAAGTAAGCTATATCTGAGTCAAAAAGGATATATCGAAAAAGTTTTGCACAAGTTCAATATGCAGAAAGCAAAACCGATGAGCACTCTGTTAGCAGCACATTTCAGACTTTCAGTTGCGTTAGCTTCACAGTAAGATGATGAGATTGAGTGCATGTCATGTGTTCCATACTCTAGTGCAGTCGACTCTCTCATGTATGCTATGGTATGTTCTTGTCCAGATTTATCATATGCAGTTAGTGTAGTTAGTAGATACATGGCTAATCCAAGTAAAGAGCACTGAAAAGCGGTGCAATGGATACTCAGATACTTGCATGGTACTACTGATGTTTGTTTGCACTTTGGGAGGACTAGAGATGGTGTTATGGGATACGTTGATTCTGATTTTGCTGAAGACTTGGATAAGAGGAGATCTCTTACTAGGTATGTGTTTACAATTAGTGGTTGTGCTATTAGTTGGAAGGCTACCTTACAGGCTACTGTTACCTTGTCTACTACTGAGGCTGAATATATGGCTATTACAGAGGCTTTCAAAGAAGCTATTTGGTTGAAAGGCCTATTTAAAGAACTCATTGAAGACTTGCAGACTTCTATGATGATGTGTGACAGTTAGAGTGCTATTTTTCACACTAAAGATCAAATGTTTCATGAGAGGACGAAGCACATTGACGTTCATTATCATTTTGTTCGTCATATTGTTGCTCATGGTGATATTGTTGTGAGCAAAATCAGTACACATGATAATCCTGTCGATATGATGACTAATTCATTACCTACAGCTAAGTTTGAGCATTGCTTGAACTTGATTGGAGTTCATGCTCGTGTCTGTTAGTTGCCCATTGGGGCTTTGTGGAAGAGATGGAGAATTTGGTTAATCACATGTTGGAGTTCTTTATGGTGGATTTTGTGTCAAGGTGGAGATTGTTATTATGTGACCCAAAACCTTTTTGGCAGAAAGGCAGCGCCGCAGCCTTTGAAAGCAACACTGCGGCGCTGCAATTTGGGGGAACCAACGCCGCGGCGCTTGAAAACAGCGCCGTAACGCTACAATTTAGTGCACGAGCGCCGCAGCGCTTAAAAAGCAGCACCGCGGCGCTCTGATTCGGCCTGAACGTATATTTTACATTTTTACGCGTTTTTTGGGTTAATTTTGGCTAAGGTTTGAGTCCCCATATATATAGATACATCATATTCTCCATAGTTTAGAGTTGTCACAAAATATCATAGAAATCATAGTGTTGAGAGTGATACAGAGAACTCAATCTTGTGAGTTTGTGAGTGATTAAGTGAGTGAATTTTTGTATTTGAGCGCTCTAAACACCGTTGTAATTTCTGTTTTGTGATTAGTGGATTGCTTCTCCTCTGCCTGTGGTTTTTTTCATCCTTCATTAGGGCTTTTCTACGTAAAATCTTGTGTATAATTTTCTCTCTATTTTTTGTTGCTTATTGCTTTAATTTCTAACAAAATGAAACTACAAAAACTGGTAATTAGCTGCCTAACATTCTTTCTAATTTATAGAGTTGACTATTCCTAATTACAGATAATTTACATAAAACATAAATCTCCTAAATTTGGCAACAAGATTGTTAACGAATCTTTTCTTTTCCACGCTCCTCTCAAGTTGGTTTAAAGACATCCTCCATAGCCAACTTCCCAATTAGGCTGCCAAACTGTCTTGTAGGCAGTCCTTTTGCAAGTACATCAGCTACTTGCTCGGTGGTAGGAATGTATGGCATGCAAATCAACCTTTTCAAGTTTTTCCTTGATGAAATGCTTATCTATCCATCCTCCTTTTTTATGCATTTCCACATTAGGAGAATCAAATCAAAGTTCTAGCCGACAAGAGCAGAAGATTAAAGCCAAAAAGAAACATGGCAATGCGTATGTGAAGAAATACATGATGGCACTTGAATATATAAACAATATGAACTACCAAAACTCAACTGGTTACAGCATTCATGCATCAGCATCCCTAGTTACGAATTTAAGGATCAATTTGAATTAAGGAGATGCTGACATTTCAGTTCTTTTTTTCCCCTTAATCTATGTATAATAGAAAAGTGTAATACTTTTTGTCTTTAAAATGATGAGGTTAGCATTAGGAAAATGCTATGCACCTGCATGTGAGTCCAAGGGACACTTTATCCTCAAGGTACCTGACTAGCCACTGCGTAGTGATAAAACTTTTATACATAAGAAAAACATCCTACTTCTCCCAAAAGGAAAATCCTCGTTCTCTTACAACTCTTCTAGTCTCGGGTTCACGAAGAAAATGTGTTTGTTCATCAAACTTCTTTGAGGCCAGTCTGGTTTTCCGGTTGGACTCTGCACTGTATAGTTGACTGTGTTCTACATCCACTTTCTGGGGCTTCCCAGACAACCATGCTTGGAGCATCTCTTCTGTCTTGGTTTCTGGCAAATAGCCTTTTTCCTTCATCTCCATGTAATATCTGTATGCTTCCTCCAGCTTTCCATTTAGGAAGAGCCCATGTATCAGCACTATATATGAACTGCGATCAGGACTGGCTTTACTTTCACACATCTCCTTCCACAACTTGAAGACATCATCGAGTTTTCGCCACCGACAAAATTTTCTAATCAGCATTATGTAGGTATCAGTACTTGGTTCACAACCCGTATTTTTCATCTTTTCCAAGAGCATAAAGACTTCTTCCCCAGTCCTTAAAACACGGAAGAAGGCATGGTAAGTTTGAACCGAGGGAGGAAGGCCATGCTGCAACATCTCATCAAGGACTTGTTTGGCTTCATCTATTTTTCGGGCCTTACAAAGAGGCTTAATCAATGAGTTATATGTAACGGCATTTGGAGCAATGCCCTTCTCTTCCATTGTTCTCAAGAGATTGAAAGCTTCCTTCACAAACCTACCTTTGGCAAGAGCATGAATCACGGCGTTATAAACTTTTCGATCTGGGGCAATCTCCAATTCCTTCATCCTGTCAAAAATCTTAAGCACCTTATACAGGTTTCCTGCTTTTGAATGACAAGATATGATACTTGCATACGAAACAACATCATGTCGGATACCTCTCCTGCTCATTTCCCACCAAATTCTTTGTGCCTCGCGTGGACTACCAATCAAATTGCACCAACCATTGAGAATAATGTTAAAGCTTTTGGTATTAAAAGGAAAGACATTGCTATTACAAAAGAGCAAGTGCTCTGCATCCTGGACGTTCTTGTACCGACAAAGCGCAGAGAGAAGTCCATGGAATTCATCCATCCCGACATGAAAATTAAAACGCTTGTAAGCATAGAAAGTGTTTATCGCCCTCCCAACGTCATGTACCGCACAGTATCTCCTGATCATGATCAAGAGAGTCTGCGGAGTGACAAGAGATTGACCATCAGTTTGCGTCTTCCTCATCTCATCAACCAGGGCCCAAGCAGTGTCAAACTTTCTCATCTTTCCAAGAATAGAAATCATCGAATGGTATTCCCGCATGGAGTGAGCATAACCCTGCTGCTTCCCAGCCCACAAAAAGAAAGTGTATGCTGCCTCCCAATCATTACGAACTCGTGCGACAACCTGCGCTACCAAGTCCGACGACGCAATTACACCACATTGATCAAGCTTTCTCTTCATCTCAGAGCACGGCGTCTCGCCACGCAGTATATTCACAACATTTTCTACATTTCGGACAAGACCCTCGTCTCGTTCTGAATCCATTTTCTTAAAATTGACGTGACCATCTTCGTGATCGCTACCGACATCGCTGTCATCATTGTTGCCGTCATCGCCATTGTCACCGTAAATGGCAGCATTTCCACTAATATTTGTTGCAGGAACATCTGATGTTTCATCTTCGGAGCTCGAAGCGGGGGAAGAGAAAGGGAGAAGTTGGAGATAGGAGTTGTTTTGGACAAGCAAAAAGGATGGAGATTGAGTGGCACAAGGACTAAAAGTTGGGACAAAATCAGCAGCAAAAGGAATAGAAAAATGGGTTGGTTTGGGTTTATTGAGATTGCTGGTAAGCACAACTGATATTAAGCTTCTTATTCTCCTCATTGCCCCTCGATTCTACAAACACTACAATGAGCACCAAGTGTTTGTAAAAATGGCTAAATGAACTTCTTCCACAACGCTGATTAACAGGAATCTGTTTGCTCCGAAATGTTTATGAATGAAATCAGAACTCGAGAAATGAATAACTGGAAATTGGAGAAAGCCAAAATGAGGGAGACTGAGATTAAAGGCAAACGGGGAAGAAGAAACTGAGAAAAGGTGCCAGAGTATATGACTGGCCTGACCAATTGTTTTTCAAAGGTAGGACCAGAAATGAAGCCAAGTTTCTGAGTAGAAATGAGACCGGGAAAATGTTATTGCTCTGCTATACTCCTTTTCTTTTTTATCTTTCTAAAAAAATAATAATAATAATTTTTATGTCTAAAAAGTTAATTTTTAGGTGTTAAAAAAAAGAGACCATTTTTTTAATTCAATTTTTTTTTGGTCTTTTTTTCAAATTTTCCCATGTAAATAGGAAGTAGGACCAGACAAGTGAACGTTTAAAGAGAAAAGAGTAGTTTCAGCTGCAATTTTAGGAGAAAATACAAAAAGCACCCATTAGTTTTAGTTAAATACAATATTTACTCTTGAATTTTTTAAAATACAAAAAAATAGTACTTATGTTTGTCAAACCATCAATTCTTTTAATTTTTTTAGTTTAGTTTTTTTTTTTTAATGATCAAATCATTCTTGAAGTATAAACACAGTGTAAGGTATTTATTGGGTTATGCTAGCTTTTAACCCTTCATCAATATAAATGAAAATTTGCACACCTTTTTGATTTTTTGAAGGATATAAGTTTTTTTACTTGAAGAAGAAAGTGAAACTTATTTTTTTAAAATGAATGAGAACTTAGTATTATCTGGTCATGTTAGTCATATTGGGCATTTCAACAAGTTTATTTATTTTGCCATATGAAATATTATTATTTCCAAATAAAATTTCAATGTCACAAGTATATATCAAAAAATGTTGGCTAATATAAAATTGATCACAAGTTGGTTTTACTTTTTTACTCTCCAAATATTGGGTGTTTGGTTGTAGTTTCACCAAGATCCCTATTTTTTGATTTATAAGGATATATTTGTCGTTTTAAATAATGTATTTTATTGAAAGTCAAAATAAAGATAGTTTTTGGATAGTTTAAAAAACTTATGAGATACTTTTTGAATTTTAAAAACCTAAAGATAAATATTATATTTAACTAAAATAAAAGGGATAGTTTTTGTATTTTCTTTAATTTTGATGGTTGGAACCATATTTTTGGAACTAAAAAGTACATGTCATTGACTTTTGTCGCTATGAGTTCTAAAATTTTGTGCTACATAGATATATATCGGGGCGCAATGAGCGAAGGCCCCAATTAATATTTTTGAGTAAATGGGCCAATTTTGTAAATATCTTTTTTGTGATATTGTTGTTAATTTTTTTATTTTTACGAGAATTTTTGAAACATATTGTTTTTAAATAAGATAAAACAAATTCATCCATCATTGATGAACTCAAGTTCATCATTTACATGAGTTTATTAGTAATAGGCTTGAGTTCATTGATAGACTTGAGTTTACCACCGATAGCTTCAAGTCTATTGCAAGAAGTCAATGATAAATCAGTTATGTACTATTCAAAAAAGTTTTCAAAAAATACAAATAAACCTAAACATTGTTGATTTTCACACCTCATATAAATTTTAGAACCTTAAAATAAGCCCAAAAATGGGCTTGTCGAGGACCATACTCCCTCTTCACAAATGAAAGTAAGAAAAATAACATGATATTCAAGGTAACATATCATTGCATAGGCGTAATATGAGTTTAAATGACTAAATAGCATTAGATTTCTATATGTCAACGTTAGGTTCAATAAACAACATGTTACAATTATATGTTATACACACAACACAACATTTGCAACAACAACAAACTCAAATTGCCATAAGAAAACCTACAATTTTCTTTTCCACTATTCCCATATAAATCGGATCAAAAGGATTAAACGTATTAAGGACCCAATCCAAGTATCAAAAACCTGCAGCCGAGTGTATTTATCAAATTTTTGTAAAATCTAAGGGCCGGTTTGTTTCGATAACTCTTTGAATTTTTTGGACTCAAATTTGAATTCAAGTATCAAGAATCTTTTCGAAACGTGGTTGTTTCCCCCAAAATCCGAAGCATTTGAGTATCAAGAATTCAAGTTTTTAGAGTTCTGACTCCCCTAAACTTTTAATACTCGAATATTTCTGCTACAGTAAAAATTAAAATTCTCTCTCTTATATTTGAGGAAAAAAATCATAACTTCTTCATTTGTTATCCAATTAAGATGATTTTTTTTATTGTGTTCCTAGTGAAGAGATGAATATATTAAGATCCATATTACATACTTTTTAGGATTATTAATATTAAGATCTTATTATATTTGTTGATAAATCAAAAATATTTTCACTACCCCTCTAAACACAAATTCTAATTTTATTCCATACTTAGATGAAAACTTAAATGCACATCCAAATATCAATTCGAATAACAATTCAAATCACTAACTCAAATCCTAATTCAAATCACACTAACTCAAATTAAATCACTAATTCAAATCTATTTACCAAACAGACCCTAAGGATCAAATATTTTTTCATCCTACGATCATGCAATCCTAGCTGACCTGCATAAGGATATAGATCAAGCCAGTCTATTCAAAACAATGGAGTCAAGCTAAGCTTACCCCCTACGAGCCAAGCCGGCTCAACCTGCATCATTTTCATTTTTAGAAAATATATAAATGCAAATATACGGGCAAGACATGCTTGTATTTGGCTAGCTAGGCTACCAGACTCTATTGGGTTGTATCAATTTATTTTGTGAGCCAGCTATAGGCCCGGCCTTCTTAGAGCAGGATTTCTTCCTTGCTTTCATAGCCAATCTAGACAACTTATTTTGAGTGGCATTAGATTGTATACCACTTTTAAAGTCTAGTTATAAATCTATCACTTTAATATAAAAACTAGGTTTAGACTTTCCTTAAAAGTGGAATGCGTGAACCACAGCTTCAAAATTTCAAATCAAATCAAGTCAAAAATTCAGCAATGGGGATTGAAACCAAACTAGTTAATTGATGCTTTGGTATTTTATAAAACCAATTAACAGTTTAGTTTGAAAAATTATTACCTTTTATGTTTGGATGATCTGTTTCGTGTACTTTATTCCAGTTTGAACCCAAACTGATCTTTGCCTAAAAATCATGTTTAAACCATTCAACTCAAAACATCATTTGAAATACAAATACATGTGCTACAGTATCATTTACATTTTGAAGCAGGGATTAGGGATGTGCAACCAACCAAACCATTTATTTAAGTAAACCACAAACCAAACCAATTATAGGTTGGTTTAGAGATTTTTTAAACGAAATTAAACAATTCAAGGTAACAAATCCAATTTAATCCAAACCAAATCGGTTCGCTTTGGTTTTTTTAATTGGTATTGACTCATGCTAAACATCATAAAGATTTTAAAGAAAAGTAATACAGTCAACTACTGACACTTATGGATTAAAAACTAACAAAGAGACATAGAGGCAACAGAATCACAATATAGAGGCCAAAAGTAACCCTCTGCTTGGTATGAACGAAGAGTGAAAGGAAAGAAAATAGTGGAAGGATTTGGAATGGAAATTAATACATTAAAATGTTTAGTAGGAGAGAAATTTAAGTGGAAGGGGAAATTGGATGAAAAAACTACTAGGTGAGTCTCACCATATTTTTTCTTTTTAAAATTGGACAGATTATCATATGGAAAAGATTCAGATTTATATAAACGAAGCAAATTTAAAAATTATCCACGCTAACTATACCAAAAAAATATGGAAACTAACTATTTCTCTCTCTTACCTTACGAACTTTCACCACGTCTCACGTTTAGCTGCTAACTAGTTCTGTCCCTTACATTATAAACCTTTACAATACCATACCTTACGTCTTCATCCAAAATTTCCCATCAAAGATTTCTTTTTAAAAAAGCTTTGTTTTTATAATTTCTACTGTTGGAGATTGATAAAGATATGTGGTCTAAATTTATTTTAATTATTATTAATTGTATAGCTGAATCTCTCTCTCCGTATGATTTTGCGATTTGTTGTGTTCTTTCTTAAATTTTATTAGGGTGTTTCTCCGTTAGATAGTTGATGGTTAAAAGTTATTTTTTTTTAATTATTTTCAATATGAAATCCATTCAATTTGTTTATAGAATCCTTCGAATATGAAAACATAATTTGTTAAGCTTAAAGACAAAAGCGCACATAGGATCACACCAAATCAACGCTTTTATGATCTATGAATCCATTATTATTTAGTTTTATTCAACCAAACTTGTACTTTCCCTATTCACATAATGTATTTGGCCTTCTAATTTAGATTTAGAAACTTATAGCAATTTTTCAGATTGACCGCAATATGGTTAGGATTTTCAATCAAAATCCACCTAGATTTGTGCACGAAGTGGAGCTGATTTTTTTCCCTCTTTGGTTACCTACTTCTTAGGTTTTCTTTAACACCTTTGTTGATTAGTGTTTTTACATCATATGACAACATATGTTTCTAGAGTATTAATAAAATCCTATTCATTTATTGTATGATGAATTAGATTATGTTTATTATTTTTATGATTTTCATTTAATTTGTAAATAGAATGAAAATCTGTGTGTCTAGATGTCATGTTGATGTTTATATTTTTAAGATACATTGCATTAGTTTCCTATTTATGACTTTAATTGAAACCAATTCTAAGTAGACAAGACAGGATAAAATTTTCGAATGGAATTTGAATGATGATGAAGAGAATAACGTTTTGGAGGATAAACAACTAAAAAGTTGTGAAGAAACTATCATGTATTTTTTGAGAAGTTGAAAAAAAGTAGGTTGCGGCTAGTGTGTAACTTGTTTGCTATGTGGTATGCATGGTGTACATAAAGAAATTATACTACTGCTCATATTATGTTAGTAGGAGTATTTTAAATAGAAGTAGAGGAAAAAATAGCGTAAGAAGTGAACTCATGACTCAACTTAGTATAAATGAAAATTGTCATGAAGCATTTGCTAGGTTGTGTGAATTGCTTTGAGATAATGGCCGACTTAAAGATAATAAAAATTCTATGGTAGAGAAACAAGTAGCCAAGTTTCTATACATATAGCACATAATGTTTGAAAAAGAACATTTTTTTCTTCTAACACTGATCTAATAAGACAATAAGTCAACATTTTCATAAGGTATTACAAGCAATATTTAATTTAGAAGATCAATTCTTAGTTCAACTGCAGAGTTTGCTCAACAAATTCTTGATGGCCACAGGTTCTATCTATATTTTAGAGTAAATAATAACATACTTGTTTTTTTTTTTTAATTATAGGTCCTAATGATAATAAATAGTAACATTAGTTTGAATTTCAAAATTGTGTAGGAGCAATTGATGGGATGCATATGGGAGTAAATGTACCTAGAAAAGAGGCTCCATGATATCGTGGGAGGAAAGATTATTCAATATAAAATATTATGGTAGCTTGTGGGTTCAATATGAGATTTACATACATGTTACTTGGTTAGGAAAGAACTGCATCTGATTTAAGATTTATAAACAAATTATTTGTCTAGGAAAGATAAACTCATAATTCCTAGAGGTAATATTTATTTTTTTAAGTTATTAAAACTATATAATCACAAAATATTAAGTCAAAAAATGCAAATATTGCTTCATCGAAAAAATACTATTTGGTTGATGTGGATAATATATGTTGCACGGTGGACTAATAACATCATATCGAAGAGAGCGGTATCACTTGAAAGAGTACTCTACATGTGGTCTTGAAATTATCAAGAGTTATTTAACCTTCTTTATGCTTTAATATGCAATGTTACAGATAGAGCTTTTAGAGTGCTTAAAAAACATTGCCTATCATTTCTAGTGGTACAGAATAACATTATCCTAATAAAATAGCCACAAATATTGTCTAAGCTTGTTGTATTTTGCATAACTATCTAATGAGTGCAGATCTTGATGAATTAATGATTGAAGTAGTTGATCGAGAGCTCTTAAAAAGAGGGCCCAAGATAGAAAATGTCTATCATAGATACAAGGACAACAAAAAAGCTCAAAAGGGAGAAGCTATAAGGAATAAAATAGCACAATACATGTCGCAAGAAAATGTAGTTTGATAGTAATTTATTAGTAGTTTGTTATACGGAGAACACATAGAGTAGAAAATGTAGTTTGATAGTGATATAGAAAATGTAGACTACGCTTCTGTTTTATTCTTTCTCTAGGCAGATTTCAAGCCTGTTCTCATGTAAACTTATATTTATAATTATATAGATATATGTTAAATCTGCTTGGGTTACATATTGTTATGATCTTATTAATAGATAATTTAGCAATGACTATCATTTTTTCAATCAGAGTATGAGCATTAATAACGAAGGAATTTGATTTTAAGTTATTTATTCAAATAAAGTTTTTGTCTTTTTTAGAGAGGTTTTGTTAAGAGGTTGAGTTTAGGAATATAATATTATTTTTTATATGTTTTGTTGTATATTAAATTAATCTTAAACATGCAGTCTATACACATGGCTCAGAAATTTAAAAAAAAAAAAAAGACAATGTTGATGGTATAGAATTACAAAAAGATAACATAACATGGTTAGAAGAAATGCATATTGTGTTGATTGATTCATTGTTAGAGCAAGAAGTGAATGAAAATAGGGTTGAGGGCACGTGTATTACCACTGCTTATAATAATGTTTTGACTATATGTTGAGATGAGCTCAAATACTTTTTTGATAAAGACCATTTAAAAAATCGAATTAAGACTTTGAAAGCTAATTTTAATGCATGTCATGATCTTCCAAAGGCTTAAGTGGTTTTCCTTGAAGTCCATTAACCAAGATGTTTGAACTAGAGTCAGAGATGTCGCAGACTCTAATCGAGGTTTGTTTTTATAAACTTATATTTTTTTACATAGTTATATTTTGTGCTTAGATTTTATATGATGCTTAAGTTTTTCAACTTCAAGTGTTGTAGGCTAAACCTAATGCAAAGAAATGGAGGTATTGAAATCCAATTTTTATGACAACTTAAGTAAACTTTTTACAAATGATAGAGCTAATGGTGATGATGTTGCTAGCGCAAAGCAGAAAGAAACAAGCTTCAATCAATCTATAGGAGTTGAGTAATTTGATGAAGTAACTACCGATGGTGTTGAGCCCTTGTCACCATAAAATAATCCTCAAGTTACAAATGCATCAAAAAGTGTAAAAAGAAAAGCTTGCATAATTACTTCACTTTACAAGCATATTCAATATGGTATAAATAATGTAATTGATGCCACTGGAGAAGACAATATTATTGTTGAAAAAGCGTAGCCACGTATCTACTCAGATGAAGTAGTTTATGAACAATTGGATGTTTTGTTGTTGTTTTCCTTAGAAAATCTCTTATTCTATTTAAAAAAAAAAAAGGCATCACTATCAATTTTCATGTGTCTTGTTATGCTAGACCACCACCTTCCCCTATATATATTTATAAATAATGTAATATCTTTCAATTTCTATCCTCTAGACCACCACGTCCCCCTATATATATTGTTTTGGATTAGTATTTATGCTGGTTTATTAGTATTTTGATACCTCTTCTTATTTTGTTGATCATATTAATTCAGTAGTTATGCAGATTTATTTAATCATGCTAGTTTATTGTTGTTGTTGTTGTTGTTGTTGTTGTTGTTGTTTTTGTTTTTGATACTTTTTCTTTTTTTAGTCTCCGTCACTGTCTAAAATCATCCAACAGAAACTGGGAGCACACATATTATTTTGAATTCCTATTTGCACATAACCCATTAATACAAATTCACCTATACCCAATTTATACCTTAAAAAAAGAATATATGTTAAAAGAAATATTTGAGTAAAAAAGTTATTGTACCGATTACAAATTTTCCATCCTTCGAGTTTTCTTTTCAATACCAAATACATGGAGGTAAATTTATTTTCTTTCCTCCACATTATATTGTAACGACCTACACCTTCACTTGATATGATATTGTTCACTTTTAGAATAAGCCTGTACAGTTTTTCTCTTAAACTTTACCCTAAAAAACAGCATACCATTAGAGGATGGTGTCATTACTTATGAACTATTACTCATGACTATTCTCAAGCAATATGAGACTACATAACTCATCATTTCTTGGTTTTCTTCGCTTCAAGGAAATTATAGTTGTTACAATCACCCCATCTTGAGGGCCCTACATCTTCGTTGCCTACACTTCTAGCTGATCAAAACTCTGATATTATCTGTAACGACCCCATACCTCCATTTAATATGATGGTGTCCACTTTGGGCCAAACTTGCACATTTTTGCTCTTGAGTTTCACCTTAAAAGGCCTCATACCAATGAGAGATTGTATATTTATTTATGAACCATTACTTATGACTATTCTACAGTGATGTAAGATTATACCTACTGTTTCTTGGCCATATTTGCCTAAAGGGAACTATGACTATTACAATTTTTATAACGACCTATACCATCACTTGATATGATATTGTCTGCTTTGGGCCTAAACCTACGCCCCAATAGGGCCAAGAAATGGTGGGTTGTATAGTCTTACATCATATGGGAATGGTCATAAGTAAGGACACCATCTCCAATGGTATGAGGCCTTTTAGAGTGAAGTCCAAGAGCAAAAACATGCGTGCTTAGACCCAAAACTGACAATATCATACCAAGTAAAGGTGTAGGTCGTTACATATAGTACCAGAGTCTTGATTCAGTTGGAAATGTAGCCTGTGAGGATGTTGGGCCCCAAAGATGGGATCATTGTGACAACCATAATTCTCTTGAGGTGAAAAAAGCCAAGAAAGAACGATTTATGCAGTCCCAGATCACTTGAGAATGTTCACGATTAATGATTCGTAAGGATACCATCTTGTAATATTATAAGGCCTTTTAAAATAAAGCCTAAGTGCAAAATAATGTTGAGTTAAGCCCAAAGCGGACAATATCATATCCAAAGGAGGTGATGTCATTACAAATATGTGACAACTATAATTCCTTCGACGCGAAGAGGGCCGAGAAAGGGTGGGTTATGCAAGCCCACTATGTCTGCGAATGGTTATAAGTAATCGTTCATAAGTAAAGACATCATCTTCTAATGGTATGAGGTCATTTGGGTAATGGTTCATAAGTAAGGACATTATCTTCTAGTGGTATGAGGTCTTTTAAGGTGAAGCCCAAAACAAAACCATATAGGCTTAGGTCCAAAGCAAACAATGTCATACCAAGTAGAGGTGCAAGGTCGTCAGTCGTTACACATACCAAACAACTAAAAAGAAAACTAAAATATTTTTTATCCTTCTCATTTTCCATCCTCTATAATTTTTCTTTCCCTCCTATTTTCTTTCCTTCTTATCAAACATAAGGTAAAGGAATAAGGAACAAAGGAGAGAGCACAAAGGTACAAGCACGTGTGTTGTATAGGTTAGATTATGTTGATAGAAGTTACTATTTATATTAAAAAAATAATTAGGGTAATAAATCTTATGATTATTTATTTATTTATTTTTAGAATAAGGATTAAAAACTTTAGAATACATTTATTTTTGATAAAATCACAATAAATGACCAAATTATTGTTACGAAATTGAATTTTAACACAATATTCATAATATCTTAGAAATATTCTTAATTATATAGTAATTATTTTAATGTTATCATTTTGAGACATATGTAGAATATTTATAAATTAGAGTCATATTTTAATTCAACAAACATAATAAGATCATTTGTCTTGTTAACTCTTATTGTTTTCAAAAATATATTATTTTACAAATATATATAATATATGTAATTTTTAAAATAAATGGAAATAAAAATTGATTTGGTTTGGTTTATTTTTTAAGGGTAAAATGCAAATAAAATCAATTTAATTTAGTTTTTTAAAATTTTAAACTAAACCAATCTAAAATAAAGCCGTACCAAATTTTGATTTGCCTTGGATTGACCGGTTTGGACGGTTTGGTGTCCGTCACCGCCGGAGATCCAAATATCGCATCAAAAGTTTGGGCTTTTATCCCTAGCCTGGCTAGCAACCATCGTGGATTAGTATTATCCCAAGAACCAAACACGTCCCAACTCCCATGGGCCATCAAAATTGTTGCAAAGAGACGGCTCATCCGACGGTCAGATCTAGGGACCCAATGTTCAGTCGTGGTAAAGACGCGAAGCACTAGATCTCCGGGTCCATAGTACCATCACCAGAAGCCGAAATAGAATTCTGAATCCCAAACTCCACACTCTGCCATTTCTCGCTTCCCATAACACACTCAAACTCTCACACTTCTTCTTCTTCTTCGCTATATACTTACACTTATATATATCTATATCTATATCTATATCTATATCTATATCTATATCTATATATGTATGTGTATGTGTGTGTAGCTACATGGTGATCAATGTATAGCATGATTGTCTGACATGTGGTGTACCTAGATCGAGGTCGAACATGGCGAATTTTCTCGCTCAGTTCCACACAATCAAGAATTCCTGTGATCACCTCGTTATTGCTAGTAAATCTCGTTTCCATAATTAGGTTCTAGATTCTTTTTCTTTTTCTGAATTCGCAATTTGATGTTGCAAAATTTGAGCTTGATTTCGTGGTTTAATTCTTTGTTTTTCAATATTAGCTGCCGATCTTAATGCCTTCAGATTCGGTGTGTACATTTGTGTGTGTGTGTGTATATATATATATGTATATACGGGTGTGTGTGTTACCTTACAAGAGTGTACTTGAATTCTTACTATTTGAACTTTGATGGTTTTGGAATATTTTGGTTAACAATTTTGGGTTCTTTTCATGTAAAAATTTTTGGCATTTAACGGCTAATCTGCCTTTTGATTTTGAATTCTGAAGAGAAAACATAAAGTGAAGAAGAGATTTTAGTTTGTTCTGTGTGCTTCCAGAATTTAGCATATTTAAGAAAAAAGTAATTATACACGTTTTGATTAAAAAAAAAAAAACAGGAGTTTCATGAAACATCACAAAGCTAAGATAAGTTGTTAGGGAAGTAATTTCACTTTTATGGAATTCACAAAATTCCGAGATGTATGTATTTGTCGCATTTCTCATTTAAGAAATGTTCAAGATGGGGTTTTTTCAGAATCAGTATAGAATTTCTGCTTTTAATTCGATGCTAGAGTTTGAGTGAGTGAACTTGAGATGAAATTTGAAAGTTTTTAATTCTTTAGAGTTTCTTAGAGAATGAACTTTATGTGAAGAACACGTTGTTAAACTACCTATAGATAATTTTAGACTGTGAACTTGGTTCAGTTGGTTTAGTTGGTTGCGTGCTCGCTTATTTATATATGTAGGGTGTTTGAGAACTCAGTTAGAACTAAGGGTTGAACTGAAAACACTATAGCAATTCAAATTTTGTGAGAGAAACACTATAGCAAAATTGGAATGAACCGCAAACTATGGTTTGAACCACGGCTCCCAAACACCCATATAGTTTACCTTTATGTGAATTGGGCACCAATTGAGGGTTCTTCAGTTCTATTCTCATTTATTTTTATTTTTATCTTAGCCTTTTCTCATTCATGTAGTCCATCGTGTTCTAAAGATGATTGAAACAAATATATTTGTGAGAGTAACTTTCTTTTGACTACATCTTCAAAGCTAAAGATGGATAATGTGGTGCTTTTCAGTTGAAGATGTCAGTGATTTGTGGCCTGCTATCAAGAATGCATTCGAGGAGAGGTTTCCATTGAAGAGGGCTAGCTTGAATAACAAGACACGAAATCCCGTGTATGTGGATAGTTTACCCGCTGAATTTATATTAACAACAGATGCCAGGCTTCGCAGCCGGTTCCCGCACGAGCAATATTTATTTTGGTTCCGGGAGCCATATGCAACTATTGTCCTTGTAACCTGTGAGGTTAGATGGAAGCTCCTTCATCTCACCTTGTCTTCTGACACTATTATCTTCCGCATGGCTCTGCATGCTTATTTATTGTCATCTCAGCTTGTTGACCCGTGATACTGTGTGTACTGTGTTACTTTTTCTGTTTTTAAAAGTCTCAATACCAACGTAAAATAATTGCATGTATACATGTCCTAAGTTTTTTTAATGATAGAATAGAGCAGTTCTTCTTTGTGCATCTTGCACATTTTTGTGCACTAAAGAAGCCATATCTTTGTTTACTGACGAGGTTATATATACATTGGTAGCCTTTTGTAGTTGTACGAGGCTTTTGATGTTTGTTTTCTGTTATAGGGGGACGTGGTGGTCTAGAGGATAGAAATTTATTATTGGTTTGTGTGCCATGAATGTTTTAACGTAGTTCTTGCTTCATGCTATAAGAAATTCATACTCAAATGTTCATATCTTCATCTAATGCAAGGAGGGATATATTGATAATGCCCTCCATGAACTTGTCTTGATTTGGAACTAGCATGTGGAACGTTGACATAGAAATTAATAAGTGAAGACCTTGAAGCTTTATTTTATGGTTATTCTTTTCAAATTTTGAGAGACTGGTTGAGCTGTCAGGCCTGTAGGTTTGCTCCCACATACTAAGTGGGTTTGGGGGATTTATGAGATATACAAACGTATACCTAAAAACGTGTACGTCAGAGTTAACACTTATTTAGTTTTTGTTCTTTTATCAGTGATTCTTTTAAAGTTGGAGTTTCATTGTATCATGGTGCTAATATAACTGCTAAGTGACATTTTCTTTTGCCATTGTACTAGGATCTTGATGAGTTCAAAACCATCCTTAAACCACGCCTGAAATTAATTGTCCAAAATGATGAACGGGAATGGTTTATTGTTTTCATCTCTAAGGCTCATCCAAATAATGATCAGGCTACCAAAATGGCAAAGAAAGTATATGCCAAACTGGAAGTTGATTTTAGTTCAAAGAAGAGAGAGAGGTAAAACTTCTTGTGTTCAGTCGTCTTTATTTATTATTTCAAAATGGAGAAGAAAATTTTCATTGGTATGATATCTCGTATTTGTTTCATTCTATTTTTTTCTTTTACACTTTCTAACAATCACTTTAAAACTTGCCCATAAGTAGTACAAAATAAAATCATTGTGCATATTATTTATTAACATTAGAATATAAGTTTTGTAGTATCATATCTTCGTGTGTTCATTGTTTTTTTATTTGCTTCTTTAGAGATTTATTATTTGACTTTTCGTTTACTTTGCTCAGGTGCTGCAAGTTCGATTTACACAACCCTGAAGTAAATTTTTGGGAAGACTTGGAAGGCAAGATTGTGGAATGCATAAGAAATACTTTGGATAAGCGTGTACAGTTTTATGAGGATGAGATACGCAAGCTTAGTGAACAACGATTCATGCCGGTGTGGAACTTTTGCAATTTTTTTATTTTGAAGGTTGGTACATCTTCACAACATGCGGACAATCAGTATGTAAATGAAGAGGCTATGTGGCAAAGAGGAATTGCTACAATTATTTGTAAAAATTATCAAGTTTTTACAATCAAATCAATTCCTTTTGAAAGGCTTATCCATAACTTGCCACAAATATTAGTTCAAGATGTTCATGACATTAGAATTTCATAATATACGCTAGGCAAATATGAACAAGTCTGACGAGCCTCTGTGTCTTTGTAGCATTATATCCCCAGTTGTCTATCCAGACAGGACTTAATGTACTTGCTGCTGTTCTCAGGAAAGCTTGGCTTTTATGTTTGAGATGGCACATCTTCATGAAGATGCTTTACGTGAATACGACGAACTAGAGCTTTGTTTTATAGAAACAGGTGCATTTTTGTGTTTCTCCTCTTGTTCTACTTTCAGCAAGATACATATTCTGGTATCTTTGTACATAAGGGAACCATCTTGATGTACAAGACTACAAGTGAACCATCTTGATGTACAAGACTACAAGTGCACTTATACCCCTAGAATATAATGATCTTGACTAATGAAAAATTTTGATTGAAATGCAGTCAATATACCTGGGAAACAGAGAGAGTTCGGAGGTGTTGAGCATGGTGATGATCAGGCAACGTTGCTTAATCCTGGGAAAAAACCATTGACACAGATTGTTCAGGATGACTCATTTAGGGAATTTGAATTTAGACAGTATCTCTTTGCCTGTCAATCAAGGGTATGTTGAACCTGAGAGTGTCCTATACCACTTGTACATTAAACATATGTTGTAAGACATAGATGTGGCTGAAAATATCTTCGGCTTGCTATGGTCTACCTCTAATATTATACTCTCTCTCTCAAATCTTATAATTTTCTCTATTGCTTATTTTTCATACGGGTTTCAAATTTAGCAATATTTATATCAGCAGAAGGCTTTTCTTTCTCGGCTAGGAAAATTTGGCTTTTCATCAGAATCAGTTTGCAAATTATCTTTCATTTTTTTTTTGGTGGTTTTATTGTTGCATCCTATATTCTTACAGCTAAGCTTTCAATTGCAGCTTCTATTCAAGCTGAATCGCCCCTTTGAAGTTGCATCAAGGGGTTTCTCATTCATTATAAGCTTCTCAAATGCCCTAACAGCGCATGAGGTATTTGATTTTTATTTCATATTTGTATTTGCTTACTGTGTTCTCTAACCTACATTTTGTTTTATGTTAGCTTTCTTTATTTCCCTCACTTTTTTTATCCTTTTTTTGTTTTTGTTATTCCTCCCCTGGAGTTGCTTCCAGAATATTCTACCCTTTTGTATGCGCGAAATTTGGGTAATATCTGCTTGCATGGATTTAGTCAATGCAACTGCTTCACGTTATAAAGAAGGACTTGCACCACCCGATACAGAAAAGGAGTTCTATCGACTGCAGGGTGACCTTTATTCACTATGCAGAGTTAAGGTAATAGTTTTCCTCAATCAAGTGATTAAGTGACTTAATACATATCATTTAGAGATTATTAAAGTGAGTCAATAGAATTAACTCAAAGCCATTAGCTGAAAATTTAAGTTAACACACAATTGGATCAAAACACATAATGCAGAATTCTGATAGTACTGCTCAAACGAAAGGTGAAATTTTAGAGTAATAATTATATAAATAAAATAATTTAAGAGAAAATGCAGAATTCTGTGGCCTTTTAGGTGATTATCTGAATTAACACTGAACTTTGTTTGCGGACAAAAATTTACTTTGTTATTCATCCCTTTTTCTAAGGTTTTGTTTTAAAGGAATTTCTAATGAATTTATGATGTTGGCAGTTCATGAGACTCGCCTATTTAATTGGATATGGAACAAATATTGAAAGAAGTCCTGTCAACAGGTATACCATGGCATTTCTAATTGGCTTACTCCTTGTAGATTCCAGAATCCTGTTAAAAGATTTTTTCATGTAATTGAAATTAATCATCATAAAAATCTCCAAAAGACTCATGGATAGTTTGCTTGTTGGTTTTTCTGTTTTTGTCAGCTTATGATGCTTATCTTCCTTTTCATTTGAACAGTGCCTCACTCAGCATGTTACCTTGGCCAAAGCCAGCAGTTTGGCCCTCGGTTCCACCTGATGCTTCGTCCAAGGTGTTGGCAAAAGAAAAGGTCAGTTCTCAATCTAGCTCGTGCAGAATTGGATTAGTAAAAAGAAATCTTAAATATCTGCTTTTTTTAGAAGAAACCCCATTATACTTGTGCATGATTGATATTGATTATTTGTCGGACTTCTGTTTGAAGACTGAGAGCAAAAGCAGAGTAGATGGAGAAGACCTGGGAAACAACATTTTTTTAACTATCCCTCCAGCAGGCATAGCTTTTAATATTTATCAGTCCAATTCTGGACCAGAAAGATTATTATACAGTGTAGGCTAGCAACTTTAATTATTAAGGAATAAGAACTTGAGAATTTGAGAGGGGCTGGACTTGGAATCAATTTTAGTTGCATTATAATGAACATTTTGCAATGACTTGACCCGCATCTCCTATTCCCATTTGTCATGCCAGTAACATTCAAAGTCCGCTAGAATGATCTCTCTGCGTATTCTGAATCCCTATATTAGATAATGATGCCTGATATGCCAAGTTCATAGTTCTCAATGAGAACGGAATAATTTTTCTAAAAGGTCTTTTTGTGGTCTTTCTTTGTTTGCTTTTTGTAGTTGATTCTTCAAGAAACTCCAGCGGTCAAGCACTTTGGCATTCAAAGGAAACCATTGCCTCTTGAACCTTCTTTACTTCTCCGTGAGGCCAATCGGCGAAGAGCTTCTCTATCTGCTGGAAATATGTTTGAAATGTATGATGGTCGCCAAAGCTTTATTGAAGTGTTACACTAATTCGGAAATTATAAACAGTGTAGTTGGTGATACTATAATTTATCATAAGATGCATTAGTTGTAACTAAATTCTTATTTATCAATAGGTCTTGTTATGTTTTCTGAGATTTTATTCGTGAAATTTCTATATGGTTTGGCAGATCAGGTTCAGATGCAATGTCAAAGATGTTCCCATCAAATAAAGTGCAAGCAAGTTCCATGACACGTACTAATTCTTCACCAGGTATGGACAGCTCAATTGATCGACCTATGAGACTTGCGGAAATTTATATTGCTGCAGAATATGCATTGCACGGTACAATTTCTGATCCTGAGCTATGGAAGTCTTTCTCATCTGTAGAAGAGTTTGAGGTATAGAAATTTTTCTTCAAACACTTATGTACTTGCTTAAAGATACTTATGATCCTGCAGTATTAATTTTTTCCCAATCTTATGGAATGATGATCCCTCCTGACTTTACATAGTTTACTTGTAAATCATATTATATGTGAACTTCCTTTTATTTAACTTGGGCTCTCCTTTAAAGTGGTATCGCTGAGAGCGTTAAAACTTTTACTTGTGGTTTTCGAACTACTTTTTTCCTTTTTTATATCTGTTCTCTATGTGCACATAATTGGTTTCCGTTTCTTAATCTTAAATTCTTGTTTCTGCAGCAAAAATATTTGGAGTTAACAAAAGGTGCTGCTGACAATTATCATCGCTCCTGGTGGAAAAGACATGGAGTTGTTCTTGATGGTGAAATAGCAGCTGTCTGCTTTAAACATGGAAACTTTGATCTAGCTGCAAAGTCATATGAGAAGGTTTGTGCGCTTTATGCTGGTGAAGGATGGCAGGATCTATTAGCTGAAGTCTTGCCCAATTTAGCAGAGTGTCAGAAGATACTCAATGACCAAGCTGGTTACCTATCATCTTGTGTGAGATTGCTTTCTCTAGATAAAGGCTTGTTTTTGACAAAGGAGCGTCAAGCTTTTCAGTCAGAGGTTGTTCGTCTTGCACATAGTGAAATGAAGCAACCTGTGCCTCTAGATGTATCATCATTGATCACATTTTCGGGAAATCCTGGGCCTCCAATAGAATTATGCGATGGAGATCCTGGTACTCTCTCTGTAACTGTTTGGAGTGGCTTTCCTGATGATATAACACTTGAATCACTTAGTCTGACACTGACGGCTACTTTTCAAGCTGATGAAGGTGTTAAGGTGAGCTTTCTTGGACATAATCATGTGCATGTTTTACTACTACCATCACTTTAGGTTGCTAATGTTTCCATTTCTATTCTCAGGCAATAAGGAGCTCTACTGCTATTGTACTAAACCCTGGTCGTAACACAATTACCTTGGACTTACCACCCCAAAAGCCAGGTTCCTATGTCTTAGGGGTTCTTACAGGGCAGATTGGGCACTTAAGATTCAGATCTCACAGCTTTTCAAAGTGTGGTCCTGCAGACAGTGATGATTTCATGAGTTATGAGAAGCCTACAAGACCTATCTTGAAGGTAGTCTACCCAAGAGATACTAAACTACTAGCTTAGTATTGCTTTCCTTACATTTTGTATTTAGTGTAAATTCTAATCATCAAAGGCATGCGACTTGGAGAGGAAGTTTATATGTAGACTTATTCTTCAGCTGACCAGGCATATGCACGCTGAAAAAGTTTCTGATTATCCTTTTTTTTTTTTTTTTCTTTTTTTAGGTTTTCAAACCAAGGCCTCTTGTTGATCTTGCCGCAGCTGTTTCATCTGCTTTACTTATAAATGAATCACAATGGGTTGGGATTATAGTAAAACCTATTAACTACTCCCTTAAGGATGCCGTTTTGCATATTGATACCGGTCCTGGCCTCAGAATTGAGGAGTCACATGTCATTGAAATGGAAAGCTATGCTGATTTATCAAACGATTCCACAGAAGTGGGCGCTAATGGCTCTCTGGAAAATAGTCCTTCAACTGTCAATAAAGATATTGAGCAGTTGACTCTTTGTGATGGTAAAATTGAGTTTCCAGATTGGGCAAGCAATATGACATCTATTTTATGGATTCCGGTTCGTGCTATCAGTGACAAGCTTGCAAGGGGATCCTCGTCAGGTTTGGAGATAATCATACAAATCTTTTGGTGGTTACATGAATTTAAGCTTATTTTGATTCCAAATGCTTACATGTATATGGTGCATCATCTTTCATTAGCAGCTACTCCTCAGAGAACAAGCATTGTGGATGGAATGAGGACTATAGCCTTAAAACTTGAATTCGGAATATCCCATAACCAGAAATTTGAAAGGCATTTCAATTTTCTCTCATTCTCCCTAATTTTGTTGATGATTTCTTTTTTCTTTTTGAATTTCCTGGTACACAATTTTTTGTTATTAATTTATTTGTTAACACACTTGATCTGATGCAGTACCCTAGCTGTGCATTTCACTGATCCTTTTCATGTGAGTACACGAGTTGCCGATAAATGCCACAATGGTACTTTGCTTCTGCAGGTATTACATCTTGAGTTTTGAAAACTGTTCTACTGTGTGTATTCATTAAATATGTAGAGACAGTACTCACATAAGAAGCCAATGATAATAGTTGAAAGAATGGCGCGATAGGCTGGATACATAAATATTGTCCAGACAGACATACCAGAGGCATTATAATGCAGGGCCATCACTTAAAACAAGGATAGGCCTATGTGGTACTGAGTTTCAAAGAAGGCGTTGGCCCATTCGGGAGGGTCTTTACAAAAGGCCTAAAGGGGTAGAGCTTGGTGAGTGTGCTCTCAGGCCTTTTAATGGGCGTTTGATTGGATTTGATTGCACCTTTGCTAACAGTTCCTACATTGGTTGGCATCATAGTTGGAGGCCTTGTGTGCAAGTGCCCCGTGTTGAAATGTTCTGTGACTTCCCAAGAAACTGACATCTGTCTTTTACGGAAAACATAGGGATTTCTTCTCTAAGTCGCTCTGGGAAAACGTTTTTTTGTCTGGAGCGCCTGTCCACCTTCACGATCATATAGTAACCCACTAGCCCTAGGGTGCGCCCTGGAGGGAGATTTCAAGGAAGGGAGAATGATGCAGGGGCATCACTTGAACACATGGGTGGGCCTATGTGGTCCTGGGAGGGTCTTCGAAGAAAGGCCTAAACGGTTAAGAGCCTGGAGAGTTTGCTCTTGGGCCTGGTCCTAGGTGATTGATAGGATTGAATTGTGCCTTTCCTGACAATTGCAACTTTTGGGAAGTATGGTTGCATATGTCCTACATCATATGGCCTTTCTAGCCTTCTCAAGACAAAAATCTCCTGTTAATTATTCAGTTCTAGTAACAATAGCCTAATCTGATATTCGAGACCTTTGCCATAGCATCCTCTATGCCAAGAGGTTTTTTTTTTTTTCTTGAAAAGAAACTGGATCTCTTATTAATAATGAAAAATTATTTACAAGAGAACAAAAGCGAAGAGGTTTTCCAATAGAGATGACAAAGCAAAATTGAAAGAAAGGATTACAAGGAAGGCTCCCATCTCCAAATAAGATCAGAAAACATAAAATTGTTAAACTCTTTTGTGGGAAAAGAAACGAACTTTATTAATCAAAAGAAATGGGGAAAACGAAAAAAGGAGGAAGAGATTTCCTCAAAACAGTCAAAGGAGAGACATGTTGTTATCCAAATAGCAGCCCTATAACAGATTTTATTCCAAATAACAGTCGGCTCCTCCTCACGCTTGTCAAAGATGCTACTGTTTCTCTCCATCCTCACTCCCCGCAAAGAGAGCTAGAATAGCAACCTTTCCCAAAAATCTTCTTCGACTACCTCCATGCGAAATGTTATATGAGTAATATTTTACCTACGTGATTAAGGAGATGAGAAACTCCTGTAGTAAGAGAATGGGAATACTGGATATTGTATGCGTTGAAAATCATGCTGATTGAGTTTTCTATTTGTGTCTAAGTCTTTAAAGTATGACATCCCAACAATCTATATCTGTTTTAAGGCATCCGCGGCTCGTGATTGATTTAGGCCCAAATTGGCTACGTTTTTGTCCGTCGCCATCTACAACTGAAATTTGCATCTTTACAAGTTTTAGCTTCATGAAGCTAGGAGATAGACTTTGAATTTTGATATTTGATGTGGTCTTTAGATGTTAAAGGTCCATTTTATTGCTACTGCGATGATGTTTATTATATACATTGTCCTTTTGTGGCTTTTCTGTTTATTCTGTTGTATCAAATTGTTGATATTACTTCAGGTTATACTGCATTCTGAAGTTAAGGCGACACTAACTATCCATGATGCTTGGCTTGACCTTCAAGAGGGATTTATTCATGCTGATCAAGGTGATGGCAGACCAACTTCAGGCTTCTTTCCACTTGTCATTTCCCCAGCTTCCAAAGCAGGGATCTTGTTCAGCATACGTTTAGGGAAGACAGATGCTGAAGGTATTGAGAATCATGCAAGTAACATTTGCTGACTTTAAGCTTGTGTACTGTGTTTTTAAGCTCTGGTAGGGGCCTATTTTTGAGACACTCGATCGCTTTTTTCTTCACTTTTGGTGCAGATGCAGCTAAGGCTCTACAGTCAGAAAGCATACTAAGTATTAGATATGGGATTTCTGGTAATCGAAATGTTGGAGCACACCCTCCAGTTGGCACAGAGCATTCAGAAACAGAGGATGCTAAACAAAATTTAGTTTTCCGGAGTGCTCTTGTTTTGCAAAGGCCTGTCCTTGACCCGTGCTTGGCTGTTGGTTTTCTTCCTCTTCCTTCCAGTGGCCTTCGAGTTGGGCAGCTTGTTAGCATGAAATGGAGGGTTGAAAGGCTAAAAGATTTTCAGGATGAAGTTCCACAGCATCATGTAAGTCATAAAGTGATTCCTTTCGGAAAGAGAGAAATGATTCAATTCCTTATTAATATAAAATAGATATGTAAAAAAATTCATTTGCTTGGGAATTAAAGGTTCATATCTGTTGCTTGTTTGGCAGGATGAGGTGTTATATGAAGTCAATGCAAACACTGAAAATTGGATGATTGCTGGAAGGAAAAGAGGGCATGTTTCTCTCTCTGCAAAGCAAGGTTTGCAAACATCTCGAATACTTGTACGCTAAAAGGAATAGCCAACTGAAATGGAATTTTTAGTCCCAATTTCTTTGACATCTTCCTCTATCGCACCCCATTGACAGGTTCAAGGATAGAAATCTCTATATTATGTGTGCCTCTAGTGGCGGGTTACGTACGGCCACCTCAACTTGGGCTACCGGATGTCGATGAGGCAAATATAAGTTGTAATCCACCTGGGCCCCACCTGATTTGTGTCTTGCCTCCAGCTCTCAGCTCCTCCTTTTGCATTCCTGCTTGATGTCTCCCACTTCCTCAGTTTTCCTCTGGCATTCGAGGTGTCTCACAGTTTTCCACTCTGTAATCGAGCTTTTTTTTTTTTTCCGAAGTGAGATTCATGGCAGTGCTAGACTTTAGCCCCCAATTTGATACCCGGAAATTTGTATATCCCTGTTGCTTTTTTCCTTTTAAATTAACAAAATTTAGTTTGAAGAGGTAGGTTTTTATTTTTATTTTTTTTTTATTGTTACATTATCCTTGTGCTATTTTGAGATCCCGAGTCTTGTATAGCAGAATTTGTACTTCTCTTGTACAACAACGTGTCTCATTTTCTTTTGATTTGTTGCTGTAAGAACTACGGCTCTGATACAATACTGAATTCATCAATATCCGTTCGTTTCCTGAGGTAAGAAATTGTACCCAAGTGAAGTGATTTATTTTCACTGTTCTTGAGCCGTAAACAATTCTACTTGTATCATCTCTTGCCGCAAAGTCATGGCTCTGCCAGACCTGCTTGATAACAACGAGATAAATCTAGAAAAATTAAAAGAAAGGAAGAAAGATTTTCTTTTCTAGGGAGAGGGAGAGGGGAGTGTTTTTTTTTTTTTTTTTTTTTCGTTTGTTTTAGTTTATTTGATTATTTGTTTTTCGGTGGTTGAGCGCGTTTAGCTTTAATTTGTAGACTTTTATTTTCTAACACTAGTATCCCCAATAATTTAAATGCAAACATGGGAACCAAGAAGTTAGCATTGAAGGCTTACAAGTGGAAAGCTTGTAAGTTTTGAGTTCAAAAGATTCCTGAACCAAATTGTAATTGGGAAACAACTCACAAAAATAACAATATTTATGATAGTGAGCTAAATAATGGAAACTAACAAATGTGGATTGTGAACAGATGGTGCTTTTAATAGAAAGGCAAAATAAAAAAGGGAACAGGATGGTAAAAAAAAAAAAGGAAATAGAAAGAAAAAAAGGTCCCACCGAGATTTGAACTCGGGTTGCTGGATTCAGAGTCCAATGTCCTGACCACTAGACCATGGGACCATTTTGTAAGCGGCTACGTATTAATTACCATAATATGTTAATAAAATTTGGTCAAAGCCGATACTGCTAATTGTAAAGCCATGTTCTTCAGAATACGGTCCTGTCCTTGCACGGAAGTGCATATGGTTGAAAATTTCTCGACTTATAAGGACAGGAAAAGATTGGAGACACTTAAAAAAGGATAAAAAAATATTGCAATTTTAAAACTAGAAGTCCAGATCAAAGCATCTTTTTTTTGTTTCTTTCTTTCTTTTTTTTTTTTCTGAGGGGAGGTATCTTTCATTATACTTGTCAAGTTAACTTTATTAGAAAAAAAAAAAAGAAATTAAAACACTTGTCACCTTAACATAGCTTCATTTCGAGTCTGTGACATGATCAACATTTTCTTGAGGAATTGAATATTCGAGATTATCTCTATGTTTAAAAAGTATATTGACAGTTGTTAAATCTTCCAAAAATGGAATGTATCAATTTGCTGAGAAGGAAATCGTGGGATAACAAGCTGTCAACTTCCATTTTTGTTTTTGTATCAATTTATATTTATAGCCTTGATTTCTTTCTTTTGTAACAGAAGTTTTCTTATTCTTCTTGGCGCATATATATGCAAGGATCATTGTAATTTTTTTTAAGTAATAAAACAGAAAAATTTGATCCTCAAAAATTTTTCATATTTATGTCTAAGTTTTTTAGAGGGATTATACCTATGTAGTTTGTACTTTAAAATTGTGCATATTTTTTTTACTCCGACTATGCTTTTCACTGCTAAAAATAGAACTACAAAATAATAATAAAAAACTCTATTTTTCTTCATACAATAAATGCTTCATAAATCATGTCAAATCATATGAACTTCCAATATGAGAAATCATTGTTAAGAATTAGACTCCTTAATTCTATATTATTAAGTGAAATTGAAAAATTGTAGAGGGAAAAAAGAGCAAGTCAAGACGCACAAATTAAGAATTTTCTTAGGAGACACCAAAATTAAGAATAGTTTATCCTCGATATGAGAGCTCCACTTTTAGTTGTGGCAAAAATTTCATCACAGTGAAAGAGAAGTTTACAAAAGAAAACCATACATCGCTCAACTACTTGTTTTCTTAAGCTACTCTAATAACCATAAAATCAACATTCTATTTATATATAGGACATATAACTAGAACAACTAAATTTTATTGGAAATAAAACTAGAACGACTAAATTTTTTAATTGTGAAATCCTCAAACTACTCTTAATAAAATTTTGATCCCGAAACTTTTTGAACCCCACAGCTATCAATCCGCAAGAATCAATCCATACAATCCTCTGTGATTTTCATATAAATGCTTACCCAAAATTATATTCAAAATAAAGTTAATTAAAAATTTTCTATTCTGTTGAAAACTTAATTAAAAATATTAATCACAATAATTTTTGGCTGATCATTTATGTCAATAATCTAGTATTAATGTGCAAAACAGAAGGTAAATTGCTACAAATTCATAAATTCAAAGGATAACTTGTTAAAAATAAAATTCAAAAGACAAATTATAAATATAAGTGTAAGTAATAATAGTACCAAAAACCTATTTGTCATGTAATAATTAGACTTCGTGACTTAACAATTACACAGCACTAGCCATTGTGGATTTCCTTCTCTTGATCAATTGTCTGTGTCTACTATTCCAAAACTGTTTTTGCTACTGACAACACCACTTAATCTGCTTTTGCTTTGATTATTTAATGTCGTAGGATTTTGTTGCTAGGTTGTCCTTTCGATTTATTGGAAATGAGGACCACTAGTTGATTACTTTAATATATATAATTAGACAAGATGATGCTCCTTTAATACATGGTTATATGCATCTTTTCACTAAAGTAAGTTGCACCAATTTTCTTTCCTTTTTTTTTTTTTTTTCCTTTTTGGCTATAAATTGGGGTTTTCATCTTTACATAGTTTCTCTCAAAGTAAAGGTGACGAGTTTAATTGGTGAAATTTCACAATCATCTAGTTTTAACTCTCAAAACTTGCTTCATTTCTAAGTGCCTAGGCTACTTTTGGAGTTCACAAATACTCTTAAAAGTAGGCTTAAGATTGCATTATTTTGTCTTTACACTGCCGACAAATTATTGTTTACAGGCTTGAATTATTATGCTTAATGTGAAATGGTTGAGCACAAAAAGCAGCCAAAATTTTCTGTTAAATTACACAAGTTTGGCAGCTCTATGTATAACCTATGAACCTAAAAATAATTTTGGTAAGGCCAAACAAAATTTTCATGTAGTCATTGTGACATAAAAATTACATAATCAAAGATGAAACTCCCATTGTTATATATTCCATGAAATATATGAATTTATTGCCGGGAAGTGCCCATTTTGAGGAGGGAATAGGAAGGAAGCCATGAAATCATCCACAAATTGTAGTTGAAGGGGGGTCCTAGTGGATTAAATGCCCAACTAACACATGTTCCATCCTTTGGGTTACAGTTTTATTTCTTATCAAATTATGTGGGATGGTGACCACACAACAACATGGCTAATTTGCATTTTCAACTTTCCAACACAAATATTCGCCACATAATCTATCTTAGCTAAAATATGGTTGAGCTAGCACATTAAATTGAAAGATCCAAAAGATTTATATTTTATAGAGCTCCAATTTACCTTTTCTTTTCTTTTTTTTTTTAATCGAGTTAACTACACATCAATTGAAAAAAATGTAAGAAAATTTTTCTCTTTTTTATAGTCGAACCCATGATTTAGTTGCTATAATGTGTTTTTGTTATTTCAATCCGACATTATCATGTGTTTAGGAGGATTGTGAGAATTATTGGTTAGAACAGTTTTCACTGTAGCACGTGAAAGCATTACACTGTAGCGATTTTTTTTATTATTACCGTAACATGTAAGAGCTTTACATTATTTATAACTAAAAAAATAGTGTGAATCACTTTTACTAAACACAACGTAAATTTGTAGAATTACAAATGTTTTAATCATAAAAGTATTCCACCTTCTTTTTTTTATTATTATTATTATTATTGATTCTTAAACCTTAGAATTAAAAGAAAAAATCTTCATTTCTAAAAACATAGCAACCTTCACTACTTGGCTGCACCAAAGGAAAAGTCCCTAAACAAGAAAACTCAAGGGTGTGAAAAAGAAGAGGAGGAGGTTAGGACTAAAAGTTAAAATATTTTTATTATAGTATGTAAAAATTTTATATTATAATTTATTTTTATTTTATATTATAATGTATAAAAATAAAGTATTTAAAATAATAAATTAAATTAATAGCTTAAACCGTAAACGATATAAACTTTTTTATATTTTACGATATAAAACTAGCGATGTTATAGATTACAAATCCAAGCTAATGAATTTTGAGCCCGTTTGGTTCGAGTATTTAAATAGAGTATTGGAATGAAGATTTAAATTTTTATGAGAGAAAATACTGTAACAAAATGATTTAAACTGTGATTTAAACTACGAAATAAACAGACTCTAAGGACCCGTTTATTTCGATACTTAAATTACGATTTAAATTATTTTGCTACAATATTTTTTTTTATAAAAATTTAAATTTTTATTTAAGTATTTTATTTAAATATTTAAACTAAACAGACTCTAATCCCTCTTGAATATCCTATTATGTTGTACCAGTTTTAATTACGTAGTTAACGTGCAAACGCGTCCAAAAAAAAAAAAGGTAAAAGAAACTTTCATGAACTGTAATATGCACTCAGTCATGTGTTGAACACGTGGCTCATTTTAAAAAGAGCATAATTTATGTGAAGTCAGTACGGAGCAGTGATGAAGACCGAAGAAGCTAAGCAATAGGGACAACGCACTGATGGACACATGTTGCAATTAAAATGTTTCAGAGAGGAGTCTTCAATACTCAATGTGCCATAAATATACAATTTTTTTTATTTATTTTTTCCACCTGTGGAGGGCATATGAATAGGTTTGATAAAAAGTATTTACCATTTTTTCTTCAGATGCAAAAATTAATGTCATTCAGCGCTAACATCGGATCATAGAATCTCATGCACTTGATGTGGCATAACTGCAGAACACCAATGAAATAAAACAGAAGGAAATGACTTGATTGTGCTATATAATTCTATATGGCATCTTTTTTGGGCATCTTGAGTAATAGAATGCCAATTGTCCGACGCTTGCCATCTACTTTTTAAGCACAATTATTTTCCAAACTTGAATGCTTATTATTGAACCGTTTAAGTTAAAGGGTTCCACACAATGAGAGCTATTTATTTCCTTGCAATGGAACTATTGTTTGAGTTGTTATATTAATGTTTTAACAATTTTCTTATGTTTAGCGTAGTAGTTAAAACTATTAATTAAAATTGTGAAATTATAGTATGTGAGAACTTTTTACTGTAACAATTTTTTTATTTATTCTATATAATATATGAGAACTTTATATTATTTCTGACTGAAAAGTTGGTTAGAATCAACTTTATCAAACAAATGATTAATTTAAAAGTGTTTATATTAAAAATTTACAACAGACAATGCTAAAATATTTCTAATTATAGTAATCATCATCCAAGATTAAAACAACAATTCTTATGGATGGAAAAAGAGATATTTCCTTGAATTCCCTTGAATTAAAGTTTATATCTTCATTGTAACTTTTTTTTTTCCCTTTCTTTTTTGAATGTCAAAGACAAGAGAAAAGAAAGGCATGCTTGACGTGAGATTTGACATGTATAGCCATTATATTTGATGTTGAATTGCAAATTTGCAACAACAAAAGCATCTAATGACAAATTTTGTTATCTGGGCATTCATTACAAAGAAGCTACATGGGATGTATCATGTAACTCAATCATGATTGAAATATATATATATATATATATATATATATATATACATACACCTAAGCAGTTAAAAAAATTACCATTTTTTTCAAGAGTTTGAGATCATTTATTTATATAATCTAATCTAAAATTTAAGGAGCACAATACCTTAACTTTCTCACGGTCATTAACAACAACTCAGCTCTAGTACCATCTATCAGAGCACATCTACAGTGTACTACTTATATTAGTTTTTGTATTTACCGACTTTGTGGTTGTATCTATATAGCATTCTCAACTATGTCAATAGAGGTAGAAAGTTGAACGCTAATTTTGAATAATAATAGCAATATTATATTATCCAAAAAAAAAAGAAGATTCGGAGTGCTTGAATAGACAATTCAAATTCAATAACAATTTAAATTTTTGTAAAGAATAATATTATAACAAAATTGATTCGAATTAGATTTCTTTTTTAAATTAATGAACCAAACGTCCTAGGTAGCGAAGAAAGTTGTAATCTGATCGGAAAGACCAAAGATGGGAAGTAGATCATGAGATTCCAATAGGATAATAATTCTCAAATAGCCAAATTCATTCGTTCATTCATTCTCAGGCCAATGCCTATTGATTTGATGCGATGTAGACGTCACAACTACCCTCCCTCAAGTGCATGCCCATTTCTATGTCAAATTAACTCTCATATCCTCTTCCTCCACAACGTTGCTTTAAATCCCACTTTTCAAATCACAACACAAATGTATACCCAAAGTATATCATACCCATTACCCAATATAACATAAAAAAGTAAAAAATAAAAAATAAAAAGTAAATAGTCAAGTCAGTCTCCAGAGTGTGGTTTCAATTCTAACCTTATATTTTTAACTTATTTCCTCGATCTTTTATATTAGTTGTGATCTTTTATATTAATTGTTGAGAGTTTAATTTAACAATTAAATCATTAATTTTAAAATTAATTTATTACTTTTTTATAACTTTAAAAACCAATTTATTACCTTTTTGATAATTAAAAGACCAATTTATTATTTTTTTGTCTAAAATTAACAGACCATTAAATTAATCATTCAATAACTAAAATCCAAACCTAGAAACTAATAAATCAAAAGTAAAAATTCTAGGACCAAACATTTACTTTCGTGAAATGTCTAAGACTTAGAAGCAATTTACCAAAAAAAAAAAAAAAAAAAACAAAAACTAAGAGAAGAGGTTTTATATGATCAGATTGGAATTTACAAATATCACAATAGGATAAACAAGCCAAGGCAAGATTTTCTCATAGTTGGATAAAAGTTGGCTATTTTGGCCAACCATTATGTGACAAAAACTAAACTTACAAAAGTATACTTCTAAATATGCTTGTCCACCAAACCGTCTGATCTGAGTCAGCTTCGCCTTCCCAGAACATTTTTCATGATAATCTTACATTAATAGTTGATTAAAACTAATGTAACACTCCATTACTTATTCCCTCTCCTAATTCTCCCAAGAAAAAACCGTATTTATATAATTAATTCCTTTTTCTCATCTTATCTTCTATCTCATCTCATATATAAAAATGAAAAAAACGCTTCGAACATCACCATTGTTATGCACGGCAACTAAGGCCGTCTTATCTGCAACTCATCCTTTTTTTAGTATGTAGTGCTCGACATTAACGGCGACGTATAAATATGTATCAATTTCCACGTCAATTCCACATCAGCATCTCCAATCGAGCCTGACCTCGCCTGGGCCCGCGACGTGCTGACTCGGCTTCCGGAAGGAGACGATGTGGCTGCTGGCCATGAACGCCGTCACGCGCTCCGACACATGCACGTCCTCCATCTTCAGCTCCTGCAGCCGCCGCACGTATTCCGGCACGTGCAGCAAATCCCAAACGACGCCGTACCCGCCGGGCTTCAGCACCCTCACGAGCTCCCCGACCGCCCTCATCCTCTCCGCCGCCGCCGCCGCCGTCTTCTGCCCGTGCTCCTTCCCGACAGTGTGGACAAACACCGCCGACACGACAACGTCAAAGTAGTTATCCCCGAACGGCAGCCGCCGCGCGTCGCCCTCACGGCACGTGACGTACTCACCAACACCTTCCAAATGGGCCGTACGGAGTGTCGAGAGGGTGGTCCGTTTGGACCGGTCCAGGCCCACGACCCGGCCCGAGCTCCCTCCCTTCTTCAGCTGGGTCGCGACGGCGTTGAGGAGGATCCCGCGGCCGCAGCCCAGGTCCAGGGCGTGTTTGACCGTTGACCAGTCGTTGACAGAGCCGACCATCCGCTGGGCCATGTCGTGGTGGAGGAGGAGGGAGGAGTGTAGGAAGTTGGCGGCGGCGAAGAGGAGGCAGATGGCGGAGATGGCGGCGACGGAGCCGGTGAATCCCGCGACGAATCTGGCGGTGCCGCCGGGGAGGAGGAGATGTTCGAAGAGTCCGACGATTGGATTGAAGTAAGCTAAGTAAAGCACCGAAAGAGCCGTGAATAGAACAGCATGAAAAAGAAGGAAGAGAACGGTTTGCCATTGATCTAGGCCGTAGATCGAGTAGATCTGGTTCCAGTCTCTTCCGGTCGTCGTAGAGGATTTTCCCATTCCGATGACTTGTAACTTCAAACTTTAACTCTTTGTTGAAAGTGAAATCTGCGAGTGATAAAAACAGCTTATTATAAGTTTAACGCTAGAAAACATTTAAAAAAAAAAAACCTTTTTTTTTTTGCTATTTACTTACTGTAAAGAAGGCTTCACAATGAAAAGAAGACGACGACGATGATATTAATGATGTGATATGAAGAAGAGAAGATGGTTGTATAATCTGCTTAGGAGCTAACTCAAAAACGCGCTTTGGAGTCTGTTTGTGAGTTTCAATTTTTACACAGAAAAGTAAGGGAAAGGAGAGTAGAGAGAATTGGGTTTTGAGGAAGAACCCAGGCTCATATTCTACAACATTCTTCAATCTTAGTGGGTTTTGGGTGTGGATTTTGTACGGAGTTTTAGAGAAAGTGCGTGATTGGGTTGTGCGATTCTGGTATGTATAAGAGTGTGTATGGGGGGCGGGGTGAGAGAAAGAACACAAGTGGGTTTCTTTGGTTGAATTTCTTACCGGGAACTGTCTCAACGGGTTGCTTGACTTTTTTTTTTTTGGGAGATGCAGAATCGGTTGGCCAGTGGGTTGAAAGCTTTGGAAGGGTACGTGGAATTTATTAGGGTGAGAATAGAAAATTCCGTAGGAGTTAAACGTTGCCTCAGGGGTAAAAAGTTAAAAAGCTAAAAGGAATGGAATTTGAAAATATATGGTCTTGTTCATTCAAGTGGAAAAAAAAAGAGAGCAAAGTTTATTGTTGTTGTTCTTGTTACAAAAAGAAAATGGGTCCTTTTTTTTGCCCCTCGTAAAAATTAATCATTTAATACTCTCACCATTACTAATGTTTGAGCTTCTCAAAAAATGTGAATGGTTTGAAAAATGAGTTTGAATTGAAAATTTAAACTGAAAAATAAATACAGTTAAAATCTTGGTTAGAGTAGAAGATTTATTCATGCTGTCAATTTTATGTTTGTACTTGTAACTTCAACAATTTGCATTGCTCGTAGAAGTTGCGACCTTCTCGATGAGTCTCACGACAAATTTGGTTGTTGTTGATCATGTTAAATTTCACTTTCACATTTAAAACCAAACGACATTTGTTGCTCAAATTTTCAATAAATAAAGCTTGGTAAATTTTAATTTTGGATCAAAAGAGAAAAAAGATGGGTTGTTGCTTGTAGAAATTAAAAGTTCGTATTTATAGCAAGACTAAGGGGGTGTTTGGCAGTGGTAGGAAGCACTCGGTTCCCACCACAATCTCAGTTATAAACAGTGTAAAGCTCTCATATACTACAGTAACAATAAAAAAATATGCTACAGTATAAAGCTCTTACATGCTACAGTAAAAGTGGTTCCCACCATTGATTCCCATAACCTTTTCAAACACCCTATAAATTCAAGACGAAGTTTTCTATATCATGTGAAAGCTCATGGCCATGTCTCTCCTTCAAAACTTAATCTATCAAGAGATTTTTTTTTTATTGTGAATTACTAGATTGCTTGCTTGCATGCTTTTGTGAAAAGAATTAATGATATGATTGTACTATGTTACTATAATCTCCCATTTGTGCACAAAAGAATTAATTATTTCGCAAAGGAAACTCAAATAATGATGCAAGGTAGAAAGGAGGTCTAAATCAAAACTGCTCCATGCCAGCTTGCTTGATCTTTAAGCATGTTTATTGGTTCCCGGATTTTTTTATTAGTGAATTTATCATTGGTATGAAAAATATTATATTGATGACACATTATTCTATAATGGCAAATTTTCATGAAATTTTGTTAAATCATCATTTTTTATCATGTTATAGTGATCTAACTTTTAAAATTATATACTATTGTTTTCACAACATGCAACAGTTTTTTTGTAGTATTTATTTATTTTTACTTTGAAATGGGAGGATTTAAATTATGCAATTTACGATGAAATACGGTGCGAAATTACTATACGGCTATGCCAGTAATGTCGGTGTGTAGTGTGAAATTACTGTAAGGCTATGTCAGTGTGTAGTTTTTTTTTTTTTTCTAATATATACAAAGATAATTGTTTTTTAGGTATACATCTTTCCAAGGTATTTTCCACGTTTTTTTAATTTTGAAGTTCATTAGTTCCAAATAAATTATAATACACATTGAGCCTTTAACTAAATAGTCAAACTATATAGTGCTAACCAGCCAACCTCAATTTGATAATGATAGTACACAAGTTTTCCTCATCGAAATTAAATATTTGTCCTAACCATCCAATTTCTTTTTTTATAATTATTCACCAAAAACTCTTCCTAAATTAAAAGGAAAAAACATATTCTTCACAAAAATCTATTGGGCAAGTTGAAGCCAACTGGATTAACCAACTGCTTAAAAGTTGTCGTTTTGTACTTCTTTCTCTTAAAATTAAAAAACATAAAAAAAAAGTTTAAGAAAAAAAAAAAGAAACAACTTGAGCCATACAAGTGTAAGTGTTTTATGAGAGATTAGACTCCTGATTAGCGTCCGCAAATCATGGAATTGGATGATCGAGACCGTTTAAGAAGAAGTGCCATGTTCCTTGGGATTGATTAGTTTTTTGGACCGAAAAACTCATTTCATCATCGTCATCTTCTTCTGTTCCCTTGATATGAGGCCATGAAGTCCAAACGTTTTCCTCACAAAAGTCGCTTCAGTATATTTACCTATTTGGCCTTTCTTGACCCCATGGTCTCCTTGCCTTTTTTGAAGGGTTATTTTTTTGTGGGTGCACCCTAAATGTACGGCTACTTGAACAAATGGATCCCAAGCCTTGTAATTTTAACAGGTAGAACCCAAAGTAAGGGTTGTTTTAGGCCATAAATAAGGGTTGTTTTAGGCCATAAATTAAGAGTGTTTTTCAACCAAGTTTTAACTTAAACATTATAACATGTGAGAGTTTTTTATGGTAAATATTTATACTATAATATATTTTTACTTTATATTATAGTATGTTAAAGTTTTATACTATAGCATACTTTTGATTTATATTATAGTATGTAAGATCTTTACATTATAACAGTTGAAACTTAGCTCCTAAATGCACTCTAAGTCTAAACATTTTTGTCAAAAAGTCTTATTAGTATATTTACCTTTTTGCCCTTTTATGACTCCTTGGTCCTCTTGCTTTTTTTAAGGGTTGTTTTATGCGGATGCACCCCAAATTTATTGCTGTTTGACAATGAGGTCCCAATCTTTTTAATTTTAGCAAGTGGAATCAAAAGTATGTAGGTTAGAGGCGTCAATTGATGGATGCATGGATATAAATACCCGACGATTTTTGCACTAATATGCTTGAATTTTTATTTTTCTTTATTTGAAAAGTTGGGCTCTAAAGTTTTTAATTTTGATATTTAGAACCTCAATTATCGCTCAATAATCTATTATTAATGAAACTGTATTTTCAAGTTTAAGATTCTAAATACCAAAATTAAATTAAGGATCCAACTTACAAATAATACAAAGTTACTCTTTCAAAAATTTATCTGCTGCAAACCACCCCTTAGAGAGACTCAACAGTAACAATAGTTTTGAACATTTCATTTGTTTTGCCTTAATGGTTGGGAAATTTCCTTCAAATCAACGATTTAAACTCAAAAACTCTAAATCTCTCACATGTTACAAAGGGTGCTTGACAATTTAGTTCCAACTGCTTTAGTGTAAAATAAAAGTATGCTACCGTGTAAAACTCTCATATGCTACAGTATTTTAGTTTCAATTACAATATTTTGGTTTTAACTTATTAGTTTCAATTATATTTTTAACACGCTAACCATAAAAATAAAATAAAATACCATATAAAATTTTTATATGTTATAATATTTTAAACTAAAATAGTTCAATTTTTTTAATTGCTTAAATTAAAGTTGCCAAAATACTTAAAAAGTTTTGTTTTTCGTGGGACAGCTTATAAGAAATCGAGACTAATTATTCAAGAAGCCCATAGAAAAATACAACGCAGTCCTTTTCGCCATTAAATTTTGCGTTGGGCCTCTTTGATTATTTGGTTTTTCGCGACAAAATCAAAGCATCTTTTAGTTTTCTTTTAAGAAAAAAGAATATTTTTTTGTTTGCCAGTTTACATCAAAGTTTAAATCTGAAATGAAAATTTTCCCCTTTCCAAAAAAATTTATAGAGCATTTAATGCATAGATTCAAAACCATTTAAGGCAGTTTAGGCTATAAAAGTGATTTGAATTGGTATTTAATAAAATAATAATTAAGGCAAGTTCAATCCTTAAAAATGGTTATAAAACAGCATAAACCCTCCAAAGTCCAAACTTTGTCCCTTTTGAATTCACATAGTTTAAATCATTTTTTACAATAAAAACCATTCTCATTTATGTTTTTCTTTCATAAATTATAGTTTTTCAAACACCAGTTCTCATTTGAAACTTGATGTAATGTTTTATTCTTATTTTAAACTTTTATGTTCCAAACATTAGTTCAAAACCACCGTTTAAACTATACAATTTAAAACTTACAATTCAAACCATAAAGTTCTAAACCACACAATTTCAAACCCACACAATTTAAAACCATTAAGCACTCTTATACTATGCTGACAAAATTTAAATTAGCTCTTCTATAATTCGAGTCATAAGGTAGAGGATAATTAGTAAACCTCCAAAATGGAGCCTTCTTTTATTTTTTTTCCTTTATCTTTATTAACAAAATGAGATTTTTTACTTGGCACGTGTAAATGTGGTTATAATTGATAAGGTATTTGGCTACTTCAGTTTTAACTCATCAATTTCAATTTAAAAAATGTAAAGTTCTTACCTGTCATAATATAAAGCAAAAGTATATCATAATGTAAAGCTCTCACATACTACAGCACTTTCAGTTCTAACTTTTATTTCCAAATTATATGTTACAATACTTTTAGTTCTAGCTCTCAGTTTCAACTCACTTCTCAAACACCTATAAAACTTTTAAATTAAAAACTGTATTAACATGTGAAAGTTTTACACTGAAAAATTTTTTACTTTTTATTATAACTGTTAAAAATTTTACACTATTTATTAATTAAAATCAATTGGTTTTAACTAAGAGTCAAAACATTCTGTCAATATATGAGCTCATAGACCACTTTTAAGGATGAGCTTTGAAAAATTTTCACAAGGGCAAATCGTTGTTAAAGTAAAGGTGGAAAAAATATTATTACTCTACAGTTTTTTATTTATAAAAATTGCATGTTAATTTTATGATAAATTAGAGAAAAAAAACTGTCGGTAAACACAGTAATCATCAACTCATGTCGCATTCATGTTAGACTAATAAGAGTATAACAATTCGACAGATGTTCATTTTCCTCTAACTGTCACAACCATACTATATGGAAAGATTTTTTTCTTTTTCATATCCTCGCTAGGTAAAGATCACGTTGTTAGATACTTAAATCATAAAAAAATAAATGTTGAAGGACATAATAGTCAAAATGCTATTACTTTGGCAGGGCCCAAAAAATAAAAAAATCCTTTTCTTTTCTTTTTTCCCTCATTAATTTACAGGAAATGACTAAAAATAAAGAAGAAAGTCGTAGGCAATTAAATTGGAGGTGGGCCCAATTTTTCTTTACACTTTAGGAAAAGTAGACAGTGGGACCCTTTTATCTTTTTAGAACGCGGGAATGACAGATAGCGACTGGGCAGTGAGACTGATACCAGAGGAAGGCACGAACTGATGACCCAGAATTCGGACTTTTTCTTCTGCACTGGTTTATTAGCGTTTTTGGCACCCCAAAATGGAATACGGAAAACCACCGACTGAAGACTCGGCAAGCCAAGTCCAAAACAAATTAATGAGTACCGGTCTGTTAAATAGATTTAAATTATATTAATTTAAATTATTTTTATTTAAGTTATGTGATTTAAATTATCATTTATATTAATATTTAAATATGTATTTAAAATTTTAATTTGAAGATTGAATAAAATTAAAATTTGCTTTTAGATAAATAATGGAAGAAGTTTTTTGATTTATTAATAAATCTAACAAAATTTTAATGTTCATGATATTAAAAAATATGCAATATGTATCTTTATCTATTTCATTAGGAACGCAATGAAAGAAAAATCGTCTCGATCTGATATTAAATAAAAAAAATTATAATTTTTTTTCATAAATATAGGCGAAAGAATATGAGTTTATACTGTAGCAAACTGATCTGAGTTTAAAGAGTTGGGAGTAGAACTTTGAAAACTTAGATTAAAAGGATTCATTTTATTTGAATTTTGAAAGAAACAAACATATATTCAAAGGATTTTTTAGATTAAGAGTCCAAATAGTTAGCTTAATATGGAAAACAAACGAGCCCTACGTTTTGGAACGTCATTTTTAATATTAGGTCGTTTGGAAAGATAATTGAAACTAACAGTTTTGATTTGAGAATTATAATATGTGAGAGTTTTACACTACACTTTTTTACTATAATATGTGAGAACTTTATATTGTATCTTTTATTATAGCATGTGAGAGCTTTATATTGTTCATAGTTATAACTAATGCTTAGAACCGCTCTTTCAAACGGCCTATATATATAGTTCCAGCAATTATAGGGTAAAACTCTCATATGATACAGTGTAAAACAAAAAAAGGCTACAGTGTAAAATGTTACATATTACAGTAAATTAGTTCTAAATTTTGATAAATGCGTTGGCAAAAGTACTCCTATATTTGGCAAAACGGAGTTCAAACACTATAACACGTGAGAACTTTATACCATAGTATACTTTTTACTTCACACTGTAGCATGTGAAAACTTTATATTGTTTGAATTCATGAGTTTAAACAGCTCCTAAACACAAGATAAGTGCAAATTAATTATTCTTGTATTTCATTAAAAAAAAAAATCCTTCTGTTGTGTGAATTTTTTTGTTGTTAGATGTAGTTAAATTCATATTAAAAAATAGGCAGGGTATACGTGTTTTTTTATACAAGTTTGATGACTGAAAAATAAAATCTACTTTGAAGTTTATTTTTCCGGTGAAAAATATCCATCAGCAATACACGTTTTCAAATGATTAGGTTCGATTAAGATAGTTATATACATATTGAAAAAAATAAAATTCCACCATAGGTTACTGTTTATCAACATGTACCAAACGGGAGCAATCTCATATTTTTCCAAGTCCTATAACAAAATAATTTCTAATATTTTAGCGATTGAAGAAAGACTAATTATGTTAACATAAAATTCTCTTAAAATATGTAATTGTCACTCGTTATTTAATATATGCTAGACTTGAAGGAAAAAAAATTACCTATCATGGTAGTGATCATTACTACTGGTTTTTTATTCCATGAAAAATATAGTATGAAAGATTGTATGAGACTCCATATCACATACAGTGAATTTTAAAACTAATATGAAAATTTATGATTGGTTAAAAAAATATACCAATAATTATCAATAATAACATTTCTTACTAATTGGAAAAAAAAAATCCAGGAGCTAGTCTTTGATGTTAACTCTTTATCGGGTCTAGTTTACAATAATGTTTATTGTTATACCGGCCAGTTCATTTTTTTTAATTTTCTAATTCTTTTTGCAAAAGTGACTCTTCGTTTATATAAACCTAGTTTGGCTAATATTTATTAAATATTTTGTCTGTTTTTCTAAATAACTAATCATATCATATAATGTTGATATATAACAAACAAAACACTCCTATTGCAAATTTTGATATGGAGAATTTGTCGTATTTTTGTTTTTACTTTTTAGAGGGTACGAGAGCTTAACAAACCCATCTATGAAAGGTTTAAATAACAACAACAATGACAGGGCGTTTAGAGTTATGCATCCAATTATATAGTTTCGATCATAAACAATATAAAACTCTCAAGTATTATAGAGTAGGCAAAACGTTGTTGAAGTGTTAAGCTCTTGCATGCTATAGTGTACGGTTAAAACTTTACTAGTATTTGATAAATGAGTTTAAATATTATATGTTAGTGTTTTCTACTATAGCATACTTTTGCTTTATAATATAGCATGTAAAAAGTGTATATTTTAGATGGTTCAAATTCATGAGTTTAGACTTACGTGAGAGTTTTTCAACTCTTCTTCCAAACATCACAGGTAAAAAACTCTATCGGTACGGTACATGTTCAACTTTTCAGATTAATATTCTCTACAAAGCCTTATGTAAACAACTTCAGAAGGTTAGTCGCTTACTAGTCTGTCAATACAATAGGTGTGAATGGAATAAAGGTATCTTGGTGTATAATATGATAATAAGAAAAGCTCCAAATTGAGATTAATAAAGTACAGTCTATGGTAGTGTTAAAAAATAAAAAATACTGTACCGGTAGAGTTTTGCTTTAAGCTGTTCGATTTGTATCAAATCAGATCGATTTTGCAAATCTAGACTCTGATGCAAGTTTAACAGTTTTACACGCATTTAATACAACTTTAACAGCTTTGGACATCAAATAATGTTTCAGGATCGCGTCATGGATACTTAATATGGAAGAAGAAATAAATAAAGCACCGAAAAAGTCCATGAGTAGAATTGGGTTTTTTAATATTTGGTGCCCTAATAATATAAACTTTCAATTTAAACGGTTTTTGCTTTCGCAAAAATTGATCTTGTAACGTATAAAAGTAAAAGGTGTTACATGAGTTTTATTTTTAGTGACTAGTGGTGGAGTTATGTTAGGCTTTCTCTTACAGTTTAACTCCTTTAACAAAAATTTTTGCAGTTTTTTTCTTAATATTTTACTCCCCTTGAAAATTTCAAATTGCAGTATTTGTGTTGAAATTCTTAGAAAAGTTTGGTTATATGTTAGATTTTTACTTTAAACATACTAAATTTTACAAACTTAAAACATCAAATAAACAAAAAAAAAAAAAACCCACTACAAGATAAATTTATAATTTTGTAAATTTGCAAACTTTATGAGTGAATTAAACTCCATTAAAATATGGATTATTATTTTAGTTCAAGATTTTGGTTTGATTTATGTCCATGAAAAGATTCCTACCTCCGTCACTATTAATAATTTTTATTGAGATGTTTATTTTGACTACTGTAAATGAATTATTTTTTCCGGACCACTCTCAAATACAAAATGAATAATATAAGCACTCTTTGTTGTAATTTACATATGTGTGCAGAACCCATCTTTCCTCAAAGTCTCGAACGATATTTAGATTCGAACCAAATGTTTAAACTAAACATACTATAACAATTTAAATTTTGTAAAAAAAAAAATATTATGGTAAAATTCATTTGAATTAAAACTTTTTAGTTTAACAGGTCTTAGAGATACACACTTAGTCTGGTTGCCTTAAAATTTTCTCTTTTAATTTTGAGTGAAATTTTTTTTAGTCCTTCCTTTTGTTTCGTTTTTTTGTTTTTTTTTTAACTATTGCAAAATATATGCCCAGGTTACAAAAGAAAAACTTCTGGATGTTCTTTTCCCCAAACACTGCATCAACTCCTTTAAGTTTTGTACTCCTAGTCTGGAAACGACAAATAAAGAAAATCCTGTTGGCAAATCGAACAAAACACTACGTGGCATCATTTCACTAGTCGTGGCAGCAACAATAATGATAATAATGGGATAATGTAGGACCTTTAATAAATATTATATATGACTTTATAGAAACAAGCTTAGAATATAAGCAAAATAATGGGGTCATGAGGAAGTTCTCTATTTATATGTTTAATTTTGGAGGCACTACATTAGAGGGGGAAAAAATTAGTCAGTGAACCTCAAGCTCAATCCATAAGTAAATGGAAAACTGCCCACCAGTACCTAACAATTTCAAGCAACCAAACGTCAACAAAATTAGGTTACATGTATGTGCAACTTTAGACCATCTCAAACTGCAAATATCAAACATTAAAACTATTATCGGTTAGAACCAATTGTAGTTGAAATCGTTGTAGCATTTGAGAGGTTTATATTGTAGCTCACTTTTTCTTAATACTATAGCGTATAAGAGCTTTATATTGTAGCAAGTAAAAGTTTTAATTAGAACCGATACTCCCGAACATCTTATTAGTCTGTTTGAGGATATAGTTAATTCGAAATAAAAAGTTTGAGTTCAAATCAAATTTGTTATAATGAAATCAACATTAAATCAATGTAAAATAACGTCCAAATATTTGATATATTATTTTGATTTGTGCTCATAAGTGTAGTGCTATTTTAAATACTATATTTATTTTTTGTCATAATAATTAAGTTTTAGAAATTGTATAGTAAAATTTTGATTTTTAAATAATATGAAAATGTCAGTATTGTAATTTTTAAATGAAATTTATTAACCAAAATTAAATGCAATCACATATAAAAATTTGACATATGTTATAATTTACCACCAAATACAGCATAAATCAAATTTAGCAAAAAAAAGGTAGCACTCGTTGGAGTAATATTTCTACTAAGATGCAAAAATTTAGTATTAAATCACCCATTTTTTATTACGTTGGAGATGCCCTTAAATCTTGTTATGAGATTGGACTTCACAAATTTTGTTATTCTTGGGGATTTGTTTTTAGCTTTTATCAACTAGAAGCATGATGTTTTTCCCCACTTAAGCTATAAAAATTGTTCTTTTTATTATCCAGTGCCTGAAATAAAATGTATGTATAGCTCAACATATTGTAGTACTACCAAAAATCAACAAATTATCCTTAAAAATAAAATAATTCTTCTAGCTTTCCAAAGAAACAAAAAGGGGTCCAAAGTTGCATCTGTCTTATGACAAAACGACCCCATCTCGGTTGTACTTTGTTATTGCATGCAGTACCCACCAAAAAACCATAATGAACTCATCACATGGAGCCATTTATTTCCACTAATAATATTGACAAGCTTCTCTGTCACAGCCACGTACAATATGGTATATATACACATATGTGTAAGAGAATGGCGAACTAGGGCGAAAAAGAAGAGAATAAATATTTAATAAATTAAACTCCATTTGGAACTTGAGTTTAAGAATTGTAATATGTGAGACCTTTACGTGCATCAACAATTTTTTTTTAGTAGCTTCTTAAAGCATCATACTGTTTACAGTTGTAACTGATGGGATGAAATTGAGATTCCAAACACTACATAAATGTATATATGACAAAAAACCAAATATGTGACCGCTGAATGTCAATGTATACAAAAATTATAGTATACTTTCAAAGTCAATGTTTGTCTTAATTATATATTAACCTAACTTTGGTCTAATTAATTGTTGTTAGCGACGTGCACAGTCAAAAAACAAGGCTTGTCTTTTGCGGCATCTTAAGTAACCTTAAAATTGAAATATTATTAATTAACCTCTAAAGCAATAATTTTCTATTGGTTTTGAAACAAAACAAAAAAGAAATAAAGAAAGAAAGAAATTAAGAAAGAAAAAGCTTTCTCCTTGAAATGAAAATCCTCCCTTGAACTCAAAAGGCGAAGGCGATGGCGGTAGACACGGGATGGTGTTGAACACTTCTCTCAGAAGTTATTTATAAAGATTAATTATGCATCGAAATGGGATTTTTTCTTTTTTGCAAATCAATGGGAAAGATCATTGTATAGTATATATATTCGTTTTATATATTCCAAGTGCAAAGCACTATCTAGTATAGAATTTTCTTGACGCGTATTGGGAGTCTTTTTAATGTATAATATAATGTACTAAGGGTTATTATCTTCTCCTTGTGGGTTTAATAAAAACTTGCTTATGTAAGTGTTAATTAATCCTAGTCCAGAACATGTGAAGGATTATTCCATGCAGGCATGCACTTCGGTTCAAGCAAAAAACAAGAGACGAAAAAGTTGCACAAGTAATGATGACACTAGTTCTTTAATCTCTTTCACCAAAGTTAAACATTAAATACATTCAATAAAAAATAATTTTCATTTAATAAGGAAGAGTGTATATGATTTAGATCTGTCTAAAGAAAAACACTAGTTATTACAAATGACCAACACTTCTTTTCGTCTCGATTAATGCATCCCATCGTAACTTTCAAAATTATTGAGTTGGCAACACATTAATGGCACTAAAATTATTTAATAACACCTATAAAGCTAAAAACATTAAATAATTTTAACAAATTTATTGATAAGTAAATCATACCTATGAATGCGTAAAAAAGTATGTAGAAAAATTGGTTTAAACGAATTCTTTCAAACTTTTAAGGTGTTTAATAGGATGGTTAGAATTGTTTTTATTGTAGAATGTGAGAGTTTTATATTGTAGTAATTTTTTTAATTGTTATTATAGCATGTGGGAGCTTTATACTGTTTGTAACTAAGAAAGTGATTTAGACCACTTTTACCAAACACAAGGTTAAACAATATAAAGCTCTCATATATTATACATAAAACAAAAATGAAATACAGTATAAAATACTTATATGTTATAGTATTTTAAATCAAAATGGTTCAAACAAATGGTTTAGAACAAGATATTGCCAAATACTCTCTAAGACTGGCAAGTATATTGAGATAACAAAGTTGAAAAGCAGCTGTTAACTATAGCCAATGACGGTGTAATTACTTATTAATTAGCACTTGAAACTGCAATCATAGAAATAAAAGACTAAAAAGGAGAAAGAAAGCTTGCTACATATAGTGTGAGGCCTAGGAAAGATGGAGAACTTTCAACACCTGATTCAAGCAGTTCTATCTCACTCTTGGAACTAAAAAAATAAAATAATAATAATAATAATAATAATAATAATAAAAGAACCATAATACCATATGGCCTGGCATGGAAAAAAAATTGTACTAAAGAGTGTAATTTTAAACCTTTTAGATTATTAAGATCATATTAGATAAAAAAATACAATTTAAAGAAAATTTAATGAAGATCTACATTGTGTTTGGCAAAATGGTTCAATCTTATGAATTCATATTATTTACAGTGTAAAGCTCTTATGTACTACAGTATAGCATAAAATAAAAATACGTTATAAAAATATAAAACTCTCATATGCTATAGCTTTTGAACTCATTTTTTTTAAGTTCAAACTCATTTATTAAACACCCTACTATAATTCAAAAGTATGTTATGTTATAAAATTTAGGAATTTTTATATTATATAATGTTATTTTATCCTACTGGTAGAGCAAGGTGTTTTAACCATCGAATTTTTTTAGTGGTTTGATCTGTGACAAGAAATAATTTTATATCACACGCTACAAATTTTTAACATAAACAGTCATAAATTAAACTATTAAAAAAGTAATCTAAAGGCTAAAACACCCCATCAATAAGTTAAAATAACCTTTTTCATTATAAAAACTTCTATAAAATTTTGATGTTAAATAAAATGATGTAAATAACATAATTTGTAAGGAAAAGACGAAAATCATCCTAATAAATAAATAAATGAAAAGTTTCATCTCTCCATCTGCCGTTTGGGTGATGATTAATGTCAACATGCTTCTTTCTCTCTCTGCCGTCATTATTTACTTTTTTCTTCTCTTTTTCCCCCCTAGCCAGTGTTTAACCTTTTCTCTCCCTCTTTGGAAGACACTTTTTTCAACAACGGAATTAGTTTGTTAAAATTAAATTTTAATTATGTAATGCATATGCTAATTAGATTTCTTTCTTCATTCTTTTCTTTACCTTGTTTTGGTGGATAAGAGTTCCTCCTAAAAATTAAATTGTATTATTTATGGATAGTAAAGGCCAACCGTTATAATCTTGTGAGCACCCAAATTGTTATAAGGACCAATCACCAAAAAAATGAAAAAAAAAAAGGAAAGAAAAAATAGAAAAGAAACAGCTTTTCATAGTGCAAAAGGGGCCCTACGAAGGATAATAACACGTTATCAAAGATTAATAATGACTTTGCTACGTAAGTAGTATGGTTTTAAAGTTCTTTATTTTGCACCTTGGTTTTCAATGCAATATGTTAAAGTTTCTTTATTCCATTGAATTTTAAAGAATTATTTTCATATCTGACCCTTAAAGATAGAGATTGTCTTCATTTTACTCCTTGCGTTTAGAAATGGAACAAAATTTTCCAAAAAAAAAAAAAAACTTATAAAAGATTTGAAATTGATTACAAAAATTGTCTTTCAACAATAGCACTTATAACAATGTGTCCTATGAATTTCAAAACGTAATAGACATTCTTTCAAACTATATAATATTAACACAAAAACTCATTTTGTTAGAGCTTTTAATGAAACTTAGTACAAAATATATGAGTATTTTAATAACTCTATCATATCTAAAGTTAATTTAAATTTTAAAAAAATTGATATAACTTAAAAATTTTAATAGTTAAAAATATAAACCAAAAAACCTTTAAAAAATTTTAAAACAAATAATCTATTTTTTGCTTTCATATACCAAGGAAAGTCAACAATCTAATGGTTCAACAAACTACTTAACAATCCTCTTAATTATGTAATATTGTGTTATTTATATTTAAAATCATAATTTAACGAGTTTTTTTGTTAATATTTTATAGACTGAGGAAAACAAATGTTACTTGGTGAAGCTTAGTAAACATAGTGTTACAAGAGCTGTAATTATTGGAGAATTTTTATAAGTAATCCAAAAATTAATAACTTTAGTGCTTTTAATATGAGTACGTCAATTTTTTTAACGGTTTTGATTGCTCATCATGTGACTCTTATTAATAAATAATAATTTATGGATGATTTTAATCTGGTCACCCAATAAATACACGTAATTAATAATTATAAAATATTATGCCCTCAACTCAACTAAAAAAAAAAAAAAAAAAACTGCACCTATGATTAAAAGAGTGTTTTTTGACATTTTGAATTATGACAATGTCAGTTTTTCTAAGATTGTATAAAAAATTCGTGCATCTGGGCTCCGAAAATCGGAGATGTGAATCACCACCATAAAAAAAAAAAAAAAAAATCTAAAATTACCCCTTTTTTAACTTTCTTGAGGCGGTTGGAATATGACTTGTGCTTCTTATGCCTCTCTTGAGTTGAACGAAACAACAAAATGATTTTACAAGTGAACACAAACCCAACTGTTCTTTCTTCCAATTTTGTCTCCTGTAACAAGATGAGGACGGTGACGAGGCACGCAATATAAATGCAAGTCACAACAAAATAGCCAAATATATATATGTATTGGTTCTTTAACAAACCAACAATAAATTAAAATAAATATCTCATATGTTTGGTCCAAAATTTTGGACCTACCCAACCTATTAGAAAAGTATAGTTCATATAGTCTTAAGATCATACCTAATACTTTGACTTTGGCTTAAGAATCTGTTTTTATTTTATTACCAAATGGTTGGTATCAGATCTCCTTAACAACATAATTTAAAGCTAGAAAATAAGTTGTCAAATGGGAATTTTTGCATTAGATATATGATTCAAAAAACCCGCCACTACACTAATCTCTTAGTCAATTTTGGTGGAAAAAGTCAAATTCAGCTAGAAAAAGAAAAAAAAGAAAAAAAAACCGTGGGGGATTTTGGGTACTTAGTTACAGCTGTAGTGGTACTCGAAGCTTGGACTGTGGATCTTGGTAAACTTATAGGAAGTTTCTCTTGTTCCTTTTGAATTAATCGATACTTGAATTGAATGTGAAATTGCACGGTCGTCTAAAAATTAAGAGTCTAGATGGTACATTGCATTTAAAAAAAAAAAAGGGTAGGTTAGATAGCATGAAGTTGAGTAGATTAAGCTTCGAAAAAACGGTTGAAACATACTTATTTTAAAAATTGTAATATATAAATCTTTACACTGTAATTAATGGTTAGAGCCGTTCTTCCAAACGGTTTATAAAAATATATCTATTTCTCTCACACCTATATGCTTTCTGTTGTGAAAGTTAATAATGAAGATTGTCTATCAAGAGTAAGTTTCATAAAAATTTTATTATCTATTAGTAATTATTTTTACTAAGCCTTTACTAATATAACTTTTCTATTGAGCAGAGAAATCCCTTAGCTATAAACAAAATCTAAATTTATCATTTCTATTTAATTCTGATTGCTAAGCTGTCAGTAAATTTTTATCACTCATTATTCATATTTATTTATTATTTGAAAAGTTTACCAAGTAGATAATTGACGTGTTTATATTATTGCTCTGCCGTGCGCACATGCATGCACGCTCACTTCAATCCTTTCATTCATGGTAATTTTTAATATTCGTGTTCATGGAATTTAAACTAGATGATCAGTGATATTTGTTCCTCTCAATCAGATCATTGATATCCCCATAAATCTTAAATTGCATGACGTTGCATTTTTTTGGGGTGATTTGTCGTACTGCTAAGAAGAACATACCAAGGTACTAATTGTTAAACTATTAATGTAAATATTATAGTAATCTGCAAGGGTAAGCGCATCAATATTACTACATGACAGTGTGAAAATCATTTATTTGGTCATACATTTAATTATACATAATAATCACTGAAGTATTATTGACAGAGAATTTTTATAAATATCATCTTTTGATATTTTTTATAAATAACACATATACCATTTATGGCATAACGTAATATATAATATGAATAATAATTGGCATAAATTTTTTTAAGTATGACATAAATGAGCCCAACTTATAAAATATGGCATAACATGTAATTTTCTCATTACTATATTGTCATTACTATATTGTGTCATGATTACAACTTAATTTTGAAAAGGCTTGCACTTTGATTTTCAAGATGAAAAAAATTGAATCTAGTTGCTGCTAGGGGCAGAACTACACGGAACAAGGTGAGTGGCCCCCCTCGATTTTTTTTTCTTTTTTAATATTGTATATAAAATTTTATAAAAATTACATTTTGTTCCTTTTAAAACTGTCTTCCGCCTTCCTCCCGAAATTACATTCCACTCTCCTTATCTCTTTCATTTAATTTTTTTTGACATTGTTAATATAAGTTTCGCCTCCTTGACTAATTTTTTTGGATCCGCCCCTTCTTTTTGCTTTATGCTAATAGTGATATACACTATCCTGCTCACAAATTTTTTTTAACTTACAAAAGAGAGATCATTATTATCATCTCGTCTCACCCTCTTTATAATTAATGAAGAACAGAAAGACTAATTACTTAATTTTGTTCAAGTTATGGGTTCAGTTTTAACTACCACCATAAGTCTAATACCAGAGTCCATGGGCCGAGCAGAAACTTTCATTAGTGCCATGGAATATCACAATGTCAACACATAAAAAAATGCATCCATTGATGATTAGCTGGCTCACGAGTTGGTTTAAAACTTTGCGTGCACTTGAATCGTCAGGATGAAAAAGGTGTCGGCTTCTCTCACTGCTCAAAATTATTGGGCCAGGACCATCCTGTGCTTCATTGCAGACTATCTTATCATCTGGGCCATATTGAATGCCTAATATAGTTCACAGAAATTGTAATAAATGAGAAATTTTCAAAATCTTCTGTTTACTGCAATTAGTTTTACAAATGACAAGTTTTATAAATATTTATACTAAATAGTAAATTTACGGTACAAATAATTTATACCCCTTATCTATACTGTAAATAATTCTTATTTAGTTAAGGGGAATGAAAATGAAATGGAAATTCCACAACTAATTGTGATTGAAGCTAATTCAAAGCTATAAGCTAGCAAGGGCATAATATACTCATAAGCCAAAAGAAAGGCAACAGAGACAACAAGTCTTGACTTTTCAACAAAGGCCATAGGGCACTACGAGGTAGTAGGCTCCTCGGGCGACAATCGATGCATATCTATGCTGCCTTTGTGCCATGTAGAGAAGATCATTCCCAAATGTGATTTCATGTCCCTTCCAACAAGTTCTTTGTTATAATAGCATGTATTTAGAAGGATGTACATTAGTATGGATTTGTGTTTTTGCTACGAAGCCAGCATAGGCCAAAACGCCTTATGTATTGCCTCTATCTCTATCAATAAGCGCAAGGGGGTTTAGAGCCACAGGCAGCACACACCCTTAGCAATAGCATTAAAGACGCGATAGTATGAGAGGCAGAGCAAGAGAAAGCTCCCCACAAAGCTAGCAAGCAAGAGACATTTGAGTTTAGGCACCAATAATCCGAATCATCATATAAATCAGTAATAAAAGCAATCAATAGAAAAGGAATTGGCAATGGAAATTGATCCTATAGGTTCACAATTTTCATTCGAAAGATGTAGAGAATGGACAGTAAATAGATTTAACGTATAAATAATTTGTCAAGGTAAATAATTCTTAGGGTTATTAATGCTGATGGCCCCAAAACTTTAGGGTCCCTCACTTTGCCTCTTGAACTATAAAAATCGCCACTTTGCACTCACTTTGTCTCTTGAACTTTGAAAATCATAACTTTGCTCTCTAAACTTTTAAAACTCCGAACTTTACCCATTGAATTTTAAAAATCACCATTTTACCCCTGAAATTTCAAAGCTCCTCACATTGTCTCTTAAATTTCTAATTTTCCATTCAAATAGACGGAATGAAACCCACGTGATTCGCACATGAGTCACCTGTAAGGGCAAAAATGAGATTTTATCACTCTTATGTTTTGCTTCATGTTTACACTCTTACCTGACTCATTTATTTTTTTATCTGAATTCTTATTTAGGAAGCATTTGCCTGTACATTTCTTCTCATTTTTAAGACGTAATTCATTTAATAAGTCAAAGTTGTTCCTCGAGATCTGAATTTAAATACTAAAGAAAATGAGTTATGTGTTAAAATCTTATTTTTGCCCTTACAGGCAACTCATATACGAATCACATGAGCTTAATTCCTCTATTTGAAAGGAAAATCCAAAACTATGAGACAAAATGAGGAGTTTTGAAATAAGAACAAATGGTGATTTTTAAAATTCAAGGGGCAAAGTGAGAAGTTTTGAAAGTTTAAGGGTAAAGTGGTTAATTTTAAAGTTTAAGGCAAAGTGAGAGAGACCCCAAAGTTTTGGGGCCATTAGTGTTAACAATCCTAATTCTTATTTACACAGTAAATAAATTATTATGTCACAAACTTGCTATTTACTATAAATAATTTTTAAAACTTCTAATTTGCTTCAAAAAGTTTAAAAGATATGCTATTTCTCTCATTCTCCTTAGAGTTTGTAAATATAGTCGAATTGAACTTGAGAGAACAAAGGAAAAAGACCATGTCAGGAGTGGAATAGAAACTAATGACATATTTTTATTAGGTGGAAAATTAATAGCATAAATTTTTTAAAATTATGGAAAATTTTCACCTACAACCTTCATGCATCATTGGACACAACCAGATCAACAAATTTGGGACCAGATCAGACCTTTGGTGATGACGGTGATGACGATGACTACCGAATCTAACATGGGAAAGGAGGAGAGAGAAAAGGACATCTTTGCAACGTTGAAGGATGAGGAAGGAGCTCGTGATCTCCGTCGACGACATTCACGTCAATTGCAAACTTGGACAGAGTTTGTTCCTGATGGAAAATGGTTTAATAAACTATTGTTAAGAGCCATTTTGAGGCCGAAATTAAAGTGAGACCCACTTTATTTATATGATGGTTCATCCTAGATTTGTGTTCTCCGTTGTGAGGAGATCGAAATCATATATTCATATGCTCAAAATAGTTAATGGGTGAATAAAAAATTGACGGTCAAAATATACACATTGAGATAAAATTTTGTTAAAAAAAATGATGAAATTTGAAGTCCTATATTGCTTAAAGATAGTGCCTTAGTGCACGAGAGCTCATGGTAAAAAACTTGTACCAAAGAGGCTCTAATATTAATTTGTTCTCATTTGAGAGGTCCAAATTTTGTACTCGTTGTATCTACGATCGGCTTGGCAAACAACAATGGAAATGGGGGAGGGAGGAAAATCTTGGCGTAAAATTAAAATAAGATAATTGATAATTGTGAAATATGCTATTTATTTTCACAGTTTTAAAGTACGCTAAAGTCAATATGGTACAAATTCTCTTGGGATTAAACTTTTGTAAAACGTTTTAGAAATAACAAATTATAATGTATTTATATTTATTTTACAAAGTTCTGTAAAAATAAGTATACTGATTTTATTTTTTTATTTGCAAAATATTTTAAAGTTTTCAGTTATATTTCGACGTGACTAATAAGTTTATAAATAATGAGAGGTGGGAACAAAATTTATAGTATTTAAAAGAGGACATAAATTTTTATTCTTCCCACCAATAGGGTCTTTACTCTAGATTTTTTTTTATTTTATTTTTTTCCCTTCACAAATAGTTGAACCAAAAAGAGCAAATACCCTGGTTTAATATCAAAATTCATTTTCTGTTTTTACATGCAAGTCGTATATACCAAACAAATACAACAATAATTTGACGGTTTTTATCATCAACAGTAAACGGGAAAGAGATTGGAAGTTTCCACCTCCAAACAAGGTTCTTTCCATGCACTCGTGGAATACTGATTTGTTGACTTGGTTGAGCATTTGTTCTTCTTTTCCTTCTTCTTCATAATCCCAACTTAACTAATTCTTTGAATATGGATTTTAGCTAAGAGCAGAACAGGATGGTAGTTCTTTAATCAGTTCTCTTTCCCAGGTTCTCCTTCCCAGGTATGCAAATCTTGCTTCCATTTTATTATTATTACCAGTTCGATTTTTTTTTTTTTTTTTTGATATAAAGATCTGAAAGTTCTTATAAATTTTTTTTGATATGAAAATCTAAAGCGTTGAAAATGCAAATAAAAGGAGGGAGGACGAAAGAACAAAAGGAACAAAAGGGGGAAAAAAGAGAGGATAAAAGGGGGAAAAAAAGATAAGAAAAGCAAATAAAAAAAGATGAAAAAAATAAATGAAAATAAAACTAAGAAAGAGATGAGAACTAAAATTAATAAATTAAAAAACAAAAAGCTTATAGGAGGACATATGTCAGCCAACAGGAATTGCCTATTGGCTTTTTTAAGATAGTATAGATTATTGGAACAGCATTTTAGATTCAGGCATGATATGCTGAAACTGTGTAAAAATTTAAATAAATTAAAGGGTGTTATTCAAAGTTATGTGGTCGTTTTGTTTGCTTTCTTGATTCTTCTCACTTTATATAAACTTTTCTGTTTCTAAATTTTGAGTTTCCCAAGTACATGGCTTGCAACTAATTAACGTTTTCTTTCTAAATAGGAGGAAATAGCATATGGATCTACTCTTCTTTCTACCTTAATGTGTTTTTTTGGTAATATGAGTGACTTGTTGGGAACAAAAAAAGAGTTTTATTTATTTATTTATCTTGAATAACTCAAAAGCTTGTTATGGCAAGAATTAGTGCATTTTATTTTATTTGCAATCTTGTGGTTAAACTCGGGTTTTTTTTTTTTTGGTAAGGCTATGATTTTAAACATCGGATTTGTAGCAGAATACTACATATGTTTTATTTTGATTTGATTTCGACCATGTGTAATGTTTAGAAACACATACTACTTGTGGGATATCTTATCATAGAAAGCTCCATATGAATAGTTGGTCAATATGATTTACTAGCTTTTGTTGTTGTTTGAAATGCAGACATCAATTTTTGAGAACTTGTGTCAAATTCTGCAAATGGGCATTCAATTATTGGAACTTGTGACAGTAGTGACACAATTTGCTGGAACAGTTCAGGCAAAAGTTGAGCTGGCCACGAAAATATGGGAATATCTTAAGCTGTTTCCTGAGTGGCTAAATTATTGCGAAGAACAAAACGAAAAAGTTAAGACTCTCAAAAGGAAACTGAAAGATTTGAGCGCTGTAGAGGAGGATGTCAATGAAGCACTGAAAGCAGCAGAAGTTCAGCCTGGAAAGAAGCGAAGGAGAGAAGTGGATACGTGGTTGAAAAATGTCCAAACAAAGAAAGAGGACATTCGAAAAATAGAAGAGAAGGTTAGGCAGAAAAGGTACCTCCTACTACCATGGTTGGAGAGCAGCATAGAAAGGAATCTTCTGGAATTGAGAGAGCTCTATGAGAAGGGTCAGTTTTCTGATGGCCTCTTTCTTGATGTGCGCTCAACTAGCAAGGTGCCGTTGCTGACACAAAAATTGGTCGGCCGGGACTCGAATCTGAAATCAATTCTGGAATGGTTGAATGACCCAAGTGTGTCGAGAATAGGAGTTTATGGAGAAAAGGGTGTTGGGAAAACAGCCATTTTGACTCACATCCAAAATGGAATAACACAGAATATTACTACTTTTGAGCATGTTTATTGGGTGAGCGTGCCTGAACAACCAATTGTTTGGAAATTGCAGGATGTGATTGCAAGACAAGTTGGGTTGACTCTCTCAGATGAGGAAGACAAAATAAGAGCATCAAAGTTACATAATGCACTCACGAAAAGAGAAAACTGTGTCATCATATTGGATGGTGTTGGGAGGCTATTTATAGAGGATGTTGGGATTCCAAATGGGAAAAAAGGGTGTAAACTGGTTTTGAGTGCCGATTCCTTGCGGCTTTGCCTGAGGATGGATTGCGAGAGAACTCTCGAGATAAAGCCGCTTTCTCATGATGAAGCAGTGGCATTGTTTAGGCAAAAACTGTCTAGCAGAAACACTCTTGAACCAGAAATTGACAACATTGTGAAGCAAATTGTCGAAGAGTGTCAAGGCTTGCCTCGTTGGATTATAAATGTGGCGGATGGCTTGAGGGGAGTGGATGACATCAATGAGTGGAGGAATGCATTGACAAAGGTTACAGAGTATAGAAAAGGTCTTGTTGATTAGTTATACATACATATTTTGTGTTTAGCCATGAATGTAGTAGAAATTGCTCAATACATTAGACTGTTTTTGTATTTGACTGCCTAAACCTTTTAATTGGTTACGTTTTATTCTTAAAAAAAAAAAAACACTCTTTTGTAGGATAAGCACTCTTTAACTTAGTTCTGGTGAAATGCATGCATTTTCCTTAAATGATCTGATTTGGTAATTGCTTGTTTGCCTTGCTCACTAGTCAGACCCCCAAAGGGATATTTGCGTCTTGTTCGGATGGTAAGTTTGAGCTTTTTATGAATTGAGCCATGGTTTCTAGGCTTCCAGTTCTATTTGCAATTTTTGCAACGCCAAAACTTTTTTTTTTTTTTTTTTTTTTTACAGAACAAATCGTCGATTTCAAACTTACTAGCTCTTTTTTCCCACCCACTTACCCCTATGACTAAAAAGACAGAAAGAAAGACAAATTCCTATTAGCTGAAAGTGGGTCTACAAGATGAAGACTCCAAAGGCAGAGCTAGTGACTGGAGTGAAGTCATAACAAGGAAGCCCTAACATGGTAGCTGTACTGGAAGAGAAGCAAGAACGTTCTGCTTTATATGAGTTGAAAGAGTTACAAGCTTCTAACTTTTTAAAATATTTATATTGATTCACCTTCAATATAAGAAACTTTCAACCGCCATAAAAGTTTCACAAGATTACAAGAAAATCACACATTTCACACCTCGCATACTTGTTTTGAAACCTCATTCCAAATCTGCCCCCACCCCATTTTATATATATATATATATATATATAATTAGAGCAAGGAAAATACAAGTGGGAAATAACTAGGCAATAATTAGGCTTGATACATTCAACAAATCATAGGTCCAAATCCCAAAAGGAAACCCCAAGAAGAAAGAGCATGCTTGAAATTGACATACAAAACTTCATCAATCTCTCGAGGATCGTTAACATTAGGCAATGGAAAGTTTCATCATTCAGGATTTCAGTAATCTGAAACATCATCAATGCTATGAAATGCAGTTACATCGACAACGTATCTCCAATACTCGTTTTGTGTGAAAAAAAAAAAAAAGAATTACCCCTTTAAATAGTTCACTGTAATGTTATCGACAAAGTAGTAAAGGTAAGATGCTCTTGAACCACTTCACTATGGAAAGGAAAAAAAAAATACTTCTCCTTTGCATTTACTCGACCTTAGTGATAGTTATACCAGGTACTCCTTGAAAAATATAGCATAAGAGCACCACAAATATTGAGGCAAGTGTAGTGACCTGCATCAGCAACCCTTCTCAGAATTGTTCTAGCCCTGAAAATATGTGTCACTATCAAGCCTGTAACTAATATACCATTTTGCACTATATCATGTTTTTGGATCAAAACAGGAAATTCAGTCTCATTAAACATATTCAAAATCCCAAATAACTTCCACGATTAAGGAGTCTGGTTCAATGACACAACCACTGGTAATTGGGCAAAATAGAAAAACTGAGTGACGTGCACTTGCGGTATTGAAGTGGCCACACGGTCAATTCCAGTCAGCAATCGCCTAGATAGGATAACTTAGTAGGATCCACTTATGGGCCATAGTTTAACCTTCTGAAGGCTTTATGATTGATCTGCTCGTGGGTTATGTATTTTTTGCTTCTGTGTGTGTATCCCCCAAAAAGAAGGTCGAAGAAATAAGACAAGATTACACAGAAAAAGTATGTCATCAGGTCTTATTCAGATGATACTTATAGCCAAACAGAATGCCAAATAGTAGTGTTCATCTTGATAGTTAAACATTCGGTAAAGAATGTTGTCAAATAAATGTTTGTAAACCAATTAAAAATTTAAAGTAAACCTTTGATCTCAGTAACGATGACAAAATAAATCTGGGCATGATGTGCTGTCTCATAACAATAAAAACAAAGACCAAAAAAGGAACTACTGCAGTGCCTTACCCTGCCAAAAGTATCAAAATATAATGACATCAGTTTGTCGGCATGCAATGAAAGGACTTATAGGTTAGAAGAATCCCAACTAGCATAAACAGCATTGATGATTTTCTCATGCAATGTGGCCCCAGAGCAAGCAACGATTCCCCGATCAAGATCCTCTAAGTACACCCCCTTTGAAAAGTCGAGAGGGTGACCCCGAGCATCAGTTACCACACCCCCAGCTTCTTCAACAATTAAAACACCAGCAGCATGATCCCATATCTTCTCCTTGTACCCAGACCGTGCAAACTTCATGAAAATCTCGGCATCTCCCCGAGCTATGGCAGCATATTTCACCATGCTATGCACACGCAGGGGCTGCTTTCTGCCAATTTGGCATGAGAAAAAAAAATTACACTAATTCATTAGAGTACCAATAAGCTATTACATTTAAAGACCCGAGATGAGGAAAAGAATCCACAGAAAAGTATGAAGTCTGTAAACTTAAAAGGACGTTAATATACCTTAGACCTACGCTGTGTGCAAGTCCCTGCGTGAATGAATGATCCGAATTTGCTTTCTCAACAGGTTCACAAGAAGTAGCCAGTGCGGGATCATCAATGGAAGAGACATGAATCAACGTCGCTAAATTTGGCCACTCAAGCTTTTTTTCTCCACAGTTTAGCGGCTGCATCCACGCCTCACCACTACCTTTCACAGCATACATTACACAACCTTTTCCCCACATATTTATAGAAGATGGGGAAAATTTTAACGTGGTTTGATGGTGTTGATGATGATAATTGAGCAATTCCTTCTTCATTGGGTAATTAGGGCAACCAAGAACTCCAATAACAACTTTTCCATCCTCGATCAATGCTAGAGCAACGGCATACTGATCTCCTCGCACAAACCCCAATGTCCCATCTACAGGGTCAAGTACCCAGTGTTTCCCTTTGGGGCCCCCAATTGAGTTGCATCGGCTGATAGCCTCGAGAATTTGAGAAGCTTCAAGGGCCTTCGCAGGGCGTTTAAGACCATACTTTGGTGCTTCATCCAAGCATTCGTTCACAGTGTTCACAACAGCTGCTAGAAAACCTGCAGAATCAGCCTTGGAGAGAGTCTTCACATCTTCTTCGGCAACAATGGAGACGTTTTGATTCCCATAGGATTCAGACAATAGCCAGCTCACGGTAGCTTGGACACTCCAATCTGTTTATGCAGGGATGTCAAAGAATTTACCAATCTCTAATTGTCTCATGCTGAGACCAACTTCGTTGAAAGCGAACTCCTCACTATGTCAAGCGAAAAGGAAAAAAAAAAAAGTCCATGGCATTCCATTCATCTAGTTGAGTATGCTTAGGAAAACCCTTACAAAAATAAGTGATAAACATCCAAAGTTACTATAGTTTTGATTCTCAGTTATAATTTTCACACATAAGACTGCAGATACTCTTCTTATTAAGATAAATTCTCATAATTTCACTAGCATTAAAAGATCACCAACGTAGAGGCTAGACTATGTTTCCTTTACAAAAAAATGACATAAGAAAAAAAAAAATCTAGGCATACCTTTTTCTTCATATGCATATCCCAAATTCAAATTCTATAAGGTTTATTTCTTTTCTACAGCTGACAAAAATCATTGTAAAACATATTTCCCATCTACAATAATCGAAGTCAGTCCCTATTTGTGGATACCACACAACATACATAGCCAATAGAAATAAGTAGTAAAATGAATGCCAATTTCTTAAAGAAAATAGCAAATGCATCACTAGTCTGTTTGGCATTGCTTACAAGAAGTTGTTTTAGCTTCCTAAATTCCAAAGCTCTTAGAAGTGTTTGGATAATCTTTTGGAACTTTTAGTCAAAGACTGACTTATCAAAAAAAGATCTTCTAAGAAAACTTTCAACTTATACTAGAGTCTTAATACAATTATATAAATTCCATTCTAAACATTTTCATTGCTTACTAAAGAAATTTTAAATATTATTTTTATCCCATTACACTTTCAAAAATGGTGTTCCAAACACTGAAAATTTATAGCTTATAGTTTTCTTTCCAGCAGCATAAAACATAAGCAAAAGCAATACCAAACGCACTAGCAGTAATCATTCCAAAATGCCTTACTTATAAAGAGCCTGCGAGCTTCTCTACTAGTTACAACAACCAAAAGAGAATCCAAAACTATAGAAGATTATCCAGTCACCTTTAGGCTTTTATTCAATGAATTCCATCCAAACTCCAAAACCAACATTAGAAAACCTCATTCCAAGAACACCCACCAAAATGCAGCAACCGAAATTCTTAAAACAAAAAGAGGAAAAAAAATCCATAAATAATATAGCAAGCATATATTATATAAAATTCAATCCAAACTTGAAAAGCATTATTTACCCGCAATGGTGACAGGAGAATCATCATCCTTAGACTTAACTTGGTCACTTTTCTTGGTAGAAACCAATCCCTCTTGAACTCTCTGACACAGAGAACACGCCATGTGTACAACTCTAACGGCAACATCCAATTCCTTGAAGTACTTTTCGCTCCCCATAATCGGATTTCAGAAATACCCAGAAGACGAAAATGATAAAAAAGACACACACAGAGACAGAAAGAGAAACAGGAATCCGTTAGATACCCATCTCAGCATAGGGGCCAACAAACGTTCCTACATTCTGGGAAAAGTAAAAATTGCGGCTGCAATTGATTTCTGGTCTTTTCTTTTTTAAGCCAGTTTAGCGAAGGACGAGAGACGAGGACATGATTTCGGTTGGCTGACACATTCGGGAAATGTTGTTGTGTGCGTGTAGGTTTGAATGGGATCTTGGGTTCATGATGGGGCGCCTTTTTTTGGGACGGGCTGTTTGTTTGGCTGCGGGGAAAATGTGGGTAAAGGCGCATGGGAAAGTGGTGGGAAAGAGAGAAAATGTTGGTTCGGAAACAAGAGTAGTGTTAGATTTTCATTCATTGTGGGGGGGTTTTGAAAACCACACGTGTCCTCGTCATGCAATTAATTTCTGAGCACAGAGCACACCCAAGCAGGGCCAATGAGACACTACGTGGGTGAACCTCAACTTGCTACCGACATCAGCATAAACATGAACATGGATAAAAAGAGGAAAAAAAAAAAACACTCCCATAGAATATTTAGAAACCAAATTATAACTCTAATATTGTATCTTATAAGAGTTTTATACATTAGTATATTTTTATTTATTAATATTGTAATTTGTAAGAATTTTATATATAACATAATTTTACTTTACATCATATTATGTAAAAGCCTTATACTATAACAGTTGAAACTTTAGTATTAAAAACTTTGTTTCCAAACATTTTTTATACATTGTTTTATAATTTTGAAAACAAAGCCATGACCATTTTACAAATTTCCCTTTGTATCTTGAAACTTTTTGAAAAATTACTTGTTATGTCACAGTTTTAAAAAATGTATCTATTCATCGCATAAAATATAAATAAATAAAATTTGTACCACACACTATTATTTATATTATTTTATGAAATAATAGCTTGAGTTGCTTAATTTTTTTTTTCTTTTCAACCAATTCAAATAGACGTTAGACTCTATCAACTCTCTCTTCCTCTGTCTCATTTATCATAATATTTTTTTTTATTTTGAAATGTCTATCATAGTATTTTTTTGGCATAATAAGTTTCAAACATTTGTAATATTTATAAAATTATAAGTTTTAAAAGATGGCTTTTATAAAAATTACTACTACTTTTTTTAAAGCATAAAATGTCTAAATTACTATTTTTATTAATTAAAATATTAATATTTTCAAAAACATCTTTTATTAAAAATAAAAAATAAAATGTAAAAAACTTAAAAAAATAATAATCACAATCACAATCAAATCAAGAAAAAAAATAGGGTACCTAAAAAAACTTAATCATTCAACAAAAAAGAAAAAAATTAACACCCTCTCCTGTTAGGGTATTAAGGTTTCTTCTTCTTTGTGGTTGTGTTGCTATCCTAGGGCTGGAGCCCATCATCATTGTTCAGCTGCCTTTGGATCTGTGGTCCAAAAGATGGTGATCTTCCTCGCATAATGACACGACGATGATTTGGCATGGCTTAGTGTGGGGGAAGAGGAGCCTACATAGGGCTGGTAAAATCGTGTTACTGTCGTGTTCGTGTTAACACGATTACAACACGACACGATTATACTGAACACGAGCACGACACAATTAATAAACATGCCTGAAATGCAAACACGAACACGACACGCCTATAATACGCGTAACACGACACAATTAACACGATTATTAAACATAACAAATTAACACAATTATAACACATTTAATAACACAATTACAAACAAAACATACTATTTATTTTTTAAAAAAATTTAAATAACAATATTTTTAAAATAATAAAATTGTTTTACTATATAAATTCTTTTTACTTATAATTTTTTTTGTTATAAGGCCTTTACAATGCCTAAAATATATCAATATTTAATTATTATTAAATGTTTAAACAGTATTTTTTTCCAATCTTTAAATTTTAAAAAGCCAAGATTAGAAAAAATACATTGAAGCTATAAAGCTCCACGCCTACACGCACACAGGAAAGGAAGAAAGAAGCCGCGTTTATATAGAGAAGAATGAGAGGAAGAGTTCATTTTCTCTCGATGTGGGACGTTTGGGTTAACACTACAAAACCATAATAAATATATTAGAAACCATCATTTGACATCAAACTCTCATTAGCAGGGTGGTTGGTTGGCGCATCAAAGTATCCTTGCATTCCCAGGTTCAAATCTTAGTGTCTAAAAAATTGTGAAATGTTCTTATTTTAAGTTTGAACGTGCTATAAATGAACTATAAACGTATCACATGACCTATTTATAGCCCAATTAATATACATGCTGGCCCTAAGCCCACACATAAGGCATTGTTTCTGCCTTCTTTTTTTTTTCATTTAACTTTTTATGTTTTGTTTGTAATAATGATGGTGGTTTGTCCATTTTTGACATTTGCTTGTCCATAAGTCTGAGCGAGTCTCGTTTTTCACTAGACTTACCTCTAGGAGAATTTAGTGGCAGCCCTAGTGCTACAAGTTTTGGCCCTTAATCGATTGAAAGATTCCGTTGATTGTAAAAAGAGTATTACATATGCTCGATCTTAGTTTGGTTGAGATAATTTCATTTTATTGAGTCTTCAGTATACGTTTCTTCTCCCACATAGCGTTTTAAGATTTAATTAATAGATCCGTTCGTATCGAAGAGTATGATCTCATGTATTAGTTGGTGTATCTATAACTCGTTATTGACTTTTAATGAAAATTTCTATTTTTTTTTAAGAGATTTAAAACATTCAATCATGCGTCAACTTAATTCATCTATCCTTAACACCAGACTAAAACTCAAAACGTCAACAAAAAAGAAAAACAAAAAACAAAAAGATGAAAACAGATCAAGCTAGAAATTGAGTTGAAAAAGTTGAAGATTGAACAAGGGCAAATTAAGCAACAACTCAAACCAACAATTCCTAACCACGCCTCAAGTTCCGCTAGTGCCACAACCAGATCCACCCAATTCGAGCACCGCCGACTGTGCTGCAACTTGCATGCGAGCTTAGTAACCCATCCGTATAGCGCCCGAGCCCAATCACCCATCCCTGATTTTGGTGTGGTTTTGGAAGCTGCATCAGTGAAGGTTTTGGTGCTTTCTTGCCTCACACTGAATGTGTGTCAGCATCGGAAGGAGTGCAGGTTGCCTCTCCACGTGGTTTCCCACTATGTTCTAAAGTTTGACACAGCCAACGTTATTAGAGTAATTCAAGGTAAATCTGGCAGAAGTCAAGATCAAATTGTGGTAAAATGATATCAAAGATGTGATCTGTCTAAGCTCAAAGTGAAACTGTTTGCTATACTCTTAGTTAATGTTTTGTCTATTCATGTTAAATATGGTTTGGTTAGATGATATACTTTTGCGTCTTGGTCCTTTGGATTAGATGTTTTGTAAATTTGACTCTTGGTGATTATTGAAATTTCTTTTACCTGGAAATAAATATTATATACATATATATATATATACATAGTTGAGCTTTCAATTGTTACCTTTTCAATAAAAGTATGTTTTAAAGACAATTAATGATGTAACGTGATAAGAATTTAATCTCAATAATCACCATAAGTTTTTTTATCAACTATTTACATAAATACAACTATGAGATTTATATCAAATGGTCAATAATAATTAAAAACGTAACCATTTAAATATAAAGCAAGAAAACAGAGTAGATATATATTTTGTTATGTACTATGTACAAGATAAGTCAATAAAGAGATATTTTGGCCTTCAATAATGTGAACTGCAGCTTGATTAAAAACCCAAGAGAAAGACAATGTGTAGACAGTTGCGATGGCAAAATATTGATTAATCAAACCAGATGGCAACGTGTGTAGGCAATTTTTTCTTATAGAAGAAGTGTCCAAATTTTCATTAACATTGTCGTGTGGTGGGAACCACAACAAACTTAGTTATAAATAGTGTAAAGCTCTTACATGCTACACATGCTACAGTAACAATTAAAAAAATTACTTCAATGTAAAACTCTCACATGCTATAATAAAAGTGGTTTTAACCAACGGTTTTCATCACTCTTCCCAACACCCTATTAATATGTCCATTCTCTCTCCACATTTCACACTCTAATCTGAAGAATATCAAGAGAGCAAGTTGAATTGCGGTTGCTTCTTCCTCGTTTATATATACACAATGGCTCTCAATTTTAGGCATTTATGAAAATCAATCAAGCCTATACAATATATGTGCCACCTAAGCCTCGTGGTTGGGTGTGGTAGTGTGTACGTATTGGTTTTTTTTTTTTCTTAATATAAAGTGTGAGCTATAAGTTCCATAAGGTATAAAAAAAATTGATATCTTATTAGGTGGTTTCGTATTTACTTATAATTTGATACTATAAAAATGGACATGTAAAGCATGATAAAAAATTGAAACTTGATAGTCTAAAGCTAAAATCACCTAAAAAATAATATGGAGATTCAAATATAATAATCCAAAACTACAACACCAAAAAAATATGATAACTTAAGTCATATAATTGGCTAAATTATCATCCGGCAAAAACATGAAAAGTAGTTAACACTAGAGTTCAATACTTACAATTTCATAACATAAATAATAAATATATATATATATATATATTGATAATTCAAAATGTAAATAAATTCAGCAACTTTAAAATAGTAGTTTGTCTCAATTCGAAATCAACTACTATTGTCTTTAACGGCTAAAAACTGCTTGTTGTTTTAGTAGTTTTAACTGCGTTCACTTCCCAAAATTTTGGGGTCTATGATCTGTAACCGTTGAAAGGACGTAACATTCTGAAATTAATTAAGTATGATTAGTGTATAAGATAATGAATTAGTGTGCCATGATGTAATTTGAACTTAAATTAACTCTTTGTGATATTTCCGAATTAGTGTTGATTCTAAATATTTTTAATTAATTTTTATTACTCTTAATTATTTTTATTTGTTATTTTAAATGTTAAAAACAAAATAATTTGTTAAATAACCAACACGTCCCATTTTAGAAAACCACCTATAGGATGTGGTTTTCATTCTAAAAACTGCTCTCTCTCCTCCTGTACTTATTTCTTCCTTCCTCTCCTGCTCTTCCTCACTCTTAAACATACACACACTCTCTCTCCCCCCCTTCTTTCTCTCGTGGTCTCCCTTCCCCCTCTCTCTTTTATTCAAATTTTGGAGCCTCAGTTTTGACTCTCAGAGGATTGGAAGCTCGGGAACGTGTTAGGACAATCATAAACTTGGATTCAAGCTCAAAATTTAAGGTTAGTTTAATTTTTTTTTTCAAATTTCAAACTTTTTCTCCAAACTTTCAGTTTCTTTAAAATGTTGTAATATGAGTTTTATGAGCTTAGAAAACCTTAAATCTAAGTTAGTAGAACTCAAAACATCTAAAATCTAGGCTTGATTTGATGAAAAATGAATTAAACCAAGTTTTTCTATTTTTCTCTATTTTTGGATTTAATTGAAAATTTCTATGTAAAACTTGTTTAAATTTGTTTAGAAGTGCTCTATTATGTTTTTCTATCATCTATAAGTGTTTTGAATGCCTGAGAATTGAGAAAACAAGTTGGAAATGAAGATTTGAGCTTGGGAAGGCTAAAGCTTGAACCTGAAAATTTTTAAATTTTTTCAGTTCGGCAGGCCGGATTCATGAGTCCAACAAACCGGACTCATCCCTTCGATGGGCCAAACCTGGGAACAGTTTAGCAGGCCGATCCTAGTTTGTTGGTAGGCCAAACTAAACAGTTCAATAGGCCGGACCAGGGAATCCGGTAGGCCGACTAGGCTTTGCAAAAATTTGTCGTTTTTCACATGTTTTTGTCATTTTAAAACCAAGTTGAGATTTTAACTTTACAGTATGATTTTATATACATAAATGGCATACTAGGACACCATGAGATAGGTTTGTGATGTAGAATATCTTAAAATAGATATTTATAAATTTAGTTTATATTTAAGATTGTTTGTGGTTCCGTGGAGCTAACATATAGCAGAACGGGACTACAGTGCTGAGTTGCGGTGCCAGATATTAAGGTAGGACTTCTACCCACTTTTCTGTGGTAGCCAAGTTTTAAATGGTTTGGCCTCAAATTGTTTTCTTTAAAAATGTTTTCAATGAATGACTGAAAAAGATTTCTTTTATTACTTGTTTTCACAAACTACTGAATGAGACCAATTTTATAATGAACCACATAATGAATGTAAATGATTACACTCAAGAAAATGAAATTTTAATAATTATTGAAATATATAGATGGGCATGATGCCATATTCAGAGATCGGGTCGTATAGAGTGCGACCTTGGGGACAAGTTTCGAAACCCAGTTGGGCCACTACGATGGTAAAACATATGGTTTGCCCAAGGAAAGATAATAATATCCTTTCTGGACGGACAATGAACAGTTTTTGATAAGATTGATTTAATTGAATTTATTTATTTATTTGTTTCTGACTTTTTAAATATTATCTTGAATGATAAATTTTGTATTCAAATTATTTGGATTTAAAAGCTAGTCCTACTGAGCCTTTCGCTCACTTTTTATTTGTTTTCAAACCTTTTTCCCCTAGGCAGAATACAACTTAGGACCGATTGAGAGGCTACCAATCGGACTCGCGAGCAGTAGAAGATTTTAAGTAGGTTATTAGTATTATTTAATCAAAGCATATATTAATTTAATTCCCCCTTTTTCTCTTTGGACTGTGGTTGTAATTCTATTTATTGTTGATACCATGTGTGTGTACAAGTTGTAGGCTCGGTGGGACCCAACATGCATTCCTCCTTCTTTGATATTTTTATTTTATTTCCCTCTTAAATTTTTTATTATTTTTAATAGTTGTTTAAAAAGTTTTGAATTTATCACATTTTTAGCAATTAATTTATTCCTTAATTTGGGAATTTTTAACTAAAACTTGCTTAAGTAAATTAAATAATCCACCACGTCATCTCTCGGGTTTCGGGACGTAACAAAGGAGTTCAGATTTATGGTCCCTACTTTTCTATATCATAAGTTGTCCTCTGTTGTCTTTTGGATTAGGCTCATATGTCTATTTTTTTACGTCCTTTTTTATCTTTCCAATAATATTATACTGCGTAGATGAAAATATTTTGACTTGCATAATATGATATAATATTTTTAATTGACATGGTATTTTCAAAGGACGTGACATGATATAATTTGAAAGACATGTATGCAAGGGACATGAATAAAGGATCAATCTTTCAATCAATTTAAATTTCATTTTATCTATTTTATACTTTCAAAATAATAGTTCATATTGTAGTTTATAACACAAAATTTAGAATCTATTGTTTATATAAAAAAAAAGTTCAGAACCACACAATTGAAACTCATATATCAAAAGGGCCTTCACCAATTTTGATGAAGCATCAAGGTTAAGTATAGAGATAGCAACAAAAAAAAAAAAAAAAAAAAGGAATATGGACAACTCCGTCAGAGTGGGTTGGCTTGTATGTGTGTTTCTCTTTCTCTCCTAACTTCAAGCTTGCACTAAAAATTTCTCATGAATTAAAACTTCACCACCCATAAAACTATGAGCCCCAGTTTAGTCTATAGTATACTTTTTATAGTAGATTTCACTGTTTTGTTAGTAGCAAGGGTTATAATCCTTTGGGACTAAATAAGATTGCTTCGCTTATATGCTTCTAAATGTCAAGACATATGATAGATAAGATGACATCATCATTATATTAATATGAATATATATATATAATTATAATTAATTAAACAAGTTAACTAGTCTTGATGTTCTCTCGTTCTTGGCCATTTCTTAGTTAATTAGCTTGAACATTTAATGTGGTAGACTTATGTACCTTCAACTTCAATTTTGAAAAAAATGTGGTCTGATGTAGCCTTTCCTATAATCATAATCCGCAACATTTTTTTTTTTTTTTGTTGAGGGTATTCGACAAATAACATTGACTATGCACCCTTTCAAAAAACCATTAAAATCAACAACAAATAAATGGCTAGCTGCAATCAGAAACAAAATATCCATAGAATTGAATTGATCCTAATAAGACTTCTAGGAACAAGGCAGAACAATACCTATTTCCTCACTAGCTCAACGTTGTCTTAAACATTTAACCTTCACTTGTTGTAATGGAAGAGAGAGAGCATAACAATACCTATTTCCTCACCAGCTCAATGTTGTCTTAAACGTTTAACCTTCGCTTGTCGTAATGGAAGAGAGAGAGAGATCAAGAATCCCCTAGTTTCCCTTCCTTTAAGCACACCACCAAAATAACTAGGCTAAGGACCCATTTGACACAACTTCTACTTGTGTTTTTAGTCAATAAAAGAAAAAAAACAAAAGCTATAGTTTTTTAGCACATAATTGGAACCATGTTTTTTAAAAGAGTTTTAATGGGTCAAAATGGTTTTAATTATTCTAAAGTTACAAAATTGTTATATTTAAGCTAGCTTATAATGTATTATTGATACTTTGGTACAAGCTTTAAAGTCTATTTCAAAAGTGCTGTTTTGAAAAGTTACATTTTGTGGCTTTGACAAGAAGCACTTCTGAAGAGCAAAATCTTTTTTGACAGTGCATCCAAACACTTTCAGAAGAAGTTTTTTGACTCACAAACCAAAACAGCTTTCAGGAAATGCTCTGAAACAGGTCCCAAGGCCCTTAGTCAGAGAAATCAAGTACACAATATCTATTATGTTTCTCATCGGTGTGCACCTCAGAGTGCCAAGCAGGTTGCTCAGAAAGCAGCAGACTGTTTGTCACGAAGGCCATACTTATATGCCAATTGACCAGCAAGCGGCCAGTTGGATACGATTGTCTAGCCACAAAACAGCTCAAAACTAATGAGGCACCAAGATGTTGAGCATTACAATAAGTTAGGGAACCATATTCCTTTTGAACACTCACTTGACTTTCTTACCAGACCCCAAACTTTGCCTTTCAGCCCCCATTTCTTGTAGTGGAGCACTCAACCTATAAGCGTGACATGTCGTTTGACCTGTAAGGTCCATACAGCCGTATAATCAAGTCCCTCTACTTGAAGCATGGGCATTCTTTCCTTACCTATTCTAGTCTAACTCTCTACTTGTTCTTCCCATTTCAGTACACCAACTTATGATTTGTTTGGTGCACAAGTTTGAAATGGTGTGGTTTAGAACTTTATGACTTGAATCGTGGGTTTTAAACTGTATAGTTTAAACGATGGTTTTGAACTATCTGAAACTTAAATGTTTAAAATGAGAATAAAATATCACATCAAGTTTAAAACGAGAACTAATGTTTAAAAAGCTATGATTTATAAAAGAAAAATGAGAATAATAATGATTCTTACTATAAAAAATTGTTCAAACAGTAAGAACTTAAAGGAAGGCAAAATTTAGATTTTGGAGGTTTACACCATTTTAAAACCGTCCCCATAATTTAAACTGACCTTAGCTATTACTCAATCAAACATCAATTTGAATTGCCTGTACGGTTTGAACTGTCTTAAATGGTTTTAAACTACATACCAAATGGCCTATTAAACATCAAAGTGTCCTTAATAGGCACAACACAAGTGTCCCACTTTACTCTGTACCTCTTTCCACCTTTCAGGCTAAGGCATGCAGTGTTGGGATTCTGTCCACCATACAAACAGAAAAAAAAGAAAAACAAAAAAAAAACAAAAAAACAATAAATAAATAAATAAAATCATGAACCAGAGATTTCTAATTTCAAAACAAAGAAAAGAAATTTAATGCTAAAGAATAAAAAAGAAAAGTTTCGTATAGATTCAATTGTACAGATTCAAATCGTATTGTATGGGAAAAAAAGTACTATACATTCACTATAATTGGTGATGCACTTTACGTGTGACAGTCAGAGACAGATCTTGACAGTCAGAGACAGATCTAGAACCTGTTTGGTTGGAGGTTTATAGGGTTTAAACCTAAAATTTACCTTAAACTAGTGATTGGTAGCCAAAACTTAAACCCGTTTCAAACTATAATTTGACAGCTTAAACACAAAATTCCCTCTAACATTAGAATTACCTCTCATTGTTTTCAAGATTTGGAACCAATTTTCAAACCACGTGACTTTTTAAACTTCTCATTTCAAATTAAAAATTTTTAAATCATCATGTTTCAAACCCATGAAACAAATAGACCCCAAATATTTTATTTTCAGTTAGACACGAATTTTTTTTTAACTAAAATAATTTCTCTATAAAAATATAAATTTTATCATTACTTAATAAAAATGTTAAATATACTAACGATCAACAAATTGTAATAACTTATCATATTATCATATACGTCAAAATTATTGTCTATGTACTCTTCTAAATTTAAGTTTAGGAGGATAATCAAAAATTGGAGTACTCCTTTATCTAGGACTCCTAACAAGGTTTGCAAAGTCAATTTTCACAATACATTTTGAAAATCACTGTCATTTTTCTTCTAAGAACAAGTGAATTTATTAAAAAACATCTTTTTATATTATCCAAAAATGCAGTCAAGAAAATGGGTGAAAGGTTTAGTTAATAATATAGGTTGTCTCAATGAGCTAATTGTTGTTTATCGAAGCCTATAATATGATAGCAACGAAAATTTTTTTATTAGAATTAATAGGAAAAAATTGAAGAGAAACAAGAATGAAAAAAAAAAAAAGAGCCCAGAGTGGCTATTAAGATCATACGAAAGGAAAATAGATAAAATAAAATAAATGTTAGAGGACGGATTAAAAAGAATGTTTTAAGCGAGGACACGTGTGTGTGTGTGTGTGTGTATGTATGTATATATTCATATGAGAGTATTCACCAAATAAATCGTTAATTTATAGAACAAACTAAACATTAAAAAGAAATAGTAGGAAATATAATGTGAATCCATTGCCAATAACAGTAAATCAAAATTATCCCCTCAAAATTGTTACCTTATTGTGTATGACCTTTATCGTATTTTTATGTGAGTCTTTTATGGTAAGACCTCGTATGGCTAACGTATGTTTCTAACGATTAGATTTAGTAGAAATCAACAAGTAAAAAAAAAATGCAATACAAATAGTTTCTGTTAAATTTCTGACCGTTTGAGAAACAGGAACTTACCAATAGTTCAATTTTTCAAACCCGAGTGAAAATCTCCTACATGATAAAAAAACCAAAAAAAAAAAAAACAAAATACTCTATTTACTCCACCCAAAAAAAAATCACTTTATTTGATGTGTTCTTTACAAAATAGGTCCAACACAACACATGCAATTAATAAAATGAGCAAGCCGTACACCTTCCTGAGCAGAAATCTATATAGAGATTTAAAAGCGCTCTGTACTTTTTTTGACCTTTTGCTGATTGTCAAAGATATTTAAACACATTTACCAACCCAAATAATTACTGTCACAATTACACTACCCAACTGCCCAATTTCCCCAAGTGGCAGAACTTTTACCACTCATCTACAAAATTCCTCACAACAAATTTACCATGGAGCTACCAAAGTAAAGGTTATATTTTGTTGACCATTCAAATTTACATGAACAAACAAAACATAAAAACCGAACTACTTCGTCACATATCTTGCGCACGTGTCACCCATCGAACGACACATATTGCCCTCATCTGTTCGATCTTTAAAAACTCTTCACCTGTATACATCTGTACAAGTTACATGAGATACATATATATATAGATATATATAGATATAGATATAGATATATATTAATATCATGCGTTGATAGCTTTTAACTCTCTCACGGGTAGTCCTAAATAGTTCGAAAGAGCAAACGTAGAAGGGAGTTTGATTTTGACAGACAATAATTCAGCTCACATACAAAGAGATATATATAGGTATAATTATAAAAATAATGGTGTGTTTTTGCTTTTTGGTGGATCAGAAGAGGAAGGTGAAGAGGAGCAAACCGGCGGCGGGGACATGCTCGCGGTGCGGCAGAGGGGCGAGCGTCGCCGACATGAAAACTGAGACGAGGTTTTGTTATGTTCCTTTCTATTGCAGAAATTGGAGAGCCATAATATGTACTTTCTGTGGAGCCATTCTTAAGTCCTACCGATGATTCTTTCTTCTTCTTCTTTCTTTTTTTTCCTTTTTTTTTTTGGTTTTTTTCCTTCACTGTCTGTATGTTCATCTCCTTCCTTCCTTCCTTTATTTTTTTAATAATATATGAAAGTTTCTTAAGATTCTTGAGGTTTTTTTTTGGTCCATACATATTTCTTTTGTTTTAAGGATGAGAGTGAAGTTGAATGCTTGTATACGCGAATCAACTTGCAAATAAATAAATCATGTAATTATGAAAATTAATAATATCTAATTTTTTTTGTAATTAATATCTAGTTGTTAAAGAGGGAAAAAAAGTAGTTGGTAATTTCTTTTTCTTTAATTTAGCCGGTGAGGAAAATTTTGAGAGGTTTTTCCTTGGGTTAAAGTTCATTTTCCTAGTGAATATACTTAAAAGCTTATGTTTTTATATGTTTAAGAGAAACAAGTCTTAGAAAAGGAACAATATTTAGATATCCCAAATCATTTGCTTATGAGAGAATAATTTGAACTAATCTTGCAAAGGTGAGTTCTAATTTGATGTGGATGATCATAATGGCGTTTCGAAATTATATGAAGTTTGAGCATTAATTTATCAACAAAGTAGTACTTTGAGTATTAATTTATTAATTAATCATAATATTTGAAGGGATTGGGCTTCGTCCCATTTTCCTTCTCTTTTCTAGAATTTAGATTTTTTGAAAAAAAAAATGACTTGATCAGTATGTCAGTCGGTGAAAGTTGGCCGAACAATATGGTAAATATTTAAAATTTTATGTTATAAATTCTTTAGGTTTAAACGTCTCTGAGGGCCACAACGTTAGAAGCACAATCACCTAATAACCTAACATCCATTTTCCCAAAAACAAAAAAAGAAAAGAAAACTAAAATCTTTTCTTTCTTAACGCTTATATATAGTCCGGGGTTAAACAAAATGGCCACCGCTGTCTGAGTTGTGAGTAGTAAGGTTATTAATTTCTCTCCGTTAAAATTAGCCGTTAAAATTAGAAAAATTGATCCTTTTAATGACCTCTCGAATTTAAGAATCTCGGCCTATATATTTTTTGTCAGATATTGACGAGGAAACATATTTAATAAAGATATTGTGAAAAAATTGTTTCCATCTTATCTGCAAACATATTTATAAATATGCACTAATATTTTAAAAAAAAAAAAAAACTCTCTTACATCGTGAGTGATAGAGTAACACTGTTTATTGCATCATGTAAAAAAAAAAAACGTGTTTATTGTACTATGACCAATCTTAATTAGAAATATTAATAATAAGACGACACATTGCTAATAAACAGTGAACACATAAGAGATTTACAAATACTTTAAGCCTCCTTTTTATTTGCTGTGTTTAGTAGTGCTTTTTTTTTTTTTTTTAATCCCTCCTTGTCCTTCATAAATGCTTTTGATTAACAAATCAACAATATTCAATCAAGTCCTAGACCATCCAGCATTCACATTATATACGTCTCGATTAAAACCGAGATAAGTACGAACTTTATGAAAATGCAATTAACACGTCTTGGACTAAAATGAGCTTATAACTGGTGATTGATAACTGAATTGATGCGACACTCGCTATTTAATAATAAGAGAACATATGATTGGACCGTTGGTTTTTCGGATCGTGTGGTTTAAAATCTTTGTAGTTTGAACAAGTAGTTTTGAAGTTTTATGATTCAAACTACAATTCAAACTAACATAATATGTAAATTCTCTAAATATAATAAAACATCAAATTAAGGAATTAGTATTTTGACAATATAAAAATTGTGAAGAAACAAGAAATAAAATTGTAGCAAGTAGGTTCCGTACCATGTAATTTAATAGATGATACCATATAAATTTAGAATCTTTGTAGTTTGAACAAATAGTTTTGAAGTTTTATGATTTAAACTACAATTCAAACTAACATAATATGTAAATTCTCTAAATATAAAATAAAACATCAAATTAAGGAATTAGTATTTTTATAATAGAAAAATTGTGAAGAAACAAGAAACAGAGTTGCAGCAAATAGGCTCCGTATCATGTAAATTTAATAGATGATACCATATAAATTTAATGGATAATATGTTCTACAAAATCGGTTTTGGCTAAGTTTAAACATCACAATAAGCTTCAAAACCACCTTAATCGATGCACATTCAAATGCTAGTTTAAACTAAGCTCATGAGTTCAAACAAAATGAACCCACAAACCAAACGTGGCCCCTTTATATGACTATGACTATGATGCCATGATTGGCATAGATTTTAGTCTCATTTCTACATTTAACGCGGTTGTTTGCAGTTGATGGTTATGAAAACCGGTCTTTGTTAACTCAGAAGCAAATCATGCTACAAATTGATTATATATGCTTCATAGGACGTCGCCAAAACTCTTTTCATTGTGGGTTCACTTATCACAATACATATATGCGTGTACATGTGTCTAACATATGTGCACACATGTATTAAATGAGTTGAATATGAATCCTTTGAAGGTACACAAGCTAGAAAATACTGTAGGACAAAACCAATAAGAAAGATAGAGATAACCAACTTGCTCAAGAATTTATACAAAACATAGGATTGAAAACGAGCAACTTTTAATAAATGGCATGGAAATGTCAAAAGGTACAGATGAACTTAGAGCAATGGTCTATTATTGGTTTGATCTTGCCCCTGCTTTTAACATATAGTTATGGCCTTCATTTTTAATGCAAGATAAAATTTTTAGGTTACATGTATCTACCTAGCTATATGTTAAGGATTTCGTTTATATGTTTTTTTTTTTCGTGTCTCTTTAATCATATTATGTCATATTAATTAAAATATTTTAACTGACATGATTAATAGTGACATAATATTTTAACTGGTATAATATTTTAATTGACATGATGTAATACTATTAGAGGGACACGAAGGGAACATAAAAAAGAGGACACATGAGTGAGATTCATACATTAGTCCTTATAATATAAGGCAAAGAAAAAAAAAAAGACAGAGAGATAGATATTGATTTTATCAATACATACATGTGTGCGTGTGTGTTAAATGCACATAGACTGTGCATTCAGTGCATAATGAAAGCAACACAGTGGTAAAAGATGTGAACTACTCTATTCATACAGCGTGGATACATATTCAAGTTCGTACACCTGAAAGACAATTTGTGACCTATTCCAATCATACGGGGTGTATATAATTTACACGTATATTTCCTTCAAAGACAAAAAAAAACTCTCATTTTTTTTAAAAGTGAAAGAACAATACGAAGAATGTTTGATTTTTCCTTTTTTTTTTTTTTTTTTGAGTGTTTACTACCTTATAAAAAGTGAAAATGGAAATTCAACCCGGTTCCTTTTCTAGTTGTACTAAATTTAGGAATTACAAATCTTAACATGTGCATGATAAAAATCTTTTTTTTTTTTGGTGGAAGGGGGGATTGCATTAAGCCCTAAACAGAGTTACAAAGACAATGCAAAAGACAAACAACCCCGTAGTATATAAGACGAAAGCTTCCAATGAGACCAGATCCATCAATAAAATCTGATAACACTCAGTGGGAGAAACATATGCTAGAGTGTAACACCCTGAAATTAATTAAGTATGATTAGTGTATAAAATGATGAATTAGTATGCCATAATTTAATTTGAAACTTAATTCAACTATTTTATAATATTTCCAAATTCATGTTACTTCTAATTATTTTTAATCACTCTTAATTATTTTTATTTGTTATTTTGAATTTTGAAATAAAACTATTTGTCAAATGCCAACTCTATCCCTTTTTATAAAACTGTGAGTGGCACACGATTTTACTCTAAAAACGACTCATTCTCCCTCTCTATTTGTCTCACTCACTCTCACGTTCTCTCCCTCTCTCACACTCAGAATATCTCTCGTCTCTCTCTCTCACCGCCTCTCTCTCTCTTCCCTCTCTTTTGATTCAAAAATTTGAGCTCAAGCTTCAATCTTCCACTAGATTGGAACTCTAGGAGTGTGATTGAGCTTCTACAAACTCCTCTCAAGCATTAATTCGAGGTTATTTTACCTATTTTTCAAATTTTTAAACTTTCGTCAAATTTCACAAATTTTCTTAGAATGTTGAAATCCAAGCTTTATGAGCTTAGGAAATCTTGAATCTAAGTTAGTAGAACTCAAATCATCTAGAATCTAGGCTTGATTTAATGAAAAACGGATTAAATCAAACTTTTCTCTCTTTTTTTTTCTATTTTTGGATTTCTTTAAAATTTTCTATGTAAATCTTGTTTAAATATGTTTAAAAGTGTTCTATTATGTTTTTCTATCATTTATGAATGTTTTGTATGCTTAAGAACTGAGAAAACAGGTTGGAAATAAATATTCGAGCTTGAGGAGGCCGAGGCTTTAGTTTGAAAATTTTCATATTTTTCTAGTTTGGCAGGCTGATGTTGAGCATCCGCAAGTTGAACTCAAGAGTTCGACATGTCGGATTCAACTTATTGGCAGGCCGAACTTGGAAAAGTTCGATAGGCCGGCTCTGAATGGCCAGCAGGTAAAACTATAGAGTTCGGCAGGCCAACCGGGCTCTATGAAAAATGACCTTTTTTAGCCGTTTTCATTGTTTTAAGCTCAGACTGAAATTTTAACTTTATAGTGTGATTTCACATATATAAACGGCACAACAGCACATCATGAGATAGCTTAGTAGTGCAAAATATCTTAAGCTAGATATTGATAAACTAAGTTTACATTTAAGGTTATTCGTGATTCCGTGAAGCCAACGCATAACAGAGCGGGACTGCGGTGCTAAGTTACGGTGTTGGATATTGAGGTAGGACTTCTACCCCTTCCTTTGGTAGCTATGTTTTAAATGGTTTTGGCCTCAAAATGATTTCTTTCAAAATGTTTTCAATGAATGACTGAAAAAGATTTTCATCAGTTGTTTTCATAAACTATTGAATGAAATGATATTCATAATAAACCACATAATGAATGTAAATAAATACACTCGATAAAATGAGATTTTAATAAATATAGAAATGCATACATAGGCATGATGCCATACTCAGAGATCGGGTCATGTAGAGTGCGACCTTGGGGGCAGGTCCCGAAACCCAGCTGGGCCACTACGGTGGTGATGTTTACGGTTTGCCCAAGAAAAAATAATAATATCCTTCCTGGACGAACAATGAACAGTTTTTAGTAAGAATGGTTTAATTGAATTTATTTATTTATTTATTTATTTAATAAATTCTATTTTTTAAATATTTCCTTTAATGATAAATTTTATATTCAAATTAAATGTATTGAAACCTAGTCCTACTGAGCCTTTCGCTCACTTTTTATCTTTTTTTTAACCCTTTTTCCCTATGTGGAATTCAGCTTAGGACCGATCAGAGTCCACTGAGCGGACTTGTAAGCAATAGAAGAATCTTGAGTAGGTTATTTGTATTATTTATTCAGGGCATGTAACATTTTAATTTCTATTTTGTATTGGACTGTGGTTGTAATTTAATTATTGTCGATACTATGTGTGTACACAAGCTGTGGGTTCGATGGGACCCAACATGTATTTCTCTTTCTTTGTTATTTTATTTTATCTTACCTGTTTTTATCATTTTAAATAATTGTTTAAAAAGTTTTAAATTTATCCTATTTTTCGTAACCAACTAATTCCTTAAAATATGTAACTTTTAATTAAAATTTGATTTAATTATCTTAATTAATCTACCACGTCACCCCTTAGGTTTTGGGGCGTGACTTACAAGCCCGATAGCATGAGAGTACCTCTGCACACTTAAATCGAGCACATGTAAAGCTCTTTCTGACAAAGCCCCTACAATCGGTGGATTCTTCGGGTTGATTAGAGGGCAAAACCCAATAGCACTAAGGCCACCACCTCCACTGCCTAGAGATAAAAATCAATTTAGGGTTTGGACAATGTCTCAACTTTTTTTCAATCTAACCAATTAAATATAAGGATTCGAAGATATTATTTAAAGAAAAAGTATGATTAATTACAAAAATTCCTCCTGAATTATAACCTTTGTAATATTTTACCCCTAAAATTGAAAACGTAACATCCATTCCTCCTAAAGTATGAACTGTTAACAAAAATAGTCTTCTGTTAGAATTTTAACAAAAATTTGACAAATAATTATAAAGTTAGAGGTATTTTGATAATTTTAGTTATAAAAATAGTTATAAAACTTAATACTATATTGAAAATAGTCTTTATTGATTATTAAAAATAAAAAAATCAATTAAAGCCATTATATAGTTGGAATCTTTCTTTTTTGATATATTAAAATTTTCATCAAAATTTTATTTTTTTAATACCAAAAAGTATTTTGAAATATTAAAAATTATATATATATATGTATTAGTGAAATGAAAAAGACTAAACATTAATATATTCAATAAAACAAAAAATATAACACAATATTTTCAAGGAGAATAAAACTCTAGTGATATTAATGAAATTTCTTTATTTTTTTTCTTTTTTATTGTCATTTATATCTTTTTAAAATTTCAAAATATTTTTTGAGTGTAAAAAAGTTAATAAAATTTGAAAGAAAATTCTGGTATATCGAAAAAATAAGGATCCAAATAACAATGTATTTTCAATTGATTTTTTTAAGTATTAATAAAGGCTATTTTTATTATATTTTTAATTTTTTGTTGTTTTTATAACTAAGATTACTAAAATACCCATAATTTTAAAATTATTTGTCAATTTGCTGTTAAAATTCTAACAAAATGACCATATTTGTTAACAGTTCATATTTCAAAGAGAATGGATATTACGTTTTGAAGTTCATAAGGCAAAGTGTTACAAAGGCTATAATTCATAGTAGATTTTTGTAATTAATCCAAAAAAGTATGATAATCTGATGAAATTAAAATTTGACCATTAAAAGCTATGTTCTTTCCATTTTGTATTTTTTTTTCTTTCTTTCATTTTTTGTACCTTGTGAAAGAATTCTCTTTTCTTTTTACGCAAAATAATAGCTTTGATGTTAGGAGAATTTTGTGGTAGGATATGAAAAAAATATATATCTTGTTAGTAGGATATATACTTTTAATTGTCAAATCAAATTAAGCACAGTTTAAACAATTTAGGATTTTTTGGTAGTAAATTCAATAAATCCAGAATGTTCTACATTTGATCATGCAGTAAATCTAAAAGTAAAGGATAAATCTTGGATTCACTAAATTTAATAAGTTTATTTATAGACATGCCACAAAAATAAAGGTTGAATTTATTAAAGCTACATAAAAAAATAATAGTAGTAATCACAAAAAATGTTACGTCAAATCATCATACTATATTTATAAATACCAAATATTCCCTCAAGTTTTTGGCACATTAATCATGGTTAACAGCCGATATCTGGTATCCATCACAAATATTGGCCAGTATCTATCAAGATTCCTATGGGTATCTGTTGAAAAAAAAAATCATAAATGTTACTAAAAAATCCAAACAAATATTTAAAAAAAAACACACACAAATTATATATAAAAAAATCCTTTCAAAAAGAACAAAGCTATCTTTCATTGGAGCTCATTGCAGTGGAGATCGGCCACGATGAGCAAAGACCGTACGACAGTCATGATGAGAGAGATCTTCCATCATGCGGAGGAGACAAATCTCCTCAAATGGTCACGATGGGAAGAGTTCTTTCTCGCCTGAAAGATATCTCAACAGGTCTCCCGTCATGTCATTGCATAGAGAAGTCGTGATGAGAGATCTCTTGTCGCACAATGGAGATAGATCTCTTTGCAGGCCCGCTATGGGGGAGAGATCTTTGTCAATATTGTGAGGGGGAGAGAGAGAGATAGATCTACATCATAGCATAGCGCCGTAGGTCGACGGTCTTTGACGTCGCAAGTCTACGATCTCTGGCATTCTTGAGAGAGAGAGAGAGGAATGCAGCTAGGAGTGATAGAGGAAGGAGGCTAGGAGATGGAAGAGAGAAAGAGAAGAAGGAGAGGTAAAAAAACCTAGGTTTCATTTGGGATATTCTTATCAACACACAAAATAAATTATTTAATTGCAGTATATCTTACAATAGTTTTTAGACATGTGACATAAGTCAATCCACCTCTAAAATGTGTGGCATGTAACATAAATACTCTAATTTGATCATGGAATTAATCTGTGATTTTTTAAGTTAATTTTGGATTTATCAAATTTGATTATGGTGTAAACATAATATTTGCCAGTAAATTTTGAGTTTATAGCTATTTTAAACTTTTTCAAAATTTTCGATCATATTTTTTTGCCCAAAAAATATTCTATTTACCTCTTTCTAAATAAAAAAAAAAAAAAAAACATGTTTAGGACCACCGTGTCTGCAAGTAAAATATCATCTACTTACAAATATCATAACATTTTCATGGTAAGAAAATGTGAAATAAAAATAATCCCGGAGTTTCAAAAGTCATTTTATTTCTTGCCAACTAGTGTTTACTCGATTGATAAGGACGGTTGACTCAATTGATAAGACTGGTGTAGATTAAGAGAGAGATTCAAGGCTCAAATCTTTGGAAGATATATAAACATATATATATTCCTTGCTAAGCCAAACCTACACATAAAAGTTCCTAATTTGGCAATGAAAAAGAACTTTAACCTTCAATCTGGCCACTTCTCTTTCTCCAAGAGAGAACTGGCTTGTTTATGAACGTGATTCAAACTATAAAATTATGGTGTACATTGGTTATAGTTTAAATTTTATAAGAGAAAATACTGTAATAAAATTGATGCAAACTATAATTTTATCTTCATACCGCGTTTTCAAACGAGCTATATACAAGAGTGTTTGGCAATACAGTTAGACTTAAAAGTTGTAACAATTTTATTATAGCACGTGAGAACTTTACACCATAATCTTCTTTAATTTTATAATGTAACATATAAGAGCTTTAGACTATAATGGTTTTAACTAGGCAGTTGAACGCAGTTGCAATACGGGCTTACGTCTTTTGAAATCTGATGTCTTTTGTAATGTAACATTTACAGGACTTGGGCTTGCTCAAGCCACTTTGAGACCAGCCCAAATTCCCAAATGGGGAGATCTCTTGGGGGAAGACCAATCTGCCAAACACTACAGAGGTCCAAACTCCGAAGTCCTGATGGAAACTGGGGCCCATTTTAAGGAAATGGGAGTGATGACGTGGAGCAAGGGGAAGGGAAATTTAAGGTTAAGAAAAAGGGAAAGATCTTGGAGAGCGTCAGCCACGTGGGGGAGTTGCATGACAGCGAGTCTCTCTGCCTGACACGATTGATCTCATCTTTCTTGCCATGTTTCATTTTCCTTTGCCGTCCCTTTTATCCGCCTGAATAATAATCTTTCCCCTTTTTGAGGTGCTTAAGAACGTAATTCAAGCTATAAAATAATTGTGCAAATTAACTTTAGGATTCATTATAATTTTTTCTCAATTATTACCTAGTAATATTATGCATTTTAAATTTTTAAGCGTAAAATATTAACAAAAAAATTCAATTCTTAATAAAACTTGATATATAATTAAGATTTGATAATAATATATAAGTATTTTGGTAATCTTATTATGTCTAAAGATAATTTGAATTTAAAAAATTGATATAATTTAAAAATTTTAATTGTTAAAAATATAAACTTAATAATCTTATTTTTTTTAACAATAAATAATTTATTCTTTCATTTTTATATGACTATAGCAAGGTAAGTTAATACTCTGATGGTGCACTAAATTGTTCAACAATCTTATTGTTTGTGTAATATTGTGTCATTTATGTTAAAAATCACAATTCAAGGAACTCTCTTGTTAATATTTTATAAATTGAGGAAATAAATGTTTCATTTTGAAGTTCAAAAAGCATAATGTTTCAAAGACTGCAGGTGAGGAGAAATTTTTGTAATTAATCAACTTTATGATACTGTTTTCTCTTATAAAATTTAAATTTCTTTATTTGAATTACGTTCTCAAATGCTACAAACCAGGGCAAGCAAAATAACTGCCTACTTTTTTAACTGCCTGTCTTTTTCAAAAATATTTGTTTAATTTTGTTTGCTTTGGGAAATTAATTTTTTGCTAATGTAAATGGCTCATGTGTTTAGTGTTTTTTTTCAATTATGAGGAATGCTAGTTGCATTTTTTTTCACTTTTTTTCACTTTTTTTATTTGTTGTCTGACACGTGAACTCTGCTATTTTATTTTCTTTTTAAACAATAATTTATAATATTAGTATATTGTACATGTCAAGCAGCAGTTAGAGAGTGTAAAAGAGAGAATACAACTAGTACTTAATTTGAAGTCTACTTAATACATAACGCATTTTGATTTGCTGGAAATTGTAGTATATACCAATACTTTTAAGTTTATAAAGTAAATGACAAGTTTTAAAAACTTGGAAGTATAAAAAAATATTGAAGTAAATTGATAGACAAATAATTTATTTACTGTTAATAAATAATTATTGTTCTTAATAATGTTATTTGACTTAAATATTTTAAATTTTGTTATTTACTGTTTAAGTTTTTAAAAACCTATTATTTAACTCTTTCTTCTTTTGTTTTGTGGTTTGAAAACTTTCAAAACTATAATAAACTAAACAGAACTGCATGAGTTCATTTATGATACTTTTTAATGTGTAATATAAATGATAGAGTGATATAACTTTTTTTAAGTGTAGGAAGAAGGACAATTATGAAGCAAACTCTATTCTAGATAAGTGGACGGTTTTATTTTATTTTTCTTTCTAAAAATTTGTGCTTTGTTAAACTTTACTGATTATGCTTAAAGAGATTTCCTGGTAATTGTCGATAAAACTGCAGACTTTCGTTTCATTGTGATACAGTGCATAATTGGACTTTTGTTTGTTTGTGAATTCAATACATCAATTTTTCAATTCAAAAGAAATATCATATATGCTTCTTTGTATTGAATGGTGTTTTATACTTTTCTTTTTCTTTTTTTTTTTTTGATAAACCTGATCAAGGATAGGTTTCTAATTATTGACATGGTTTTCAGTCTTTTTGTTTTGAAGAAAAACATAACATGATTATAGACAAGCTTTCTAGTCTTTTTTGTTTTGGTAGAAAACTTGATCATGGACAGATTAATTTAATTTTGTTCAATATTGATGAATAATGTAAAGTGGTACTTATTTATGTGTTTTAACTTAATTACCAATATGTTAATAAAATGTAACCAAGGGACTAAAATTTGAGAAAAAAAATTAAAAATTAAGTTAAAACACTTTTAAATACATGAACTAATTTTAAAAATAGAAGAAAATTCAGAGATGTCTGATGAATTTAAAACTCGTTGTTATTTTTTTTGAAGGGCTATTTTTTTAAGGAATGAGTATTATTATTTTAAGATGCATGAGTCACTAAATTGAAAATTAAGAATGGTGTGGGTGCAGCGTTGTGCTGGCAAGGTGTTATTAATTTTAATTCTTAAATTTGGCAGGTTGTTGTGGCCCTATGGGAAACCAGAGAATTAGCCAAAACCATCTTTGCCCTTTTGCCCACCAGCTAACAACTTGGATTGACTTCTGCTTGAGGAGATTGACTTATGAAACTTCTATGAAAAGCACATCGAATGACCCAGAGAGAGAGAGAGAAAGAGAGAGGGGGAGCGAGACAATGAGGCCCGTTTCATTGGATATATGAATCACGATTTAAATTATTTTACTACAGTATTTTTTTTCATAAAAATTTAAAGATTTATTTGATTGGATATTCGAATCACAGTTAGAATCATTTTGTTACAGTATTTTTTCTCATAAAAATTTAAATATTTATTCAAATACTTTATTTAAATATTTGAACCAAACAGACCCTAAATCTTTATTTAAATACTTTATTAAAATACTTTAATTAAGTCGGTCTTGATACAATGTAACACGTGTTGCACTGCAATATTCTGGGTCAAGACGTGACGTGGACTCTCAAACAACGTAAACCCTGTCTTGTCTTTATCATTTTTTTGACGCGAACGACTTGGGCAGAAATTTCTTACGTGTATTCATTGGCTTATTCTATATTGCTATTTCCATTCTCTCCGCAAGGATCAAAACAATTACCAAATCATTCGGACCTGTTCTTTTTCCGTGCTTTTTCACTTTTCTTAACGAATTGATAGAGTCAAAAAAGCTGATTAATTTCTGTCTAAAAGTTAGGTTAATAAAATTTTCAAAAGAATATTTTTTTCTTTTCCGTGTGCTAATGATAGTTTGAGTCGTTCAACGTAACGGAAATTAGCCATGTAGAAAAAGAGAAGGTGGGACCCCAAGGCTTCTGGGTGTGAGGGTCAATGAGTCATGACCATTGAAAAGGAAAACATTCGCCTGCAAGTAAAATCAACACAAATCGTTGATGCAAATTACTAAATTATCAAGGCCAACGACAATAAGAATATGACTTTAAGGCGCCAAATCGAATTTGGAAGCCAAACCAAATTTTAATCACACGCAATTTGAATCACCTCCCGCTTCAAACACTTCAAAGACGAAGACCGTAGTGATTTTCATTTCCGGCATTAGGGGTTGCAGCTTTGCGCAAATCTGTTGGTTTATTTTAAGGCTCTGAAACTATTAACTCCATATTTTTTTGACCCGTTACATAGTTATCATGTTTTTATGATACAACAAAAAGGTCATATTATTAGTAAGATCTTCAAGGCTTTGATCTTCATCAGAGTCCTGATCTAATAGATCCACTCAAAATTATATATGTTCAAACATTAGTGAGAATCTGACTAATAAATTATGACTACATCTGATGATCAATAAGATTAGCTTTCAAATTAATCTAATATTTGGAATTATTGACATTCACCATAGGGCCAAAATTTGATGACACTGTATTTGTATTCTCCACGAGTGTTTGAGCACCTAAATGATCAATAATTTGGTTATTAGAATTTTTTTCTTGCCTTTGTTCTATCCGAGTTTTTTGTCATTGGAGTAATAAAATTGTCAACAGTTGAATTTGTCTTGTTTCTTTTAGATTCATCAATTTTTTTTTTTTCACTTGAAATCATAAATCACATCCTCATTAACTTTATCAACTTTCTTATAAAGTGTTTGAAAAGTGTCATTAGAACCATGGTTGTGGTTCAGAACATTATAGCATGTGAAAACTTTATACTGTAACAATTTTTTGCTTTGTACTATAATATATGCGAGTTTTACACTATTTAATAACCACAACCATGATTCTAACCAAAAATTGTCAAAGACTATTAGATTTATGCTGGTCCATGCCTAACATTGAATATTTTGATTTTGAACATCAATGGCTTTCGGTCTATATTCTTGAAAAATCATATTTAGATTTTTTTTTCTATTCTTTTTGTGGATTGTTCTAACGAAAATTGCTCCAAGAATGGCCAACCGATTTGTACTATAAACAAAAAGACTGTAATTTTTTATATTTAATAGTAATGAAGCATGAGACTCCATCCATTCAACCATTAGTGCTTCGGGCAAATTTTTAACAAGATCAACATCAACTAGGACTCTAGCAAAATGGCCAAGGTCGTTCTGCAAAGTAGCCTTTCAAAGTAAGACACAATTTTAAATGATATCAAATCACATTAAAATCATCATACTACAAAAATTATGATAATTTAACAGAACTTAATAAAAGTTGATGGTCACAAATGCGTTTATTTATAGTTCTTTTCTTCTCCTACCAAATTATTCTTAGCTTGTCTTAGTAGAAAATACCACAATGGGTTCTCTTGAGTGGCGAAAAAAAACTAGAAAAGTAGGTTATTTATTGATATGAAGAAGCAAATAAAGATCTAACTCTAAGAGCCTGTTTAGGAGCATAGTTTGAACCAAAAAATTTTGGTTCAAACTAATTTGTTTATAGTATCTGTTTTTACAAAAGTTTAATTGTTATAGTATTCGAGGTTTAAACTTTTAATTCAAATTTAAATTTTCCAAGTGTCCATTCTACATTCATGCTAAAATAGTGTGAGCCCTTGTTTTCGCATTCCAAATTTGCCTAGAGGTTTGCACAAATTTTTGGAGGTTCTCCAAGCCTTACCATCACTTTTAGACAAGGAGCGAAAATTTTCATAAGTTTGTTAAATTTGACAAAAATTAATATTATCAAAATAATTACTATAAAAATTAATATTATCAAAATAATTACTATATAATTATATCGTACAATAGATAACATTGTTATCAAAATTAGGATGTAACTTTTGCTATTTAAAAAATATTTTAAAAATTTTAATAAATTTCAATTCCATCGTAATAATTTTGTCAGTAATGTAATTTTTTTGATCTCAAAAGCATTTTCTCTTCTATCTATCATATAATTAAGGATTAGTTATAAAAATTTCTCTAAATTATAGCCTTTGTAACACTTTGCCCCTTGAACTTCAAAACGTAACATCCCTTAAAGTATAAACAATTAACAAAAATAGTCATTTTGTTAGAATTTCAATAGAAAATTAATAAATGATTATAAAATTAACGGTATTTTTGGTCATTCTAGTTAGAAAATAACCATAAAAATTAAAATCATAATTAAAATAGTTAATATTGATGATTAAAAACAAATAAATCAATTAAAACCATCATACCATTGTAATCCTATTTTTTTGATATACAAAAATTTTCTTCAAAATTTTACTTTTTTTTCATACCCAAAAAGTATTTTAAAATTTTAAAAGTTAAATATATTAGTGAAATGAAAAAATATATATAGCATAAATATATTCAATATAACAAAAATTTTCAAAGAGAAAAAAACTCTAAAAATTTTGATAAAATTTCCTTCATATTTTTGAAGTTTTTATTGGTATTTATACCTTTTAAAATTTCAAAATACTTTTGAGTGTAAAAAAAAAGTTAATAAAATTTTAAAGAAAATTTCAACATATCGAAAAAAGGAGGGATCTAGATAGTAATATATTTTTAATTATTTTTTTGTTTGTAATCATCGATAAATACTATTTTTATTATAAGTTTAATTTTTTCGTTGTTTTTGTAGCTAGAATTACCCAATTTCTAATAATTTTAAAAATTATTTATCAATTTCTTGTTAAAATTCTAACATAAAATCATTTTTATTAATAGTTTATACTTTAAGGAGAACGATGTTAAGTTTTGAAATTAAGTAGCAAAGTGTTATAAAGGCAATAATTTAGCGAGAATTTTTGTAATTAATCCTACAAATATCTTCTCGTGAACGAATAAATAGAGTTTTCTTTTTTGTCATATATATGTCCATTTCTTGACGCCCTTGATAAAGAACAGTATTTTTAAATATCAAGAAAATCGCTACAGTTTTTTCAGACAATAAAATTTGTGATAATTACATGTAACTGAGTGGTATTTGATTTCCTTAAAAAAAAAATAGTATTTGATTTAATTAAGTAATTAATTTTGCAGAATTGCATAAGAAAGGGCCGTGAAAGGGACGTTAGTGATGGTGGCCATGTGCTTGATTGCGGCGTTTTATAATAAAAAAAGGGGCCAAAAGAAAAAGGGAGAAAAACTGACTGGCGCATGCAAGACGTTGACGACTTGACGTCAATCGTAACGGCGATTGCGTCTTTGTTGCGGATTGATGCCGTCTCTGTCCACCGTTTTCCGTTCCACTCTCCACAATGTGAGCGTCACGAAAACGGAGCAAATTCCGCCGTCCAAAATTTCCTTACTATTATTTTGGTTCTTTTTTCTTTTTTTTTGGTTACAACATAAACATTTTATTTTTGCTGAACTATTTAATTAATAGATAAATAGGGTGTGGGAAGAGTTTTAATTTTAAAGGTTTGAAGTGTATGTTCTAACGTGCGAGAATTTTAGACAATAGTATATTTTATTTTATAACATGTAAAAATTTATACTATTTGTAATTTGAACTCTAAAGTTCAAACCATTCTTCCAAACATCCTATGTAAATCACCCTATTTTAATAAAATTTAAGTAGTCACATAGTTTTGAACTGTTACGGCTTTATTTGGAAACCTAGTTAGAACTATTTTACTATAGTATGTAAGAGCTTTACACTATAGTTTGCCTTCGCTTTTACATTGTAGCATATAAGAGCTTTATACTTAAGCAGCTCCAACTATATAGTTGGAATGGGGTTGGCAAATGCACCCCAATAAGTTTCAACTGCTACATTGTAAGGTAAAAGTTTGTTATAGTATAAAACTTTTACATGCTATAGTGTTTTTGTTCCTATTTATAGTTTTAACTATGTTCCCAAATACTATATTTCTATAAAAATTCATTATAGTTGGAATACGGTTGTCAAAAGCACCCCAATAAGTTTCAACTGCTACATTGTAAGGTAAAAATTTGCCATAGTATTAAGCTTTCATATGCTATAGTGTTTTTGATTCTCACTTATAGTTTCAACTATATTTTCAAATACTAAATTTATATGAAAATTCATTATATTTGCAAAGGATTTGGAAAAAAAGTAGAATGAGTAGTAATATATTGTCAAGTAAGTCCTCAAATAAATAAAAAAAAACTATATTCTTATTTCAAGGGAAACTAGTCAGGGTGCAACTTCTTTCTTTCTTTCTTTCTTTTTTTTTTTTTTTTTTGCATTTATTATGGGGGTTTGCATTCTTTATTGACTCTGATATAGGACCAGCAATTTAGGACATAACACAATGACAAAATACGAAAATGATACGAGATAAACGAGTTTGGATCGTACGTTTATTAATTAGGCCATAAATAGTTTGACACAAATAACACGAAAATAAACAAGCTAGATTCATGTTAACGCGTCTAATATACCTTAACATGTTTAATCAAACTGGCCGTAAACGTGTCGACACAGCACGATACGACCCACCAGTTTATAACACATTTAAACTTAAAAATAAAAATATTTGAAATATTTGTAGTGGGTTAGTATTAATTAGATAGTGTTTTTGTTAATTTTCTTTATTGGCTTTTTTTTAATTTTTAGTTAATTGGGTCATAAACGTGCCATATACATGTTGTTATCGTGTCAACATGTCACGGCCTGCTTAGTAATCGTGTTAATCGTGTTGTGCCGTGTTACACGTACCATAAGCGGGTCGTGTTCGTATTTACATTTCTGGCAAATTTATTAATCGTGTCGAATTCGTGTTCGGCCTAAACGTATCGTGTTGTAAACGTGTCCACATGAACACGACACAAACATGTTTACTGCAAGCATTACTCTAACACAAATTTACTACTAAACTATGCCTACAATTAATGATTTACTTAACAATATTTTTTTAAACACGGTACATATAAACATTTCAACTACTCTTTTAAGAGCAATAGTCCTGGTTGACTCTAAGGAGGTAGTGCATATGCTAGCCCTCTTGATTAAAAGAAATTTAGGAGGGAAAAGTTTGAGTTCTTTTTATTTCCATTTAAATTTTCAAAACATCGAGTTCATATAAAGTTCTTAAGACCTTTTATATATACTGCAACTGTCAATATTAATACCATAATTAACGCTAAAAATTTTTGAAAATGACATATTTTGATATGCTATATTGTTTTGTTCTCCAATTCATAATGTCATTTGATCACACTTCTTTTTTTTTATAATTATTAACTTTTGAATTTGTGAAGCAAATAGTACCTATTTTTATTTTATAGTGGTCTACTGGTCCATTATAATTGTGCTTACAGTTTTTTTTTCCTCAAATAAAAATGAGGGGACCATTAGTACTACCTCTTTGTCAAGATATCTCCATAATATATATCCTTTATGGGGAGCAATATCATGTGTAGTACAGTTCTATTTTTTTCTTTTCTTTTTTTTTTTCTTTTGTTTGAAATGAGCAATAATACAGTTGTATATACATAAGTTATCCTTCAGCCAAAAAAATAAAAATAGAAAAAAAAAGTCCTTGGATTGGAGAACAATGCTTTGACACCATAGTATATATAAATGTGGTGTCACATGGTTTTGTTTGGAGTTTGGCCTTTTTTAGGGGCTTCATTGAAAGAAACCTATACCAAAAAGTTATACTAAAAGCAAACAAATTAAGTTACAGAATAGAAGTGGTCGTTCACTTAAGTAGGAGTGCCAATTCGTGTTAGTGGGCCTTGTTTATGTCAACCGGTTTATTAATCGTATTAGAAAACATCAACTCAAACACAACCCATTTATTAAACATGTCGAAGAATGTCAACCCAAAAACGATCCATTTAATAATCGTGTTAATCGTGTCAACCCGCATAACCTGTTTAGATTTATATATTGAATAAATAATTTATATAATTATGACTTACTTAACATAATTATGACACATATAATAGATTTATTAGTCAATTTATTATTTATTTTTAGATTATTTACAAATTTTAAAATCTATAATATTTATGTTTGATAAAAGCAAGTAAAGTTTCTTTATACATTATATAAACTTTTATATTATGTCATATATAATTAAGTTTTACATTATACACGTATAGTTAATTGTGTCATTTCATGTGAATCGTGTTAGGATGGTCAATTCTAACCCAACTTATTTAATAATTGTGTTAATCATGTCAACCTGTTATTGATTTAAACCTATTTATAGTAAACCTAAACCCTCAACTTTATACAAATTTCATGTCATGTTATCGTATCATGACCTAATTTGCCACCCTTACACTCAAGAAAAGCTATGCAATGCATGTTTGGAGGGAAATAATTGCATGTATTGTTCTATGAATTTATAGAAACGTGTGAAAGCAAATGCAAGAAAATTCGGACTGGTAAATGCAAAAAAGATTGAACATCCCATTAAAGTATGTTTTTAGGTCCAATTCAATCAAAGATCATTTTTTATAAACTTCATCCAATCCAATCAGATGGTAATGTATTATCCACTCCAATCTAAACTGAAATCGGTTTTTAAGTTAAGGCTTCCCCTATATTTGACCTATGCATATTATCTTTTTAATATAGTTTAACTCCAATTGAAAAAAAAAAAAAAAAAAAAAAAAGAAGCAAAACATCCATGAATCCAAAGACGCATATAACTCTAAATTGCAAACTCTATAGTTGATTAAATATCTAACGCTTTGAAGAAAATAGAGTCATAAACTAATGATCATAACAAGTTCAGGCTTCAACAACCACAAAAAATAAAAATAAAAAAAAATAATCCATAGATCCAATTCTGCATGTCTACTCCTCTCTTTGTTGATAATCATCAATAACACACTTTTTCAATCTAGAAACACACTAAGTCTGGAAAAAAAAATTGAAGAAAAGTTAGTAGAATGGATATTACATATATATTATAAGGTTTATTTGGTGTATGCAAGTGCATGAAAAATAATAAGACTTTCAATTTTGAATCAATAATATAAATTCACGTAGGTAATATAAATAGAAATTGGATTAGATTAGATCGGAGGTTTTGAAGGTAATTAGGTAAATAAATGAATATCCATTCTAATCTATGTCGATTTTTAAGATTTAACATCCAATTCAATCCAATTACAGTCGGTTATCTGTCAAAAATGGATAGCTTGTTTGGCAATATTGGTTCAAAACCAATAGTTTGAACCATTTTAGTTCAAAACACTATAGCAAATGAGAGCTTTACTTACTTTTGCTTTATACTGTAGCATATGAGAGCTTTACACTATAGCAGTTCAAACCTTTGGTTGGAACCAATATTGCCAAATATATTAAGATTAGATTCGATTGAACCGATCGGTTTAATCTGTTGAGTTGATCCGATATGAACACCCCTAATTGACCTCGAAATCCTTTTACTAATCCATTCAATACTCTCCCTTTATTCACTATTTTCTCCTACCAGATCTAAATATTATGGTCTGTTTGAGATATCTTATGCTTTTACTTTTAAGTAGTAGAATAAGAAAAGTATAAACTAAGACTTTTTAATTAGTGTTTAGATAGTATATGGAAAAATGTGTTTTAAATTCATAAGAGCTTTTAAACATGTTTCGTTAAATAAGTCAAAACCTCCAATTAATATAAAAAGCAGTATAATTTAAAGATATGGATGGAGTTTTTATTTTGTTATTCTTAAATATAAGATCAAAAATGTAAATAAAAAAACTTTTCATAAATGTCTTCTCTGTAAGCATCTTTAACTTGACTTCTCCAATAAGTGCTTATAAAAACCATAAGCACTTTTCTATAGGTCATCCAAACAAGCTTATAAGCAACTTTTAGACATAATAAGCCAAAAGCAGCTTATAATAAGTGATTACAAACAGTTTCTTAATACATATGTATGGATGCTTTTGCATTGGAAACTATTTTGATTTCTTGTGGCGATCCCAACTATAATACGAAAACCTCTTTCTCCCTTTTTCATTATTACATATCTACACACGATTGTTTGCATACATTTTTTGAGTTACCAACAAACCTCCATTTGAACAAAGTGCTATTTATATTGCAAAGGACAATCTTTGACATTAAATTCTCAAATTAGATACAAAAAGACCTAACGAACTCAACCAAGTAACATATTTTATATATTTTTATTTATGTAATTACACGGGCGCACCTCAGATTTTACAACTCTATTTGCACTTGGCAATTTTCCACTATCATTTAAGGGGAAGAAAAAACCTTAGGACACCGGTGGTATTTAACACCACAACCAATAGAGTTTAACTTTTATTGTGTGATTCATATAATAGGGTTTACCTTTTATTAACGTATGATGTAGAATATCATTAATACTCAATAATATTGTTCGATTAAAATGGCTAGCAAACTAATGACTTTTTAGTTGCCTAGGTTAGTTGGTCTCACAACGGTGAGCTCCAAGGGTCGCAACCCATTAAGGTGGGTCTTGTGGCCCCCCACCTGAAGGATCATTAGACACAAGGGCATCTTACAACCAACAACTTGCCTTTTTCCCTCTTTATTTTATTTTATTTTTTCCGTATATATCACTGAATTTTGATACCCTTTAGTAGAAGAATTTTGATTTTTTATACCTAAATTTGGTAGATTTTTAATTTAGTTGATTTATTCTTAAACCAAAATAACTCTTAATAAAGTTAGGATTTAAAGAAATTTAAAATTAATTTTTGCACCATAAATTTTAATCAAAATTGGTCAATTAGATCATTTTAACATAAATTTTGAAAAATTTTTCAGCAAAAGAAACATAAATTTAAAAATAGGTTGCAAAAGATACCATAAAGCATAAGATAAAATGTGGCAACTAAAGTAGTGAAAAAATGAAAAAAAAAAAAGAGAAGAAATTATGTTGAATTATGGTGCTTGGAGAAGTGTCGTAACTCATAGGGGCCGTTTAGTATTGTTTTTAAAATATGTGAAAATATTTTTATTTTGAAAAATGATAATTTTTTGAGAACTGTGCTACGACTATTTTTAAAATTTTTGTCTCGAAAATCATATGAAAACATTTTCAAAAATTTTGAGAACAAAAACAAACGGGGCTCATTTCAAATATAAATTATATAAAACTTTTATATATTATAGTATAAAGTAAAAATAAGGTATAATATAAAGCTCTCGTATACTGTAATAATAAATATTCTAATAATTTAGTTCTTTTGTTTTGTTTTTTTGACATTTTTTTCTTTGGGTTTTGTGCCACGTTAGAAAAGAGAGAAAGAAAAGAAAAGAAAAGAAAAATAAAATGTGTGCCAATGCTATGTGATTGACGCCGTTAGAGAAGAACACCGGGACCAAACGGTGCCTAGAGCCGTTAGCGCCGTACGTCAGCGCCGCTGAGTCCTTGCCTTGCCTGCCTCTCAAAGCCGCTTTATAGCGGGTTCCACCGAGGTGGTTGCTCCCAGCAGAGCAAACCCTGAAGCCAGTCCTTTCTAAAAGCTTTAAAACACCATTATTATTATCTAAAAAAAACATTATTATAATATATATTTTAAAGGACCAAATATAGTAAATAGTTTTCTTTTTCAAAAAAAAAAAAAGAAAAAGAAAAAGAAAAGAAAAACCAGTACAAGGGGCGTTCACAAACACAAAAGGCTTTAGAGAGACCAGAGTATAATTAGTGGTGGTAGTAGAACTTTAATGGCGTTTTCCGTTATATTTTATTCGTATTCTTTTTAAGATTGTGGATATCAAATCAATCAAAACTACAACAATATCTTTAGGAAAACAGCCGCTTCTTTTTTCATGAGAAGTGGTGTATACGTGAGTTTTATTCTGAAGTTTCATACCCTTTTTCTCTTCTTCTCTTGTTCGTGGTTTTTGTGGGTCCTCCACATCTTTTCTACCCTCTAAATGACAGCCTAATCAAACAGCCTGGAAAGGTGGCTCTCTCTGTAGAAAAAAAAAACATAGCATGATGAATTTCATGAAATAATAACAATAAACTCAACTGGGTTTTTGTTATAATTATTGTCAGTATTACTCTTTTTGAATTCAGACCCAGTTCAGTTTCCACTGTATCTCTAGCTGATTGAGGTAAGGATTCTGAGCTTTTCCATTTTTCATTTCTGGTCTGGTTTGTGTTGCAGCACTTGAAGAAGAGAATTAGAGTCTGGTTTATATCTGGGCGAAGTTTATTTGTTTATGCCTTTGTATTTTTTTTTTCAGTTTTGAGATTCTTGTACTTGTATTTAGATCTGGGGTTGGTCAATTTTGGGTGGTTTGTGCATGAGTTATTGTAAAACTGGGTTTGGTTCTGATTGTCTCAATCCAAGGGAATGTAATGTAATTTTGGGTTTTTGAGATTTTTGTAGAGTGATTTTTGGGTTGGGAATTTACGCATTGTTTTAGTTTCTTATCAGGCTTTTGTAAGGATCTGGGTATTTTAGATATGATGAAAATGAAACTAGTTCAATGGATTCCTTTGGTTCTAGCTTTTGTTCTTTTGTTAAGTCGGGAGGGATCCTTTGCTTCATTCACTCCTGTTGATAACTACTTAATTGCTTGTGGTTCTTCAAGAAATGTTACCTTCCAAGGCAGAACTTTTGTTCCTGATTCAGGCCATTCCTCTCTTGTTCTAAAGAGTGGGATTTCCCTAGTTGCTACCGCAAATTCTTCAGCTGCTGCCCCTTCTCCAGTTTACCAATCCGCCCGGATATTCACCGGCGTCGGTTCGTTCGAATTTGAGATTGAGCAAGAAGGTCGGCATTGGATCCGCCTTTACTTCTACCCTGTTCCAACCCCTGCTCAAAACTTGGCCTCAGCCTCAATGAGTGTTGTCACTGATGATTTTGTGCTCTTGAACAACTTCACTTTCAAGAACTACAATGGCTCTTCCATGTTCAAGGAGTATGCCGTCAATGTCACTTCGGATGTGTTGACTCTCACCTTCGTTCCGTCGAACAACTCGGTTGCATTCGTCAACGCGATCGAGATCGTCTCCATCCCGGATTGGGTGCTTCCTGACCAGGCATTGGCGGTGAATCCGTCTTCCCCCTTTAGCGGCCTTTCTGGCCTAGCATTTGAGACTGTTTACAGGCTAAATATGGGCGGTCCTTTGATCACTTCTCTGAACGATACCCTTGGAAGAACTTGGGAGGATGATGAGAAATATCTTCATGTGAACAGCTCTGCAGTGAAAGTATCAGTCAGTCCATCCAGCATAAAGTATCCGACCACTGTCACGCCGGAGACGGCGCCAAATTGGGTTTATGCCACCGCCCAAACCATGGGAGATCCGAATGTGCCGAACGGAAACTTCAACATAACTTGGGTCTTCACAGTGGATCCAGATTTCATGTATTTTGTAAGGGTACATCTCTGTGACATCCTGAGTAAGTCTCTCAACTCTCTGGTTTTCAATCTCTACATAAACGACGATTCTGCGCTCGGGAGTTTCGACATGTCGTCCATTACAGGGGACTTGGATGTGCCTCTTTACAAAGACTTTGTTTCCAACTCCTCACGGGGATCAGATACCTTGACTGTTAGTGTCGGTCCGGATAAATTGGCGGAGTTGATGAATGCGACTATGAACGGGTTGGAGATTATGAAGATCAGCAACGAATTTGGAAGTTTGGATGGTCTTTCTTCTGTTAAAAGTCTTAATCCCAGTTCGTCTTCGAAGCACAGCAAGATCGGAATCATAATAGGCTGTAGTGTAGGCGCTGTGGCTGCATTGTTACTAATGGGTTTCTGCTACTGTTGCCTCGCTTCTCGGAAGTCAAAGGCTACAAACCAAGGCCATCCATGGCTTCCTCTGCCCTTGTATGGCAACTCCCAGACCATGACAAAGATGTCCACAACCTCACAAAAGAGCGCAACCGCAAGCTGCATCTCATTAGCCTCTTCAAACCTGGGCCGTTTCTTTGTGTTCCAAGAAATCCTAGATGCGACCAACAAGTTCGACGAGAGCCTGCTTCTCGGGGTTGGCGGTTTCGGCAGGGTTTACAAGGGAACACTTGAGGATGGAACTAAAGTAGCTGTTAAAAGAGGGAACCCCAGATCCGAGCAGGGCCTTGCGGAATTCAGAACCGAGATCGAAATGCTATCCAAGCTCCGCCATCGCCATCTCGTGTCTCTTATTGGGTATTGTGACGAAAGGTCAGAAATGATTCTCGTCTACGAGTACATGGCTAATGGACCTTTAAGGAGCCACTTGTATGGAACTGATCTACCACCACTTTCATGGAAGCAGCGGCTTGAAATTTGTATCGGTGCCGCAAGGGGGCTGCATTATCTTCACACCGGCGCAGCTCAAAGCATAATTCACCGAGATGTGAAGACGACAAACATCCTCTTGGATGAGAATTTTGTTGCAAAAGTTGCTGATTTCGGTTTGTCGAAAACAGGCCCCTCTCTGGATCAGACCCATGTGAGCACAGCTGTTAAAGGAAGTTTTGGTTACCTTGATCCTGAATACTTCAGAAGGCAGCAACTTACAGAGAAATCGGATGTGTACTCGTTCGGGGTCGTTTTAATGGAAGTTCTCTGCACAAGACCGGCTTTAAACCCTGTTCTTCCAAGGGAGCAAGTTAACATAGCTGAATGGGCAATGACATGGCAAAAGAAGGGAATGCTGGATCAAATCATGGACCCAAATTTGGTCGGAAAGGTGAACCCGGCTTCTCTCAAGAAGTTCGGTGAGACAGCAGAGAAATGCCTTGCTGAGCACGGTGTTGACAGGCCGCCTATGGGAGACGTCTTGTGGAACCTCGAGTACGCTCTTCAGCTTGAGGAGACCTCGACCGCGCTCATGGAACCCGAGGACAACAGCACGAACCACATCTCAGGCATCGCACTGACCCCAATTGAGCCATTCGACAACAGCGTGAGCATGGTAGATAGGAGCTCTGTCACGGACGACGACACGGAGGATGCAGCCACAAGTGCCGTATTTTCGCAGCTGGTAAACCCTCGGGGGCGATGATAACGTCTTCGGATCAACAATCACTCTGCCAGTCGATGTCCACGAAAGAAAAAGGTGTTGGTTGTCCTGGCATTGAGAGTGCTTGGAAATTTAATGCAAAGAAAAGAATGAAGGTGATTTCTTTTTTACATCAAATTCTGTTTTAGTTTCTTCATTTTCTTCCCATGATTATTTTGTAATATAGTTTTATGGTGGTGGGTGCCAATTAGTCCAACAGAAATTGCTTGTACGAAGCTTACTACATAAAGATTTCTATTGTTGTCTTGATACAATTTTTAATCAGAATTTCGGTTTTCCTTTGGTCTTAAAAAGATTACGAGATACACATATATTGTATTGGCCTCATTATTTGCTTGCTCATGAAGAAGTATGGAATGTAAAGCAGGGTTGTTTGTCATCAGTGGCCTAATTACATTTTTATGATCCCTAAAATGCAGATATGTAGAGAGCATTTGAAAACACGGTGGAACCGAAAATATCGTAGCAATTTAAATCTTGTGGGGGAAATATTATAACAAAAGTGTTTTGAACCAAAACTCTTTTATTGGAAACAATCTAGAGTGAAAAATCAAAGGAAAATGTCGAAGAAGAATGAGTACAGAACTATAGCTATGCGTTACAATTTAAAAGCAGAGCAAAAAGTGAAATATCAGATTAAGGTGAAATATCAGATAGTCTTATAGAGGTTATGTGCTTCCTTGGGATGCATTAGTTATGAATTTTGACTATTTTTTGTGTTACCTACACGTCAAGAATTAATGAGCCATTTGGAAACACATATTCAAGCTAAAAGTTTGAACTAAAAATATTGTAAGTAAACTTTAGCAAAAAAAAAATACTTCAACAATTTAGGGTGTTTGGCTCTGAGTTAAAACTAATTAGTTCTAACAAACAAACAATATAAAATTCTTAATAAAAAACAAAAAATTATCACAGTATAAAACTTCACATATAACAGAGTTTTTAACCATTGATTCTAACGGCAGTTCCCAAACACTCTTTTGAATTTTGGGAGAAAATATTATGAAATTTTTTGATATGAACATCTGTTCTCAAATGGGCTACTCGCTCAACTAGATCCATTCCCCAGCTTGGGAACAAAAACAAATCAACGTTCATATTTACAGAGAGAGAGTTGCTATGCTGCCTCTTTTAGAATTCACTTTTCTGTCTTTTAAGCATCTTAGTTGTCTCTCAACATCAAGAACGGACTACTTTCCTACAATGGTCCAAAGGGCTTACTCTACTTCAACAATGGCCTTTTCTTAAAAAGTGAGACTCACCAATCTCATCCACTGCCATAATTGAAATTAAGTGCTTTCTCCTTATTTTCTTTACAAAGAGGCAAAAACTTTTATTAACTTCATACTTAAATTCTTTCACGGATAAAGCTCAAAAGGCCAGTCCATTTACCGCAATATTCTTTGGACTTAGAAAACTCAAACAAGGTGTTTGACAGAATATTTTAAACTATCAATTTGGGTTTGAGAACTATAGCATATAAGAGCTTTACATTGTAGCTTGTTACTATACTATGTGAGAGCTTTATACTCTTTCACGGTTCAAACTATTGGTTTAAACTACTCTTTCAAGCACCTTAAAAATCTACAAGTACTTTAAACATGCAAAAGACTTTTTTTTTTTTTTAACGTATTCACTCAGATCTCAACATTTCGAGTATGCATGTAGACATAGTCTGTTTGGTATTGTTTTCAAACTAGCTTTTGTTTTGGGTAAAAATTAAAAAGGAAAATATTTTTAAAAATATTTTGAGACTTTTTTATTACTAAAGTATCCTTGTGTCTTAACAAAACACTTAATTGCAAATTTACAGCCCTTGTTTTATACAAGTATCAATCTCTTTTACAAAACACACAAAAAGGATATTTAATGTAGTTCTAACTATATTACGAAATACACTCTTAAACATGGTAGCATATGAGAACTTTACAATGTAATAGTTGAAACTTTAGTAATAGAACTTGATTTTTAAACACTTTCGTAATTAATTAATAAAGTACACATGTGTATGGTTTCTCTAGATTTGATAGAGGAACGTGGAGGTAAGTTGGAGTGTTCAATACATTGCGGAATTGTTAATTTTGGTCAATCTATAGGGGTGTTTGGCAGTGGTGGAACCACTCAGGTCCTACCACAATCAAGCTTTTATATGCTACAGTAACAATAAAAAAATATGCTACATTATAAAACTCTTACATGCTATAGTAAAAGTGGTTTCCACCACCCTTCCAAACACCCTATATGTAATTTGGTGTTTGTTAATGTGACTATGATTAAATAATAATAAATAGATCACAAGTAACCCTTTTTAGAGATGAGCAAAAGGAAAATTAAAAAAAAAAAAGTTGGACGGAGTGTTAAGGTGCCATATTGAAAAGTCATATTTAGTGTCTAAATGACAATATAGAATTAATATCTTCATTTTTAGACAGGCTAATTGGTAGAGGTAGCAATAATTGTGTTTTTGTCGGCACGTTTACAGCACGACACGTTTAGCATGAACACGAATACGACACAATTAATAAACGTGCCAAAAATGCAAACACGAATACGGCACGCTTATAGCACGCCTAACACGGCACGACACGGCACGATTAACACGATTATTAAACGTGCCGTGACGGGTTGACATGATAACAACACACATATGACACGTTTATGATCCAATTAACTAAAAATTAAAAAAAATTAAAAAAATTAATTTTTTTTTAAAAAGCCAATAAAGAAAATTAACAAAAACACAATATCTAATTAATACTAACCTACTATAAATATTTCAAATATTTTCATTTTTAAGTTTAAATGTGTTATAAATGAACGGGTCATGTCATGTCGTGTTAATACGTTTACGGCCCGTTTAATTAAACGTGTTAATGCGTGTTTAGCGTATTAGCACGAATCCAGCCCGTTTATTTTCATGTTATTCGTTTCAACCCATTTATGACACAATTAATAAACGTACGATTCAAACCCGTTTATCTCGTGTCGTTTTCATATCGTGTCATTGTGTTGTGTCCGAATTGAAGGCCCTACTAATTAGGGAAGCAAAGTCAACTATTTTTGGACGTCGCTTGTAACATGTTTGGTCCATGTGATAGAAACATGTACTACAAGTTTTTGGCCCTCTAAAGTCGCCGGAGATACCTCTAATCTTATAATAAAATTGATCTTCTTTCCTTTTTTTTTTCTTTTTTTTTTTCTTCGACGTGATCTTATTCTATTTCCCAAATACCTCAATCTTTTGCTTTTTCTTCAATTACAATGTCTCTAAATTCATTCTCGCCACCGACTATCTTGCAAATTGTCATTGCTAGCAATTCAATTTTTTTCTTGCTCTCTTTTGTTTAAGAAAACTTCCTTTTAGCGAGTCAAGCAACAATTCATGATTGTGATCGACACACAAGTAATATCACGGTTTTCGAGAACTAAATCACAATTAACTTAAGTATGTTCACTACCAAAAAACTTGTCTTTTAGTCAAATCAGTTCTTAGCAAAATTTTTACTCGCAATATTTTTGTATAACTAATATACATTTAGTTATAACTTTAATTGAATGTTTGTTATGACTTAAACTTTTAGCCACAAAATTTTTAGGTATAGAAACATACCATGATTAAAGTTTTAGTTACAACAAATATTTAATTAAAGTTGTAATTAAATACATATTAGTCACACCATAGATAAAGGGAGGGGGCTAGGGGCTATGGACCCCCTAGATTTTTTTTTAATATATTTTTTTCTTTAATGATGATGATGATAATAATAATATAACAACGCAAAGAGAGTTCATTAATCTTAATCACAGTTGAACCTGTCCATTTTAGCCTGGTCTAATGTTCATCACAGTGCATAGCACAGTATCTTACATTGTTTATAAATCTTATCACTGTACATCAAAGCTCAGATTTGCTGAGCTTTCATCTAAAATTCTTCGATCTCGCTAGAATTCTTTCCTCCTCTCTTTAAAATTCGAAACTTGTTCTTAATTTTCTGGATCTTCTTTATTTCTCGTTTCTTTTTCTTTGTTTTCCATGGATCCAAAGTATCATCACATGAGGAAATACTTCCCATCACTTTCCTAGAAAATTCTCAGGTGAAAATACAAGTCTAGAGTCACTCGGTTGTAGATTCTCATGCGTTTTGGAATCCCCAATGACGTGAGGATGTTGATCGAAGGAAAAATTCATCCGAGTGACTTTAATCAGACGGTCGGCCTTCCAAGTATGGGTACCAGTCATAGTGCAATGAAAAAAAGAGCCTGTGCCATCGAATCTAGATATAACAAATATAGGGGACAAACTTGTGAGGGTAAGTGTCATTCGGTTGGCTTTGTGTCTATAAATAGGGAGGATGAAATCCATTTCTACAAAGATGGCTTTTCTTAAAAGAATTTGTATGACCTCCACGCTTCTCTTTAGAATCATTTGAGTGGATATGTTCAATGTGCAATTTTTAATCTTTAGCCCAAATTTCATGCAGAAAGACAACGTCTTAGGAATTTGATATTTAAAAACTTTGTTTGTCAGTTTGTAAGAAAATTAAATAAGGAATAAATTCTTAATCCATAGAGGTCGTTTGAGTGTTTCTACAAAAAAAAAAATGTATTTTGTGTTTTGAGTGTTTGCTTGTTTTTAATTGTCACAGTATATGTTAAATAATAAATTGTTTTTATTTTATCATTGCAGTAGTTGTTAAATATCAGTTTTTGTTTATGTAAGAAATTTTTACCTTGTCAGATGCATCATATGTTTTTCCTATTTGCTTGTCTGTGATTTGTCAAAAGTTCTACAATTAGAGTTTTGTTTGTCAAAAGTCGGCATGATTGTGTGTTTAAATTGTCAAAAAAGTATACAGTTAAATGTGCCTTTCTTTTTCAAAAGTTCTACAGTGAATTGTCGTTTATGACAATTTTTTAGATTCGGTGCTCGTCTGTCAAAAAGTTATATAGTCATGTCAGAGTGTCTTTTGTCATTTAGTTTTCAATTGTCAAAACTTGTACAGTCCGAGTATCTTTTTCAAAAGTCGGTCGGATTGTGTGTTTACTTTTTCAAAATTGTTTGAAATTGTTCTGACTTTTTCTAACATGTCCATATATTATTTTCTCATTTTTCATTTGTACAGTATCACATCATGTCTTCTTTTCTTACTAGCAAATATTTTGTTTAGATTGTAAAGTAATCTGTCATCACCTACCTATTATAACTCCTTAGTCCTTTGGTATTTCCATCTTCTTTAAGATCTTGTTTAGGACTTAGTGTTTTAGGCAAAGCGGACTTAAAACAAAACAAAATAAAATAAGATATTTAAAAAAAGATTTCGTCTGTCTCAGAAACCAAACATGTCTTCTTCCCATTTATTTAGGAAAATCAGAACCATTTGTATCTTGTGTGGTTCTAGTCATGGTAAAAGTAGAGTCTATCTAGAAGCCGTAGAACACTTGGGACAAATCTTGACACGTAGGAAGATTGATCTGATTTACGAGAAAGGTAGCTTAGGGTTAATGGAGAATGTAGCAACAGCAGCATATTCTAAGAGTAGCCATGTCGTAAGGATTATAGCTCATCTTCTATCTAAGGGACTCTCTATGGAAAAACCATTGATAATGAAGAGAGTGTTTTATACATCTATAAGCGTTTTGAAAATATGACCCATAACTCTAACGCTTTTATTGTATTATTTGGTGGTTTAAGCACTCTCAAAGAGTTATTCATAGTTACTAGTAGAAATCTGTTGGGCATTCACTCCAAATCCGTAGGTCTTTTGAATGTAAATGGTTTTTATGACGGACTTTTAAATTTTTAGATTACGCTGTGGAACAAAACTTTATTGTAGAGTTAGGAAGACAAATCTTTGTTGCTGTTTCAACAACTGAAGACTGCTTGACAAGATGCAAGTCATTCATCCAGAATCTGACACTGCAATGTCCAAGCTTGAGTGGAAGAAAGAAAGTGAACTGAAAAACAACATGATAAGCATATGCACTTCTCTTGATATATGTTAGAATAATCTTGATAAAAAAACACACGGCCTCTCGGACTCAAGATCCTGGCTCCTCACTATTGTATCAAAAATTTTGCTAAAAATTATTGTGACTAAAAGTCTATTTTTTTAGTTCTTAATTAAACTAATCCATGGCTTGACATTTATACTTTATCTTTTTGTGTTGTCTCCTATTTTCTTTGCCGGATATATAGAACAGTGAGTTCTTCTCCTCCAGACCTATGCATAAACCAACATGTAAGGCCCACATAACTCCAAATAAATTTGCCTTGAATAGCTGTTATAATCAAACTATGAAAGCATAATGAAAACACATCTCTTTTTAGCATCACTAATATTTCAGTTTCTTCTTCTATGTGTACTTAAATGTGTTCTTATTACAAAGCCAGAAACTTATTGCCCATTTCGGAAGATAGTTGAAATTCTATTTTATGGTTTTTACTGAACTTTTTACACTGTTTTTCTCATAAAAGTTAAATCAAATGTTAGTTATAACCATAAAATGTAGTTCTAATTACGTTTCCAAACGAATATTGCCACTAATACAACTATAACATTAAAGATTAAGTTATGTTTGATATCTTGATTAGAATCAACAATGTAAAACTCTCAATAACTACTGTAAAAAAAAAAAGTTATCATAATTTTTAAACCAATATTTTCATTTCCGACCACTCTCCTCAACATCCTATGATTATTAATAAATGTAAGCTGAATGAAGCTGAAAAGTTAAATGAAAATATAGCAAAGACCCTTCTATGAGGGAGGGACAAAAAAATAAGCAAGCCCCAAGGTAGCTCTAACCATGCATTAAACCCTCAAAGAATCAAAGATATTAATCATTATACAAGTGTCTCTTCCTTGACTGCAACTCTGGCTGCCCAATTAGCTGATTGCGTTGTGTCTCAGTCTTAAAAGTTAGACAACTTCTTCTAATTCTGTAACCTGATTCAATGGGTCCAGTGGGGCTCTTTCCCAGTGGAGGAGCCACTTAGGCCCCGAGGGTTTGCAGCTGCCCTCGGCCTAAGGGGCCCCTTTAATATTTAACCTAACAAAAAAAAAAAAAAAACACTTTTTTCTTAGTTTGACCTTCCTGAAATTTTACAAGCAATGACACTTATAAGAGATTTTCTTAAAAGAAAAAAAAACAATTATATCCTAAATTTTAATTTTTAATCGTCACATAATTTAAGCACAAAGTGTCAAATAAATCAAGACCTTATTATACAAGTTTACAATTTTGTAGATTGTAAAAAAGTTACAAAAAATATAGCAGTATTGTTATTTTATTTTAAAATGTGTTTCAATTTACAACCCTGCCAAGAAAAATTGTGGACTCTATCACTGCTCCCTGCCAGTTAGAACCACTCATTATGAGAGTAATCCCACTAACCACATCAAGTTATGCAACATTTTTCTTTCTAATTAGTGTATGAAATACTGTCTCTCTGATGTAAAAAAGGCTGAGATGAAAAAATTAATTGAGAAGAAATATTTGAACCGTGAACCATGTAAAATCCATGTGCATAGCACTTGGCTTCATTTTCAGCTTTAAAAGATTCTTTTAGAGTTTCTTCTTCAAACACATGACTTTTAGTGTACATATATGTGTGTATATATATAATATGTATATGTATGTGGACATACATTGTTGAGAACATAGCCTGATAAAGCTAAGAGAAAAATATGAGCTTATAGTTGCAAAAATAAGATCAAATGTACCCAACAGTATTTCTCTCTCACATAAAAAAAAAAAAAAAGCCGTCATCTTCTTCTTCCTTCTCTCCTCTGCCACCAACAATGGCCACCAGATATGCCTTAAAAAAACGTCCTCGTCGTCTCGCCCTCGATCTTCGTTGCGAAAGAAGATCGACAACCATCAAACTTTTGCAAGATCAGTGCCGTCGATCTTCTCCATTCCTTCTCTTTCTGCTCTGGAGCATTCACTGTCGTCGACGGAAACGAGCATCATCGTCAACTTGCCTTTGATCTTCATTGCGATCAGCAGAACTTTTGCAAAATCAATGTGTCTCAGAAACTACCGCTTGAAGTTGATCTCTGTTTAGCGAAGACAAGACGAAGGCCAAGCACGACGAGACATCGGTGGCGCAATTGTTGACTGGACGTGCGCTGAGATCATGAGCCGTCGCGATGGTTGGTTTTCAGAGGTGTCAATTTGAGTAGTCCAACCTGGCCCACAGGGCCAAAATAAGGCCGGCCCGACTTGGTCCCTAGGCCCACCTAAATTTTTATTAGAGAATTTAAAAATTAATAATAATAAATCATCTAATCGAACCAGCCCAATTTTAATTTAAACCTAATCTTCGGTCTTGCCTTACTCGAGGCTTGGGCTAGGAGGTTGGGCCTAGACCAAAAGAGATGAGCCAAGGGGTTGGTCCATTTGGCCTCACCTAAACTGATAGTTCTAGAAGTCTTCAACTCTTCATTGTAGAGAGGGGGAGAGATAAACAAAGGTAAAAAAAACAATTGTAGTTTTCTACAACTCCCTATTCAAGTACATTGAGATTTAAAAAAAAAAAAAAAGAAAAAGAAGAAGAAGAAAGAGAGAGGAGGAGGAGTAGAGAATAAATGTTAAGGTTTTTGACGAAAAGGGGAAGAAATTAAGTGGGATATTTTTAGAAGTTAATAAATTCAAAATTTCTTCTAAATATACTATTGACTTAAATTTTTAGACTTAGGCCTATTAATTTTTATTTATCTTCTTATTTGGCTTATTTTGCTTATGCATCGGAATTATTTTCATAATTAATCAATGGATAGAAACTAAACAAGTTAGGAATTTGAAGAATAGGAAATAAATTCCAAGAGAAAAAAATTAAGTGTCAAAAATTAGATTGCAGAATCATAATAAAGTGTTTACTTATTTATTAGGAATTAAATTACATGGGGAATTGAATTCTTATTATTTTGTTTACTTTGCTTAAGAATGAGAAGAAATTAGAATAAAATAAGTTTGATTACAAAATTATCATTATATGAAGTAAATAACTAACTTAAAGTAAGGGTATATTTGGAAAATAAGTTTGTTGATTCTTATTTTTTAGAGGAATGAATTAAATTCCGTAGGTAGGAGGTGAGAGATAATTTTCGCTCATATTAAGGTATTTAAATTTCTTTTTTTATAGGTGGAACCCCCTTATTTAATTCCTAAATACAAAAGTAAACTTTAGAATTTAAAATAGGAAACTTAATTCCTTTTCATGAATTAGAATTCCTAGTAAGCAAACACACCCTTAGTTTTATAATCTTCTACTGAAACAAGGCTGGGAATGTTACTTAGGGTGTGTTTGGAAACCTTCTTAGAACTTAAAAGTTGTAACATATAAGAGCTTTATATTATAATAAACTTTTATTTTTTTACTGTAGCATATAAGAGCTTTACACTGTGGCAGTTAGAATTTTTGTTTTGAAACGAAGTTCTCAAACAAGACCTTAGTTCTTTTGAGATTAGGATTATACATATATACATATATATATATATATATATGTATATTCTAAGATGTATTGTTACTACGAGCCATTTGAAATAAATCTAATAGTTGTAGTGAAGTAAATAGATGACTAAAAAATATTCTAACAATTAATAAGATTGAGTTTCTATCACGTCACATCATTAATTATTCTTAAAACATACCTAAAATTAGGGTGTTTGTTGCTTAAATTTAAATTAATATACAAAATAATGATTTTAAAAATCCCTAAAAAAATGAAAAAATTTTATCGAGAAGTTAGATTTACCGACAAATTGGAATTAGGGTGTTGTAATTAAATTAATGATATAGTTTTACAGACAAATTAAAATTAGAGTGTTGTAATTAAATTAATGACACAATATTGTTAAGTCTTTTTATGTGTCTTACTGGTTATATAATTGATCTATCATTAAGTTAATGTTACGTAATGATAATAATACACAATGACATTCATTTCTTAAAACTTTAAGTGAATGATATTTTTTTTTGGTGATATATAATTAAATTAATGATATAGTAATTATTAAGTCTTTTTATGTATCTTATAGGTTATATAATTATTATATCATTAAGTTAATGATGCGTAATGATAATGATATTCAATGACATTCATTTATTTTTTTAAGACTTCAAATGATAACGATAATGTATCAATGTAATATGTTAAAATAAGAAATATGCGTATATATTTTTATATTTTTCCCTAATTTAACTATTCAAAAAATAAAAAAATTTGTTATAAAAATTTAAATACGTGATAATATTTAATTAGAGAGTATTTTAAGGTTCTGAATATATAAAATTTTAAAAAATAGATATATAAGTAATATTTATATAATAAAAACAGATATTAACTCACTCTTAAAAAATGGACACATTAGGTAATTTTCACCAAAATATATATATATATATATATATATACACTTTTACGAATCCTTGGGCCAGTTATTCGCAAACAAAGCCCAGCCCATCTCTAATCCAAATCGAAGTCCATTTTTTAGGGGTTTTGGATAAATGACTTTAAGAGAATTTTTTTTTAAACAAATGACTTTTTTCTGGCATAAAAAATCAAGCCTTTTGAACAGAAAAATTGCTTCAAATTTTATTTTTTTCATCATGTTAAGGTTTCTTTCCTTGCTTAAGGTATTTTTTTAATCTTTTTGAAAAAAAAAATGGAACAGTTTCTTGCCATGAGGCTTAATTTTGTGCAAAAAAAAAAGGTCATTTCTCAAATTAAAATTTTTGGCCGGCCTTTTTTTCAAATTCTTCGATTTCTGCTTTTCGAAAAGGGGGATTTTTAAAAATGACTTTAAGAATAATATTTTTTGGATAAATGACCTCTTTTTTTGGCACTAAAAAAAAAACTTTTTGGGTATAAAAACTACTCCAGTTTTTTTCACTCTGTTGAGGTTCCTTTTCTTGCTATAATTTTTTTTTTATCTTTCTAAATAAAATTAAAATATTTTTTTTGTAAAAAAATATATTTTTTTGTAAAAAAAAAGTCATTTCTTCAATTTAAAATTTTTTTTTGGCTTTTTTTTTCAAAATATCCCTTCAAAAACAGAGGCGGCGCTCGGATACCTCTTTATTTTCGAGCATAGCCTGGTTGCCCATAGGGCTCCGCCCGCAAAAACATCTATTTCCCAGGAGCGCTTAAGCTTACCGCTCTCGCTCTTCTTCAGGTTGGCTTTTCATGTTTTTTTGTTCATGGTTTTTATTTATTTGTTTTTGTATAGGAACGGATTTTAATTGTTTTCACCTAAAAATTATTGTTTGTCCTGACTGATTTCTGCTCATTTCTGAAATTTCACCCTTTTCAGTCGTACTTTTGATGGCGAGCATAAATGATTTTCTTCCGCCGCCGAAATCGACGGCGGCTACGCATTATGATCACTCAAATGATCCATGGTTCAAGCAGCGATTCAGCTCATCCGAGGCAGAACAGGCCGCCACTGTAGTCAAGCCTAATCCAGTTCCTCCTTACTTAAAGCGGGCGGGATTTGTTCCTCGGAAGGTGGAGGATTTCGGTGACGGCGGGGCGTTCCCGGAGATTCACATAGCTCAGTACCCACTTGGCATGGGCAGGGATAAATCGTATAAGCCCGGATCGAATATTCTGCCGGTCACAGTTGATGCCCAGGGGAACATTGCTTATGATGCCATTGTGAAGCAGAACGAAAATGGCAAGAAGATTGTCTACTCGCAGCATAAGGATCTCATACCGAAGATTTTGAAGGATGATGCAGATGCAGATGAGGAGGAAGAGGAAGAGGAAGAGGACCTCCAGAAGGAAATCGAAGAAACGACACAAGAAACGAAAGCAGCGCTTGAAAAGATCGTGAATGTGAGATTGAGTGCAGCGCAGCCGAAGAATGTGCCCAAACAGTCATCGGACTCGAAGTTTGTCAAGTACAAGTCGTCCCAGCAATCTGCCGCCTTCAATTCGGGTGCGAAGGAGAGGATTATTAGGATGGTGGAGATGCCTGTGGACCCGCTCGAACCTCCTAAGTTCAAGCATAAGCGGGTGCCAAGGGCTTCTGGCTCACCACCTGTGCCGGTGATGCATTCACCTCCGCGAGCTGTGACTGTGAAAGACCAACAGGATTGGAAGATTCCTCCTTGCATTTCGAACTGGAAGAACCCGAAGGGCTATACCATTCCGCTCGACAAGCGTCTTGCGGCTGATGGGAGAGGGCTTCAGGATGTTCAGATTAATGATAATTTTGCAAAGCTTTCTGAAGCTTTGTATGTTGCCGAGCAGAAGGCAAGAGAAGCAGTTTCTATGAGATCCAAAGTTCAGAAGGAGATGCTGATGAAGGAGAAGGAAAAGAAGGAGCAGGAATTGCGTCTTTTAGCTCAAAAAGCACGGTCTGAGAGGACTGGTGCAGCACCACCAGCTGCTGTTCCAATGCCGTCCGAGAAAAGCACGATGGATGCTGCTAACAGAAAAGGGGATTACGACCGTCCAAGAGAGAGGGACACAGATTATCCAAAGGAGACGAGAGAGGAAAGGGAAGAGCGATTGCAGAGGGAGAAAATCCGTGAGGAGCGACGGCGAGAGCGGGAAAGGGAGAGAAGGCTGGAGGCCAAAGATGCTGCTATGGGGAAGAAAAGTAAAATTACAAGGGACAGGGATCGTGATATTAGTGAGAAAGTTGCTCTCGGTATGGCATCCACCGGATCTGGAAGGGGAGAGGTTATATATGACCAGAGGCTCTTCAACCAAGAGAAAGGAATGGACTCCGGTTTTGCCACCGATGACCAGTACAATGTGTACGACAAGGGCTTGTTCACCGCTCAGCCAACGCTATCTACCCTGTACAGGCCTAAGAAGGATGTTGATTCTGACATGTATGGAGGTGCTGATGAGCAACTGGACAAGATTATGAAGACTGATCGGTTCAAACCTGATAAGGCCTTTGCAGGAACTTCTGAAAGGGCAGGCCCAAGAGATAGACCAGTCGAATTTGAGAAGGATGCTGAAGAGGCCGATCCATTCGGCCTGGACCAGTTCTTGACAGAGGTGAAGAAAGGTAAAAAAGCTATGGAAAAGGTTGGCTCTGGAGGGACTATGAGAGCTACTGCTGGCTCTATGATGCGAGATGGCGGTGAAGGAGGTTCTGGTAGAAGCCGTATTGGGTTCGAGAGGGGTCGCTAGGATAGCTTGTGAACTTGTGCTTGATGTGAACGTTGGTGCGATGGCCAAAGTGTAACAGGTCCTTGTTTTCACTTACTATTTAGTCTTCGGAGAGCATAGGATGGCCAAAGCGCCAAGCTTGTATGTGGAAAGACAAAGTTTAGATCTTCATGTGGTATTTGGATTTCAAATCTTAACAACTTTATTTTAAGTTAGAGTGTAATGTTCCTTCTAGAAGTTGTGAAATCAAGTTGTCATTTTCTGCTGCAGCTAGATAGATGTTTTATTTGCTTGAGCCTTTTTTTTTAAAAAAAAATTATCGCTTACAACAGGTTTGTGATCTAAGCAAAGATGATGTCCATAGCATTATCGTGTTCTGTCTATTTGAAATGATGTTTTTCACTTTTCATTTGTTTGTTGAGCGAATCCCATTGTGCCTTTGTTTCTGCTTTTAATCAGCCTAAACGATCAAGAGTTGAATTTCTATATCGGACCAAGTTTAGAGCTAAAATCCAATACATGAGTAATGAATATATGGCATTTTGTACCAGGACATTTTTATGTTTTTGGGGAATCTTACGTCATTAGCGGAACTGGGGATACTAGGAAATAGAATTCAGATAAGGTCTAGCAAGGAGGGAACTGAGGATGAAATTGATGAAGTAGACGAGGAAAACCTTATCATATATATGGTGATAAGGATTTTGCATCCGATTAACAAATACAGGGCTGAATTATACTTTTTCAGGTGCAGGGACCAAAGTGAAACGATACTAATTTCAACTTACACCTGGTCAATCCTTTGCATTTTGCACACTATTATGCAGGAACACAAATGGCTTAATGTCACTACTTGTTTGCAATATCATGCCTTCGATTGGATTTTCTAAATGAAGCTGAAGCAGCATTGAGCCCTCCTAATGAGCTCAGTGCAGAGGCAGTTTTGCCCTTCTTTGGGTATTACTTTTCACAATCTTACATCTTTCTCGTTGCATGGTTTGTGTTCCGTTGGAGGAATGCATTGGTCTTTATATTTTCTTGCTTGTTTATATATCTGGGTCCCAAATGGTGCAGCTGGTAATTACTTTAGTGGGCTTATTTACAGGTTATTCACCCATGATCTTGTAGTGTTGTTTAACTTAAAAGCTTTGGTGCATGTTTCGAAGTTATGTTTCTTTGAAAGATCAGACGTGTCTTCAGGTCTGTTTGTTTCGTTGCATTTCTGCAGCAAAATGTATGGACACCTCGTGTTCGTTATTACTTTCATCCTTCACCAGATTGTTTCAGATCTCTCTCTGCCCTCTCCCTACTATTAGCAAATGCACAGATACTGCTCTTCTATGTATGTGAATTCACGTATCTGTGTGACATTGCTTTTACATATAACAACTAGAATGCAAGGGATGTTTTTCAATGAATTTTATCTTTTAAATTTTGATCCCATACACGTTCAAAATTGATAGTTATTTTGTTCTAGGATTGTTTCATTATATCTGTGTGTCATCTATTAATGTAGGTACGCTGATAGAAGGAAAAATGCAGTACATCAGTTCTAGGAGGCTTAGTTGATAGAATCCATTAATGTTGGCTGTATATGAGGGACTTTTGGAAATATTGGCCTCTTTTGGTATCGTTTTGAGAATTATTGGAAATGTTTTTGCACCTTTTTTAGGGCGAAAATTTCAAAAATATTCTCAACACAATTCCCAAAAAATTTTCATATTCTAAAACAAAGCTACTCTTACCTATTTGAAAACACTACCAAACATATTGTTTGCTAGGGCCTGTAAAAACAAACCAAGAAAGCTGTATATTTTCAGGAAGTTTTGCTTTATTGCTGGGATAATTGAATAGTTCCATACTTCCATTTGCATCGTTAAATTGTTGTTGTTTTGTTTTTTAATGGCTAAACGTATACCATTTGTGCATACAACCGATAATATATGTGGGAGAAATTTGCAATGTTTACGGGTTTATTTCAGTCTCAGACGATCTATCTTATCAGGAACTGTGGGATCAACCCGGACCAACCAGACGAGTAACCTTTTTTGTTTTCTTTGACTTCTCAGCTCTCATGCACAAATCGGGCCCTTATTTACATGCAAATTTGGGTTGTACTGTTATAGTTGAAACCTACGTGTGAAAATCCTTGTCTCAGAGTGTGTGTCTGTTTTTTTTTTTTTTTTTTTTTTTTTGACAGTCAGAATGAAGATGTAAAGATGGGTTTTAAGAGTTGGTGGGACTACTTGAATTATTGTTTCCCATTGGGGTATTATGATGGGATGGAAAATTTAATGATGCTTTTTTTTTTTTTTTTTCAATGAAGTTGATGAAACAAAATGCCCATTTTGATTGTGTATGTATCTTCTTCAAGATGATATATGAGTGGTAATCAAGAACTGTGGGGTGGTGTTCTTGATGGGTTTGTGAGCTTTTAACTAATTGAGTTGGTTTGGAAACTTTGTTGGCAAGATTACCCGGGATAGGATAATGAAGACCAATTGTTCAAATTGTTCTGTTTTGAGACGATCTTTGCGAAAGAAAGCGGGCTTGCGGAATCATGATGAGAATTTGATGGATGAGCTCTTTGAGAAGCATCTGGGTGGTACTTTGAAGAAAAGGAGTAGGATCAGGGAGGACTTGGAGAAAGCAACTGAAACCGAAGCTATGATAGCTCTATCTCTTGGTTTCTGATCGATGTGCTGCTTGAGGAAATTCAAGCTGGGGTGGTGAGAGAATTGGGTGGGAAAGAGCAGAATTATTATATTGGTGTGAGAAATCATGTACTACCAAGGTGGAGGGATAATGTACGAGTGTGCTATTGAAGGGACAAATCAAGGAAAACTGTGACTAGTGAGTATGAACATTTGATATCTTCGGCGTATGATTTTTTTTTTTTTTTTTGTATAATGGGTATGTAAATTTCGGGGTTTCACAGTCATTTGTCTCACATGCCAGGTGAGACAAATGAAGGGTCTGTCCTTATCATTGGTGCAGGACTTGCTGGCCTAGCAGCAGCAAGGCAACTTCTTCGTTTGGTCTCAAGGTGATTATTCTGGAAGGTATGAATAGACCTGGCCGAAGAGTTTATACTCAGAAGATGGGATGGGAGGGTAAATTTGCTGCTGTGGATCTTAATGGCGGTGTCATTACTGGCATCCATGCTAACCCTCTTGGAGTTCTGGCTAGGCAACTCTCAATTCCACTTCATAAGGTGAGAGATAATTGCCCCTTGTACAAGCCGGATGGCGCGCCTGTTGATAAAGAGATTGATACCAATGTTGAAATTATCTTTAATACGTTGCTTGACAAGGTCATGGAGCTCAGACAAATCAGGGGCGGATTGCATATGATATCTCTGGGTTCGGTTCTAGAGAAACTTCGAAAGTTGTATGCCACCGCTAGAAGTAAAGAGGAGAGGCAACTTCTTGATTGGCACCTTGCAAATCTGGAATGTGCAAATGCCGGATGTCTTTCGGACCTTTCTGCTGCCTACTGGGATCAGGATGACCCTTATGAAATGGGTGGGGGCCACTTTTTCCTTGCTGGAGGTAATTGGAGATTGATAAAAGCTTTGTTTGAAGGGCTTCCTATATTCTATGAGAAAACTCAGTACGATTCGGTATGGAAGTGAACGAATTGACGTATTTGCTGGTGACCCAATATTTCAAGCAGATATGGTCTTATGCACCGTTCCTCTTGGAGTTCTAAAGAGAGGGGCTATCAAATTCGAACCTGAGTTGCCCCAAAGGAAGCTTGCAGCAATTGAGAGGTTGGGATTTGGATGGTTTTTCCTCACGTTTTCTGGGGAGAAGACCTGGACACATTTGGATGTCTCAATGAACAAGGCCATTAGCGTGGAGAGTTCTTGTTCTATGGTTACCATACTGTTTCTGGAGGGCCAGTTCTTGTTGCACTTGTTGCTGGAGAAGCTGCAAAAATATTGAAAGCACAGATCCATCTATTTTGCTCTCATGTCAGTATGATCAATGGGCTCTGATTACTATTTACTTGCAGAAAGTGTGGGAGATAGGCTGTTTTTTGCTGGCCACAACTATGCAATATCCAGCCATGATGCATGGGGCCTTCCTAAGTGGGTTGAGAGAAGCTTCACACATATACCGAACCACAAGGGTTCTTCAAAATAATCCTAGAAATTTTTGCAAAGGAATGCTGGACCAAACAATGATATGCTGGCAGAACTCTTCAAGCGGCCTGTTCTAGGATTTGGGAGCTTCTCATTCGTGTTCGATCCTTTTGTAAAAGACCCGAGATCAATGGGCTTTGTGAGAATTACTTTTGAGAGGAGTTGCCTAACAGCTTCCAAGATTCTTTAGACTTGCTGTTGCAGCTCTACACCATAATATCTTATGAACAAGCATGCAAGCTAGGGCAGGTCCTGGGAGGAGATGAAAGTAGGTTGTCATACTTGGTTTCAAACTGATGGATTCAAGTGCTCCAGGAAATATAAGCAGTTCTTTGATTACTAGTATTGCTAGTGCAAGAAGAGGTGGAGACAGAAACCGCATATTGGCCCGGCTGCCATAACTTGTACGGAGTTGATGTTAATTTAAGGACCTTTTGGTTTTAAGGCATGAGGACTTTGGTCTGAACTTCTGTGTGTAATCCAGCCAGGTAGGTAATTCATTCACTTCAAGAGGAATCAATTTTCCTTGAAGCTTGGACTGGGAAAAAAAAAAAACATTTTGTACATGTAGAAAACTTTTGGTTTGACATTGACCACCTTGGTGACTAACTAGTATGCTTTCAGCCCAATCATCTGGCTGTGAAATTTTTTGTATAGTTCAAAGACTTTGTACGATCATCCCAATTTAGTGGGAAAAGAATGGAAGTAGCTCTGCATGGATCTTTACAATGTAGGATATCTATATCCCACCCCGTGTTGACTGTTTATACTTTGCTAATGCATCCTCTATATGGATTAGATCTGTTGTACCGTTCTCTTTTGGTTGGTTTTTACTACATTTTCTACATACAAACGTATGTATGTGCATACGTACGCACGTATGTTCATACATACATACATATGCATGTACATGTCCATATGTACATACACATACGTACGTACAAATTCACACACATACGTACACACGTATATATGCGTACATACACACACACACGCATGCATACATACAAATTTGGCAAAGCATCATATAAGTAAAATGGTGTTAACTATCAAAAGCAGAGTAGACTAATCCAGAAGTTTAAAGTTTCTTTTAACAAAAAATGAAATTAGAGATATAATTTGGAGGCCACCCTCCGTTAAACGTTGTCCTCTAAGTCTGTTGAAGATTGAGAAGAAACGGAAGAGCTAAAGTCACAATCTCCAATCCCCTCTTAACAGAAGGTTAGGATTTATTAAGGAAAATTGTAATATCAAAGTAAAAGAAAAGATTATCCTCTCTTCTTCTAAGAAGCTTGTCTATGGTGTTGCATTCTGCATAAAGTCGATGCATGTGCGGCAGTTACAGTCAAAGAATCGGCAACTCAAGCACCCAAAACACACACAAGAGGTGCAGCCCTTGCATGCAGGAGAGCGGGGACAACCCCTGCAGCTTTTCCGGCTCTCTCGCTCTTCTTTCTCTTCACAGTTTATTCTGATACACAAACAAAAATCACATTCATCAGCAGCAATATAAGCACAACTTCCACAACAAAGTTTAATTTTTGTCACACAAAAATGCGGTAGCAGAGGCACAACTTACATGTCATAGGGCCTATCAGAACATTTCCACCTCCTTTTGGCCAAAGCATCATGGAAGATTCTGCATTCTTCTTTGGTCCGAAGGCGAAACCTGCGTTCTTTATTGCACTTCGAGCAGCGAATGAACTCGTCTCTGTGGAAAGGCCATCTGCGGCGTGCACTGCACTCCCCGTTTTGCACGTTGGAACCATGCTTGTAATACTTCAACAGACCAGTCTTCAGGAATTGAGTTTTCACGTTGTCCACCATAACCCATATGTTTCTTTTCCACTTCTTTTGGCCTTCTCTTAACGAATGCCTTTCAAATTCTTCTGGCGTCAATCTTGCTGCACAATAAATCAGTTCTCCAGTACTACTTGTGATGCTAAATTTTGCAAGTCAAGTGTCTTGTTCGGATCATAGAAGAAATTAGATAGAAGATGAAATTGGGGACAATCAATTAACTAGCACAAGGTTTCATTATCTTGATATGAACTAGAATTTGCATAAAAGGTGCATTATGAGATGGAAATAGCAGTCCAAGAAGAAAAATAAATGTACAAGTCAAAAACCAAAGAGCTTTGATCAACTCTTAATGTCAGATTTCGTCAAAATTATATCTGGAAAAAAAAAAACTTGATAAAAATCTTATACTTCAAAAAAGTACTTTGATAGCATATTCTTTTCATTCCATATCAAAAAAATTCTCAAGAAAATAAAAAAAATCCACATAAAAATAAAGTGGACATAGGAAGTAAAAAAACAAATGAATATCAAGTCCAATTATCCCCAAACCTAAAATAAGTTCTTCTATTTTTTCTTGCTCTCTAGATGTGAGTGAATGAGGATAAACAAGAGGCTCGTGGATTGACGAGGGAGTAGGGATGGCTATATTTTTAGGAGCAAACACCAGGCGAATATGAAACATATAAATACAAGTTATGCTTTGAAATGAAAGACAATTCTGGATGCACTTTGTCTACAAACAAGGATGCTATACATAATGCATCATGTGCATGCAGAAAAAACGTTAGAAGCAACATGTAATAAAATCAAATCCACATATGAAATGACCTGCAATATTAATCAGACAACCAAGAATAACACACATAATAGACCAACTGTTGTGCTATGTAATTCAATTGTGTATTAATTATCAACAACATACAAAAAATATAAAATGAAGAAAAATTAAGAAATCAAATAATTTTTTAAAAAGAATTAAAACCCATATATTACAAAACAAAAATTAAAGCAGCTGAAACATACCTTCCTTGCAACCTAAGGAACAGTGGCAGGTGATGAGGAACTGGCCAGAGGTGAATATCCTGAGCTTACCTATAGAGTCACCAAATGTCTTGCTCGTGCAGCCACAGGTGACTTCAATATAGTCCGGCCCATACTTTAGCCCATCTATCAACTTGAGCTTTTCATCACTGAAGATTGGACTCTCTCTCCTAACCTTCCTCTTCCTTGTTCCTAATTAAACATGCAATAAAACACCTTAAAATATCTAATATAAAAGACTAGATTACACATTAGAAAATTAATAATAAAAGGAAACAAAACCGATCAGAGTATATACAATGTAAATTCAAGAAGGATGTGAATTTTTTGCATCTACAACATTAAACTGTGTAAATCATGTACCAAACCTGAAGTTTACTCATGAAGAACAAGTAGACAATAAGCACATGGAGGGATAAAAAATATATATGGTAAAGATGATAGAGAGAGAAGAGGTGGCCAAAATGTTATGTACAAATTAAACAATTGTCTGATGTTTTAGCTATATATATATATATATATTATGTACATATATATGCAAGCCTTTTGTTCTGAGAAGTGCTGTATGAGTTTTATGACAAGAAAGAGATGAAAAGAGTTTTTCTTCTGAAAATCATAACATAGTTTTTGAAATTAATCCAATTATTCATGTACATGCCACACAGTTGAAAGGCACACAGGTTTTCTGATAGCATTGGAAACAATTAGAAGAATTATGAAGAACATTGGTAAGTGGAACTTTATAAAGAGCAAAAGTAGATAGCAAGCAAATATAAACCAGCAATAGAAACCGAAATTGTCAAGAAACTTTGAAGTGATGTGGAAACATCATCAGATTCAATTCACACACTATCATACACATCCTGTTTTGACAAAGAAACAAAACCGTTCATAGAATTGGAAGGAAACCCAAAAAAATTTATTATTTAGGAAAAGTCACAAAAGGGCTACCATAAGTGCACAACATAAGCCACAATAAATAATGTGTACATACACTTGTATATATTAGGAAGGTCTACATATTATATACTATTACTTTTATTTGTTGTTTTGACTTTATGTGAGAGATTTGATAGTTTGGATAACTTTCTCGATTTTGTGATTGTAACTTATTTTTATATGGAGCTAACTCTTTTATTACTCATAAATTCTCTCCATATTTTTGATATATAAATGTAGGCATATTGCCGAACTATAAAATTTCTTTCTTCTCTTTTTCTATATTTTATTTCATTAATTAATTACTTAAACTATTAAATCTTCTAAAATCACATAAAGTCAAAACAACTAAGAAAGATAATTGTATACAATGTATTAAATTTCCTATAATTCTTATATATTTATCTTCATATCAGTACTACTCTGTAATATGTATATGGTTCATATTTTTTATGTTATGAACTTCATGACAAGTATGCATATACAGTGTTAACATTAGGAAGAGAGAAAAAGTTTTAGTTGAACAATTCAGTGTATAATTACCCTAGTAGTTCTTTCTTGTGAAGTTACATAAGGTGATTAATTTAAAAAAAATTAAAGTTTTTGAAATTATTTTCTTGAATAATTGAAATTTTCAATTTTCAATTTTTAAAATTTGATAGAGTTATCAAGATTAACTTTTATTATGTACCACATATCAAATATGTATCAATTTCGGTCAAAGAATCCTAACATAAAGAGTCTTTTTGTAACTATTTCAAAAATCAAAAGGTACGAATGTAATGTTTTAAAAAATCGGAGGCATATTGTTATAAGGACTATAGCTGAGAAAAAGTTTTTGTAATTAATCATAAATAAATAAATACACATATGCATACACAAATACAAATACACTAACACTAAAATACCACAAAGTAGTAAATGAAAAATTGTTTGTTTCTTTTATGACTTATCATAATATGGGAGGCAAGGATAAGGTGTACGACTTAAATAAGTTGGTTTCAGGTTTATTCCTTATTACCCGTGAATGATGTTTGTTGCTTAATTTTTGTTTTGTTTTGTTTTTTTTTTTTTTTGGTTGGGGGTGGTTAGGAAGTGTTTATCATATTATATATATATGTATATATATATATATTTGTGTGTATGTATACATTTATATATGTCATTTCCAAGAAAATAAGCACAGAGAAATTTTTATTGTAAGTTTTTAGGGGGTATATTCATTCAATAAAACAAAAAACAAAAACAAAATACAAAATAGAAAATACAGATTGTGTTTTAAATTAAATCGCCATTTAACAAACAATATGCATTCCTTATCATCATTAGCAGTTGAGATATATCACTCAGAATACTATTATCTTGATATATTTGTCAAACCCATCTAAATGATTAATTTTTTTTTGTTTAAAAAAGCCATAATCTGGGAAAAAGATTAATAAAAAATTCAAAGGTCTTTCATTTAAATATTTCATTAAAACCTTGTCTGCTTGAAGAATGAATATTTTTGCCCGCACGAATATAAGAATTTCAAAGATTACATATTTATTGAGCAAACATTTCAATAAAACAATTCTCTAAAAGACATGGAAACAAAGAAGAAATTAACTAACCTTGGGCCATTTTCAGCAAACACTCTCCTTCTTGGGCACCTTGCTTTAGGCCTTATCTTTGCCTGCCTTCACTTCTTGTCTAAGTGATAGGGTTTCAATTGCCTCAATACAATAACAGAGAGAAGAATTTGATCCTGTTATAGAACAAGAATTAAGTTCAAACCTAATCAAACCAAATAATCTCCACAGGTTGGAACAATTTACTGTCAATTATAGCTAAAATCCAGACATTTATTAACATCTCTTTAGCATGAAATACAAGTGTTATGATAGAATAAGCGAACCAATAAGCGGCGTCTACTCGGCTCTACTCGCTTAAGATTAGTAAACCCTAAACGCGACCCATTTATATTCATCAATTAGTCTCATTTTAGGAAATTTTGTGATAACCTTGATATAATTATTTATTCATGAATCCTAATCTAGTACCGTTATGATTTCTCATGTGATTATTATGTGAGATCTAGTGTATCCAAATCAATCTTAAGATAAAATTACATGAAAAATAAATAGACCAAAATTATTGTAAATGCCAGCTTAAAAATATAAGGTCATAGTTTACTTTTTACAGAAAAATAAATAAAAAAATAAATGAACAAAATTTTTGTATCCATTCTCAAAACAATATCCAAAACTTATTATAAAATTCTTAAGAAATCGAGTGAATTATAAATTTTATATGAGAAATAATTTGTTTATCATATAAATTTAGAGATCATAAAAATTCATAAAAAAAAAAACTCATAATGTTGATATCTCTTATACAATTTAACAACAAAAAAGAAAAAAAATGGGGCTAATAATGCCAACAAATTAAGAGTTAGGGGAGTTGAGTGTCTAAATTTTTGAAATAGAAACTTACGGTGCTAATGAATTAAAAGTTTAGAAATATAAATGTCCTACTTCTTAAACTTAGAACTAACAATGCTAACAAGTAAAGAGTTTGACAATATGATAATTATTAAAATGAGAACCTAAGCATCAAAAATTAAAAAATTTTAGGACCTATAGCGTAAAAATCCCTTCATTATATGCAATATATATATATATATATATATTATTAACATAACGAAATATTTATTATTTTACTAATTCGTAAATAATAATAAGTTAATATTATTAATGAAAAATGAATTTACCAAACTGTTGGTTGTTTTATATATTGTATTTTGTCTTTGTAAGTTTATTTTAATATTAGCGTAAGTTTACATTGGTGTAATATGTAAGCGGCCTTGCTCGGTTAATGTTTGTTTTTTCAATTTCTGAATTTTTAGAATTATGTAATTTTTCTTTTTTGTAATTGCGTATTAATTTTAGTTCATTTTCACTAAATATTTAAATTAACCGAAATCATAAAAATTAAAAATGAAGAAATCTTGGTCAAAATTACGAAGTCAATAAAATCATCTATATAAAGAAATATACAATAATGACACTTGTGGCTCATTTTGATTTAGAGCTATATCAGATGGATGTTAAGACGATGTTTCTCAATGGGAACATTGATGAGACGATTTATATGGTTTAACAAAAAAACTTTGTATCTAGAGATCCAAAATCTATGGTCTGCAAGTTAAAAAGATCTACCTATGGTCTCAAACATGCTTCCCATCAATGGTATCACATATTTCATCAAGTAATTACCTCACATGGTTTTGAGATGAATGTAGTTGATGACTGCGTATATCGTTTACTGGGAGTAAATATATCGTTATGGTATTATATGTCGATGACTACTACTTGCTAGCTGCGATGTAGGCTTATTGCACAAAATCAAGAGATTTTTTACAAAGAATTTTGAGATAAAAGTACTTGGGGATGCCTCTTTTATATTAGGCATACAGATACTATGAGATCTTTCTTGAGGTATCTTTAGGTTATTATAAAAGAGCTAAATCGAGAAGGTTTTAAGTAGATTTGGCATGAAGGATTGTTTATCAGGAGATACGCCCATTGCTAAAGGAAACTAGTCTCAATCAGTGCCCCAAGAGTGACCTTGAAAGAAAAAAGATGCAGAAGATTCCTTATGCGTTAGCAATAGGAGGTCTAATGTATGCTCAAATTTATACACGCTCAAACACAACATTTATAGTGGGAATGTTGGATAGATATTTAACTAAGCCAGGAATGAAACATTGGAAAGCAGTCAAATGAGTTATGTATTACTTGCAGAGAACAAAAGACTTTGTACTTACCTATCAGAGATCAGACAGTTTGGAGATCATCGGGTATTTTGATTCCAATTATATTGGATGCCAAGACAGTAAGCGTTCCACATCAGGCTATATTTATATGCTGGCTGGAGGAGTTATTTTTAGGAAGAATGTTAAACAAATAGTTATAGCTTCTTCAGGCATGGTTGTAGCTTGTTATGAGTCATCTAATCATGGGATATGGTTATGGAACTCTGTCACTAAGCTACGTATGATAGATGGCATTGAAAGGCTATAAAAGATATACTGTGACAATAAATCGGCAATGCTATATTCTAACAACAACATAAGCTCTACAAAATTAAAGCATATTGACATCAAGTTTTTGGTTGTTAAGGAAAGAGTTCAGAATGGTTAGGTTTCCAAAGAATACATAGAAACAAACACCATGCTAGCGAATCTATTATCCAAGGGTTTATGTAACACCCTAGGATTTATTAAATAGAATTAGTATGTAATTGGTAGATTAGTGTGCCTAATTGTAATTTAAAGATTTGTCTAATCATTTTGGTGTTTTTCAAATTTGTTTCATTTTTACTCCTTTGTTAGTTTTCTTAAATTCTAAAGTTTGTCAAAAACTACCATGAGTAAATTTTAGCATTTGTTAACTCTTTTGAACAATTTTGATGACTTCCATTTAACTTATACTGTCTACTTTTTATCTTGCAAACCCTAGTCTCCTCTATTTAAACTATCACTCACTCTCACTCTCCTCTTTTTCTCTTTTTCTCCCGTCTCTCACTCACTTTCTCTTTCTCTCTTCATTCCTGTCTCTCCCTCTCTCCATTTCTTGGCAAAAATTTCAATTTTAAGCTCTAATCCTGCTTGTTTCAGGCCAAGAAACAAAGTTCAAGCTACCAAATCTTCTTCAAAATGTCCATTAAAGGTTAACCCTTTTTCTCTAAAGTTTTTGGATTTTCGTTTTGAATCTCTAGTGTATCTTGTAATCCGAGCTTATTTGAGTTTAGATAATCTTTAATCTAAGTTTATAGAACCCAAATCACCCTGAATCTGAGCTTGGTTTGAACGAAAACGAGATTTAAACTATTTTTTACATTTTCCTATTTTTTTCAAATTAAACCTTTGACTCGCATCAAAACTTGTTAAAAAGTGATCAAATGTGTGCTATTATGTTATTCAATCATGTTTTGATGTTACCCATGCTCTAAAAATTAAGAAAAATAGGTTTGATTGAGTTTTGAACTCGGGTTTGATGAAAACTTGAGACCTGGAGATTTATAGATCGCGACAGATCGACAGGCCGAACTCAAAGTTGGGCGTGCCGGATTCAAAGTGATCGAAAGGCCGATATTTGGCAAGCCAAACTTGTGGGTCTGGCAGGCCAAAACGCCATCAACTGCGGTATACATGGTGCGGTCGACCGCACAGCTCACAAAGAGCTGATTTTGCATCACCCGAGTCCCGTTGATTCCAAACTATATTTTAAATGTATTTTACTTGCTTTACAAATTTAAGATTTTTTAAATGTTATCTAAACTATGTTTGAATACCAAGAAAAGCTATGAAACCTTGCGATTAGGCACGGCACACTAAGATACCACGATATAGCATACCAATGTGGAATAATTTAAGATTAGACATTGATATACCTAGTCCTTATTAAATGTGGTGCATGATTCCGTAAAGTTAACATGTAGTGGACAGGAAATACGATGTTTATGTTATCTTATTGAGGTAGGACTCTAGAACCCTTTTTTCTTGGTAGCCATGGTTTTAAAAAGTGTTTCAGCCACGACCTATTTTCCTAAAATATCTTCAAAGTATGATTTTAATATAATTATTTAATTGTTTTTGGCAATTGGTGAATGATGAGAGATCATGATGAACAATGAAGTGAATAATGAATGTAAATGATGAAACTTGGTAATTGAGACCTAAGTAATGATGTAGAGAATCGAATAAGTGGGACATACCATTCGGAATGATATATTAGGACATGATGCCATGATTTAGAGATTGGGTCGTGTAGAGAACGACCTTCGAGGCAGGTCTTGAAACCCAACTGAGCCACTATCGTAGCTTCATATTTGGCTTTGCCTAGAAAATGATAATTGATATGATGACAAATGACTAATATATCGTAACGGTGAGTATGAGAGCAGCTGATTATATTTACTACTCTTGATAAATTTTGTTTACAGTAATGCTATTTCCTTTATTTAAATTTTATTTATACTTCATTTATTTAAATTGATGTTTTCAATGATTAAGTCCTACTGAGCCTTTTGCTCACTACTTTATTGTTTTGAACTTCCCCCTTCAAGGTGGTTTGCAGTATACCACTAACTAGGTGCAGTGGATCATGCGAATGGACCATAGGAGCATTATTTAAGTTATTTATTATATGACCAAGGCAAGTAGTTATTTGGTATTTATTTATTTATGATTGGACTTTGGTTTGGATCTTCTTTGTGTAGTAAATGTGTGTGTGCACTATATGGGCCGGTATTGGACCGACCCGTTCTCGCTAGATTTATTTTTAATTTGGTTTTTAAAAAAATCGACGTTACCCCTAGCCTTATTTCATAGGAATTAAAAAATGGTTTTCATCAAAAATTAAATTTGCCAAAATTTTCATAAATAACCTAATAATCAATAGGCTAGTTTAGGTAATATTATTTAAAATAATTAAATTAGACTGCCACGTCACTACTCCCGGATTGGGTTCGTGACAGTTTACTGGTTAGACTAGGTGTCCTAAGGATTAAAAAATATAGTAGTTTTTAGAGGCATTTAATCAATAAAGAGTTTATTATTTATTTTTATATATCAAATGTTGTCCTCTTTATGGTCATTTATATTGAATATATGATAAGCAAACAAAAGTCTAAGACTGTCAGTCTAAACCTTTAAGATTGTACATATGATGGACGGATTATGCAAAAATATGAATCTTAAAGGTGATAGTCTAAATGATAAGGTCCGCAATGGAGAGAATAAAGTTGAGAGCTTTATTCATATTAAAATTGTTATATTGTCAACATCCCTAATAGGAAATAACTTTTCTTGGTCATCAGAGTTAGACTTTGCAAGTAAAAATATTGGTATATTGTCATAGGTGATGATATATTGGATCAGGACAAAAGTTGAATTGATTTAATTAATAATTATATTTGTTTAAATTAATTCACTTTAGACAATCATATGTGTTGTATTTGAATCCTGAAATGAATTAATGGTCTCGTATCCTTAACTTATGTCTTTTGATGTACCAAAGGGTGACATTTTGAATTAGATGATAGTATGCATACTAGTACATTGGAGACACAACTCTTGATTGACGTAGATTTATTATTCATAAATATAGAATCCATAGCTCTTTTATAGAGTTAATGATATTCTCTTATAGGCATTATCTTATAATTGAAAATTGGAGCACTCAACCATTTGATACATAAGTGTAACTAAATGATATCTTATTTATAAATAATAAGTATTCCAATGGTGAGATAATAGAACATAAATAAAAAATAATTCGAAAAGTAAAATAGAATTTATTCTTAAGCCGATTATGAATATCCTATAGGGATATTATACATTATGATATATCATGGACTATAAACTTATTGGATTTTCGTAATTTCATACAGTTTGAGAGTATAGCTTTAAGCTTTTGGTGGAATAGATTAAGAGTTGATAATTATAAAATGAACGTATCAGGGACATGTTATTTTATAATTATAGAAGGTTGATCTATAAATGTGTATCGAGACCTCTTTGCTAGCACATAATATTTCCTATTAGATACAGCATATTTTTCCTACATATTGGTAACTTAAGTTAATTTTTAGATTGGTTTAAATTCAGTTGATTGGATTTAATAATTCATGTTAGTTTGTTGATTAAATTAATTTTATGAATTAATTCAAGATAAACATATTGAATTATTTGAATATATATTTTATTTGATATGAGATTATCTTTATATGATTGTTTTAATCAAATAGCTTATTTGTTGGATTATTTGAATTAAAATTAAGACTCTATCTAAGATTCTTGTGTATAATAAGATATAGAAACTTCCAGAACTAGGAGGACTGGCAGGCCGATGCCTTCGTCCGGCCGACTAATGGAGTGCAACTTAGTTACAAAAATAACACAACCGGCAAGGCGATTGAGCGATATCCTATTATACATTTACACCCATTTTGATATGAATTTTGACCCAGTTTTGAATTTAGAAGCATTATCTAAGTAGCATTGACTCCCTACCAGCCACTAAAAAAAGATACTTGTTCATATTGTTATTTAGATCACTAGAGAAATTTAAAGAGAGAAACTCTGAAACTCTCATAAAGCTATTGTTCAATATCCCAAATCTTAGCTCTTGGTTTTCTCTTGTGGTTGGAAGGAGGCATTACAAAGAGGACAATTGAACGACATGTGCCCACTCGCATTCTGATCGTGGAAAAAAAAAAGCAAAAAATACTAATTGGTTAAAGTTTTTCTAGATGCAATTCTCAGTAGCAGTTTTGTTGAAGTTTTTCTAAGAGGTACATAAGATCTTAATTAATTTATATTATAGTATGTCAAACTAGTTTGGAAAAAAGCTTTGATTTAAAATTTTAAAATTCCGTTACGTTCATGTTTTTCCAACATTACCACCCAATATCTTTCATAAGCATATTGCTCATATGGGTGTTGGTTTGTTTGATGGCACTTTAGTTTAGTGGGAGTTAACTTTAGATGTTCTATGTTTTCAAAACATTTATATGTTTTGATTTTCTGCAGAATAAAGTTGATGGTTTATAGTTTGTCTCCAAATTTGTTTGTTTTCTATATACAACTTTTGCATTGTGTTTAAAGATTTCAAATTGATCTCATTAAAGAATAAAACATGACCAGTTAGAAATAGGCATGTATAAGATCACATTGCATGTTATTTCTATGCTATGCACCCATACTTGATCTATGTCATTGAATATGTTGGTGTGGTGATCATTGATGATCTAATTACGATTTTATGTAACGAAGCTTGCTTTGATCCCATGCCAATATAGTAGATGAACCAGATTGATATTTCAAGGCAAGATAGCATTTTTAGTGCGCACTCAAGACTATATAATATAATTGTTTTCGGAAACATATGTAACCTAAGTGGGAGATTGTTGGTTTTATTTAAGACCCTATTATAGGCTTACATATTTAAGTGACAATTATATTATAGGCTATCTAATTTAATAGGGCCAAATAAGTGATCTATTATTTTGGTCTCTACAATATCTATTAGGTATGAGCTTTAAATGTGTAGAAATCTAATACTAGTCAAATTAGGAATAATGAAATTCTATTTGACTTATTATATAAAGGAGTTGTAGTCCCAAGTCAAATCATGCATACAATTTGCTTTTTTTCTCTTTCCTCATTGAAAAGAGATAATTTTTAAGCACTAAAAACAGATTTGACTGTGAAAGACTTCATCTTTCTCAATTTCATTATCATGGATTCAGGTACTGTGACACCCGTTATTCTCCTAACGGGTATTGAGGTAATTAAATTAATTTTTAATGTATAAAAAAAATTGCTTCATTTAAATTTATTTTATAATATTTATTTTTATCTATTTTTAAATTTTCTAAAATTCTCATATATTTATTTAGTATGATTACTAAAAAGTCTTAGAACTTCTAATAAATCTCAAAAATGTTATATTGGCATTATGTGTGTTAAAGTCTTTAGATGAGACATAAGGATATCTTTTCCAACTACTCTTGACCCTCATTTTCTTTATTTCCTCCGTGACATGCTTCAACATGTCTCCTCTATAATTGTTTCTATCACTTCTCTTCAAAGACTTCATCTTTTCTTCCTTTCTCTTCCACGGTTCCCACACTCTTCTTCTTATTTCTTTGCTGAAGCAAAATACTTAGAGAACTTCTTCAAGGCAGCCATAAAAATCAGCCACGATCACCTCCATTTGAGCAAGAATTTCAGTCATACCGAACTAAAGGAACCTGTTTTGAAGCCATTTCAAGCTTCCAACTAACCATAATCCGAGGTTAGAATCTTATGAACAAATTTAGTCTTTCATTTATAAATTTTCTTTTATACTAAAGGATTATTCAAATTTGCGTTCTTAAACCTAATTATATGTTTGTTGCTATTTTGGAGCATATGTATGAAGTCTAAGTGTATATGCCCTAGACAGAAAATTTATATTGTTAAACTTTGTAATACCTCTATGGGCAGTGGTTATTTCTTGAAATTCTAAGATTAAATTAAAATGAATTTTATGAATTGGTTTGCATATTTGAAAAGTAGCATCCTAGGCTTTCTAACGAGCTATCATAAACCTAAATCGGAGTTGTATTTTATTTTCTAAGAATTATTCAATTTTTGTATTGGAAACTAGTAAATCTGCCAATTTGTTATGGTATACCAGCTGCTAACCTGAACCAAGAACCCATCTTTGCTCACCACCTAATTCTTTAATGTCTTGCAACCTTTCCAATATTATCCTAAGTGATTGATGAATCTTATTAGGGACTAAAACATATAGATTACTTGTTCACATTTTATATTGTGTTAAGACAAAAATTGTTTACTGTGGTATTCAAAAGAGATTTATATAAAAGCTTTAATGGCATACTAGTAAGATAGGTTTACACATGATTTATTTATGAATGTAGTTGTATGTTGTGCTTTAGTTTTAATTGTCCTTATGCACGCCTTAGGATCAAGGGAGTATGGAGCTAACGTTAACTGATTCCAGGATTAAAAGATTGTTGATAAGCTTAAAAGGTAGGGATTCTATTACTCATCTTTTGTGAGGTTTTTATAGAATTAAAATTGATTGTTTTGCCGCAATATATATATATCTATGTTGAACTGATATTATATGATTATCACATATGAAACTATGACATGGACTCGTCTTGTATTGTACGGCGAGGAACATAATGAATTGACACATGTTATAAATTGAGAAGCATGGTTAGGAAAACTGACTCTATTAATAATGATTTAATATAGAGAAATGGTGAGACATGAAGAGGGCGGCGATTACGTCCTTGGGCATGAATACCCTAAAAGGTAAAATAGGGGGAAGGTGATGACGCTTCCTTGGGTTGAAAGTCCCAGAACACACTGTACAGGAATCGATTTGGTGAGGACTCGGGGCTTGATGTCCCCTCACCGGAACACCCTTGGAATGTTTATAGGGTGATCAAGTGCGCCCATTTGGGTCTCGATGAGTTGAGTGATACTCAATTTAACATGGATACCTAGGAACAATGATGATTGGTAATATTTGTATAAATGTGTAATTATGACACTTGGTAATGATTAACTACGGTATCCATAAGATGTGATCATAATAAACCTCATAATCTGAAATATGATGTGACTTACTAACCATGCAGATTTTAATGTGGTAATGATAGAGGTGAGTAATGGCTTTCTCTACTGAGCATAGTGTCGCTCATTCCCTTATGTTTATATCTTTTCAGGACTCACTAAGTGTGAGGTGGCTACGAGAAATATAGTTGAGGAAGTGATGTAGCTATATTACATTGGGACTGCTTCAATTGTTGAGAATGTTCTTCATGATAATGTAAGCATCAATTGTTACTTTCTGTGACTGTATTACAATGTGTTGAGGGTTAAAATGATGATGACAACAGTTTATATTATTAAATTTAAGGTGCTACATTAAAACTGTGGTTTATTTGTCGTTTATATTTTTATTTTTGAGTTGAGAGTTTTCATTTAAGTCCCGGACAAATTTTATTTTTAAGGTTTTACTTTTATTATTTATTTTTATTTTATCTCATTAAAAACTGTTAACCCCCATATAGGGGCGTTACAGGTACGCATTCTTAATCATTATTTTTGGTAATTTGGCACGATGATTCTTGGGATTTAAAAATACAGTGATAAATCATATTTACAATTAAATCTAACTAAATCATATTTATGGTTAAATCTAACAACAAAAGGAAGAAATTTTATTGAAAAATATGCATTTAGGGTAAAATATGAAGTATAAAATATTATCAGGGATCTTTTTTTTGATTGATTAAACCTTAAAAAAAAAAGAAAAAGAAAACAAGAGATAGCGCAACACACTACTGCATTATATATAAAGCACAACTGCTTTGTAACTCTATTTTGGCGCTGAAGATGGCGCTCGATTGGAGAGAAAATTCAGCGCTATTTTGACGTTTTTCTCCAAGATGCCGCTGAGTTGGAGATGGCCTGATAAAGTTTAGCCTGCCACAACGTCCATGGTGGAACTAGGCTTCATACAAATTTCTTTACCATCAAATTTGCATAGAAACGAGTGCATGTACATTGAAGCAGGTAGCAATAATATCTAAAGCAGCATCAACAAGTCTCACCTTAATTTCTACAACTAGTTCTAGCCTTACACTTGGAATCAACACGAATAAGCTCTTCACAACACACTTCGCCTTTTAAAAAACTACAATATTCAGTAGGTACTTTAGAGTTACAACCGATATTGTGAATTAGAATCAAAATTTATGTTTCAATTTGATAAGCTTCTTAAAATGTGAGTTTGAACCAAAGTTAAAAAGAGTTTGAATTCATAACTTAAGAAGGAGTGGTTTTACATGTATTGAATTAAATAATTTTTACGTATAATGAATTAAATAATATTTGTTTAGTAATATTTTGATTTATTTTTTCATTCAAATATTTTGAGGCAAATGGAGGCTAACGAAGAAGAGAGCATGTGAACGGTGAGAGATCAGGTTAAACTTGAAGTAAATTTGGGTTAGAAATGAGTATTGAAAAAATTACAATACGTGTCTAAATTATTGTTATAAAACTAAAATCTAACATAATATTTAAAATATTTTAAAAATATCCTCAATGATATAGTAATTATCTTAATGATATTATATATTGTACTATATAATTACATATAAATAATTGTAATGATATCATTATAAGACATTTGTAGAATTTTTACAAATTAGAATTATATTTTAATTCAATAAACGTAATTGGACCAATTGTCTTATTAACCCTATTTGGCCCTTACGTTAGTTTGGATTGAAAGTGGACCAAATACTGGTCTTAGTTTTAACCCACCTTCCCAAACAGCCCATTAATAATTTATTTATTGGTTTATCAATGGTATATTAGTTTCTGGTATATTACCAATTTACTCAGTGCTTTATAGATGATTAACCATATTAGTTAATGATTAACCAATTTTAGTTAATAATTTATTTATTAATTTATCAATAATAAATCATTTATAAATCAATAATATATATAGTTAATTAATAATATGGTAATATTAATGGATCCTATACTACTGTAAAAAAATCATTTCCCAAATCTTGAAAAAGTTTGACCATTTACCTTAAAAAAAAAAAAAAATCAAACGTTTGTTTTAAGAAGTATTTGCCTAATTTTCTCAAAAAAGAAAAAAAAAGTTAAGCGACAAATGGAAATGGGTATTGGCTAACGCTGTATAGTTTGCAACGACAGCCAAAGGCCGGATCAGACAATTCCACCTTCCTCGTTCTTCCAAAACTACTTGAACATGTGGGCCTTATCCTGCGCAATCCCTGCTTATCCTGCGCCCACTCTTAGAGGTTCACCACCACCCTTATTCACCGTCCGTTCAACCTCTCAACTCTCAGTCTCCATCAATTATCAAACCGACAGTCCCTTTATCCCAGAGGTTCGTATTGCTCTCACTTCACGCCAATTTCGAATACCCAGAATTTTTTTAATCTGTTTGCTTGCCCAGAAAGTTTGGGAATTTATGAGAAACTCAAAAGTTTTTCTTTACCCCATTTGGGTCTTTTAGCCACTGGCTCAGTTTCTGATGTTTGTGTTTTAAGTGCTTAAAAGGTTCATACTTTTCTGTGGTAAGGGACTAAAGTGTCATAATTCTTTTTTTGTGTGTGTGAAATGAAAAGGTTGTGGAAGCAGTGGAGTCTTTACATTCAGAGTTCAGAGCAGTGGACAATTTGGTTGCACGCAATACTACACGCGTTCTTAAAGCTTTCCAACGTGCTAGAGTTGGGTCTCATGTGAGTGAAAATGCTTATTTTAGTGAAAGAATTTTTCAACTAGTTATACTAAAAAATCATGGTAGGAACTGATTTTGATTGTTGTGATACATTCATTTGAAGTGGGAAAATTCATATAATGACAAACAATTATATGTGCAAAAGGCATTTTGTGTATGAAATTTTTGCTCCTTGAACTTTCACGAATGGGGAAGTTTCTGCTAACATTTAATTTTGATATATTACTTCCTAAATTTAATAAATTGTTGCTGAGGGATTCAATGTAGACACCCTTGTGCTTACCGTGTGAGCTTGTTTTGGATTTCGGATGACGATGTAGCATGTCATGTCATGTGCACGGGGACATTTATCTCCAAATTTTAACAGCTCTTACAAATTTGAGGGCACTCTGTAACGATTTATAATGTTGAGTTGCTTAAAAGTTCAGGGAAATCTTGCTAATTTACGAAAAGTTTAGAGGAAAAAAAACTCAATGATATATTAAAGTTCTATGGTTGTAAGTCATAGATTCATGTTAGTTTAAAACTTATTATTTTCCCTTATAACAATGCACTTCTTTCTGTTTGTCTACATCCTCTAGATTCCTATTTCACACCCTGACTTGGGAACCCACAAAGCTTTAGTTCTCATTTTCAGCCTGCTTGTTGTAGTCTTTTATCATTACCCTTTAATTATAGTTGTTGGAAATTGAAAATTTTGGTTTTGAATTACTTTTAAATCAGCACTTTGCCGGATGCACTGGTTATGGTCATGATGAAGCTGGGGGACGTGAGGCACTTGACCAAGTCTTTGCAGAAATTGTTGGTGCTGAGTCTGCAATAGTCCGCTCGCAGGTTTGCCATGCATGGTTTTCTTGTGTTTATTTTAGTAGGGATTTTTGCAAAATTGCGTAATTTCTTGTATTCTTTATGTCAGTTTTTCTCAGGAACTCATGCAATAACTTGTGCTTTGTTTGCCTTTTTAAGGCCAGGCGATGAGGTGAAAAATCTGTTTATTTTTAACCATACACACACACATTTTTTTTGCAAGATTTCTTGTTTTTTATCAGTTTAGACTAATTTATTTGTCAGCTTTTGGCAGTTGCTGGTGCTCCTTATGACACATTGGAGGAAGTTATTGGCAAAAGGGACTCTCGTGGAATAGGATCCCTAAAGGATTTTGGAGTAAAATACCGAGAAGTTCCAGTGAGTTACTTGTTTACGCAAATCGAATTCCTAGTTATGCTTTAATGAACCATCTTATGTTGATAAATTCTAGCTTGCTGAGGACGGTGGACTTGACTGGGATGTACTTTCAAGGGCCTTGAAACCTGACACGAAATGTGCGCTTATACAGAGATCACGCGGCTATTCTTGGCGTCAAAGCTTAAGCGTACGTGAGATAGGGCGTGCGATAGAGATGATAAAAGTAAGCTTATCAAGAAAGCCATTCTGAATTAATCTACAATATGTTTGTAATCGGAGAATATCACATGCTGTCACGTCTTGATCCCTAAATATTTAACCAGCTAGCGTTTTCCTCTCATTCAACAGAAGCAGAATCCTAACTGTTTGGTAATGGTGGATAACTGTTATGGCGAATTTGTTGAAAGTATTGAGCCTCCATTTGTGGTATGTTGTATATTTCACATCCCTTTCTTACTATGCTTCTGATAAAAGGGATAATGAAAACAAGATATTGTCTATCATTTGTAGGGCGCAGATTTGATTGCTGGAAGTCTGATAAAAAATCCAGGCGGAACAATAGCGCCATGCGGCGGATACGTTGCGGGGAGGGAGATGTGGGTGAAAGCAGCAGCAGCTCGCTTGTCTGCACCAGGTCTTGGAGTAGATTGTGGTTCAGCTCCTGGCGATATTATGCGGTCCTTTTTCCAGGGATTGTTCCTTTCACCTCAAATGGTTGGAGAGGCGATCAAGGTCTTATATTCTGCAGTGCTCTGTTCGTATTCTGATTGTACTTTTGTTACCACCACTTTGCACTGATTTTTTTATTCTCTTGGAAACTATAGGGAACCTTTCTGATAGCTGAAGTAATGGCATCAAAAGGGTACAAAGTTGAGCCAATTCCTCGTGTTCCTCGCCACGATACTGTACAGGTATGTACAATAATGAATCTTGAAACCTTTTTATTAACTAACGCTGTCAAGTATGCCTAACTAATCGAGTTAGCTAGTTTGTGAAAATGATATTTTTCATGCACGTAGCAAAGTGATATTCTCATTTATTCTATCACATTACTTTACGTATTTCACTTTAGTGCTATAAGGTTAACACATATTTTCAGTATGTAAGAGTGTTAATATGGATGTTGAGAAATTTAAGAATTTGTCAAGGAAATGAAATACACTTGATGAATTTGTTTGAGAAAAAATTTTCAGATTCGTTGTACGCTCCAATGGATATGACCTTCAAGGAGATAATGGTCTTCATTTCAGTTTTCATGGATTTTTTTTTTTTGACTTTCTAGTCTTGTTTTCTTTCTTTTTTAGTTTTTAGAGGAATTGTCATCCTCTGTCCTTTGTAATTGATTTTCTTACCAGTGTAACGAGTTTTCTCTTTGAAAAAAAAAAAGAGTAAAGTTTTGGAAGATTGTTAGCGCAAGAAACATGAGAAAAAACTAATTTGTTGCAATCCTTTTCAGGCTGTAGAGCTTAAAACCCGTGAGCGTCTCCTTGCGTTTTGCGAGGCTGTGCAAAGAAGCTCCCCAGTAGGGTCATTCACTAAGCCAGTGGCTGGTACAACTCCAGGATATGCCTCAGAGGTCTGGCCACACCACACACATAGCTTTGGATTCAGTTGTACTATCTATTAAAGATGGATCTTTTTAAAATTCCCATCTTAAAACATTTCACAGGTGATTTTCGCCGACGGGACTTTCATTGATGGGAGTACAAGCGAGCTCTCATGCGATGGACCATTGAGGGAACCGTATGCGGTGTATTGCCAGGTACATCATGCGTGCTTAATTCACACTAATTTCTTCTTCTCTTTCCTACTCAAAAACATATTCTTCGAATTAAAAGAAGGGTAAGTTTGCGATTGACTCATTTCCTCGTTCAAGAACCGTAACCCCAAGTTCGCTCAAACTTAATTTCCGGTGCAGGGCGGCACACATTGGACTCAGTGGGGACTAGTTCTTGGAGAGGTCTTGAAATCCATATGATATAAAAATAATTTTCCGTGACAAGGCAGTGATATTCATCGAGAGACATTGTTACCATTTTTATCAATCGGTCATTGATTAGAATTGAGAAGAACTACACCCGTGACATAGCTGATTAAAACAAATGACTGCCACCAACCGTTGCTGAAGGCTCAACACAAGGTAAAAATATGTGAACTTCATTATATAATATTTGCCTTAATGTTTCTAAGGTGTGATATGAATAACACTTATTTTACGTTTAGCTGGATTTATTAAAAAAAAAAAAAAGCTATCAACATTAATAGCCTTTGAAATTTGGGGTTTCTCTCATTTTGCCTTCTAAACGTTAAAACCACCTCTTTGCCCTCTAAACTCTCAAAACTCTTCACTCAGCCTACTCTATCCGATTTTCTGTTAAAACAAATGGAATTAAGCTCATGTAATTCACTCATAAGTTATGCAGACAAAACTTAGAAGTGATAAAATTTTATTTTTATCCTTACACGTGGCCCATGTTGAAATCACGTGGTCTTAATTATATTTATTTGAATAAAAAATCAGATGGAAGGGGCTAAGTAAGGAATTTAAAATTCACGGAGCAAAGTAGGAAGACCTCAAAATTCAAACGTCATTAGTGTTAATAATCCTATTATATTTGCCTTAATGTTTCTAAGGCTAATTCTTGGACGAAGTTAATATGACATGAATAACACTTATTTTAGGTTTAGCCAGAGTAAAACAACAGCAGCAACAATAACAACAACAACAACAATAATGAGTAATAGTGTGACATAACCTTTTAAGTGTGGTATGAATAAAAACTATGTTTAAAAATGTGACATAACATGTAATTTTTTTTTCCCTGAAAATTTCTCGTCTTCAATTTAATTTTTGTAATTGCTAAACTAAATGTTGTTACTCCTTTGGTCAGGGTAGGGGGCTTAGCTTATTGCTTGCAAAGGGAAGTTCAGGCTACAAAATATCAAGTTGAAGCTGAGCTGACAAGACAATATTTGTTTTGTAGTCTTTATTATTTTTAGTTTTCCCCTAGATTTTTTTTGTTTTTTTGATCGAGCACTTTTTTTTTTCTTACTTTTCTCTGAGTTATTCACTTTAGCGGTTGTTTTTAAAAGTGGGACTTGAAATTCGACAATACATATATTCATATCGTTATATTTATATGGAAATAGGGGGTTTTTAAAAAAAAAAAGTCATCATTTTGCTTTCATTCAAAGAGGAAAAGGAGCTGGTGTGCGTTATAAATAAATAAATGAGAGAGGAAGAGAGAAAGAGAAATTAAAAAGAAAAAGAAAGAACGAAATGAAGAACTGAAGATCTTATCAAAGTATAAAAAGGACAATGTCAACGGTGGCATAAAAGACAAAGTAAATGCGGTGAGCGTGGATCGAACACGCGACCTTCATATCTACCGTCTGACGCTGTCCCCACTGAGCTATACCGGTAGGGGTTGCATAGCTGCCCTTTTCACATAGAAGACAAATTATTTAAAAAAAACTCACCTCAGTGACTAATTTGCAATAAAATGCATGGAAACGTAATTGAAACTATAGGTTAAAACTAAAATAGTATAATTTATGAGTGTTTTATATTGCATCAAATTTAACTTTATACTGTAACATATAACGGCTTTTATTAGTTCCTATTAAGTTGTCAAATGAAGTCTAAATTTTATCAAATGAAGTAATTGCACAAAGTGTCTAATTTAAAGACCTTGAGTCTAAAAATATCGATTTTTTACAATATTACAAATATGTCCTCTTTAAAAAAATTATGAACTTGTGATGCTTGCTATGCCCTTTTTACATATTTTAAATATATATGTATTTATATATTATTTTTCATAGTTATTTATAATTATTAAAGAATTTATAATCATATTTCATTGTGATAATGAATAAGTGATCCTATTTCATTAATATAAAAATGTAACCATTATACTTTTATTTGTTCATCACATGTGTATGTCTATATATATATATATATATATTGCCCAACATTGATAATAAAGACAATTATAATTTAAAATTACAAATTTTCATAATAATGAATATATTCATAGTTCTAATTCATTATCATAAAAATGCAATCATTATGTTCTGATCATTGATCATATATATATTTTAGTATTCAACATTAATAATGAAAATAATCATAATTGTAAAGTTACAATTTTTTATGATAATAAAAGAAAGAATTTATAATCTTGTTTCATTATCATAATAAATACAATTATAAAATTATTTTAGTATGAAATTTTAAAAAATTATAATCTTTTATATATATATATATATATATATATATATATTTTGCTATACCACTTTGGTAACAATAAAGGTTGTTATTATGCTCATAAACACAATTTTTAATGATAATTAATATAATTATATTTTTTTCATTATCATAAATCTATAATCATCATACTCTTATTTGTTGATCATAAAGTTTCTATATATATATATATATATATATATATATATCATTTTCCATAATCATATATAATTATTAAAGAATTTATAACCATGTTTTATTGTGATAATGATTGAATTTATAATCCTATTTCATTAATATAAAGATGCAGCTATTATGTTCTTATTTGTTGATCATTTGCGCGCGCGCGTGTTTATATATATATATACACACACACACACACGAAATTGAGATGGGAGAGGGGAAGAAAGGAACAAGAGTATAAATTGAATAAACTGAAAGGACCAAGAGAAAAAAAAAAAAAAAGGGCATATCTGGAGAAACCAAAAGAAAAAAGAGTTTATCGCTTGGTTGTAAACATAAATACTATTGGTATCTGATCGCATTGACTTGAACTGTCTATGAAAATCAAGATTTATGGTTTGAGCATATGGAATTCTAAAAAGTTGAGAGATGTTAGGTGCTTAAGTTCAGTAACTTAGGAAGTGTTTTTAAACATAGGATGTGGTTTCTTTCCCTCTGACGTTTTACCTCAAATTGGCAGGGGTGGATCACAATCATTTTTGAACCAGAGGGACAAGACTATGGCCAAACTAACAAGACTTGCCATCGGTGTCAACAATAGAGGGTTTGATGGGAGGGCCCCGGAATCACCTGCAACGTTTTCGAATCAGGTGAGTCAGTGCTGCTTTTAACTACTCAGAGTGCCTGTTATCTTTGCTTGTTGGAGGGGGCAGAAAAGGGAGAACAATTATAGGAGTCATATTTTCCTTTGTTAAAAAAAAAGAAAAGAAAGAAAAGACCTGAATTGTTTAATGGGGATTATAGGTACTTTTTGCATATGGGAGAATTTGGTTTCTGCTTCTTTTGTGTGGTGGGCACAGGATCCATCACAATCAGTATTCATAAGACTGGCAAAATTTTATATCAGCGGAATGTTTGGTTGGCTTCTTTCTTGTATGATCGTGGGATGTAAGCACTGGCTGCGTAGAGTTACCTTTCGTCCATTGTTTTTTTTTTTCCTCAGGGAATATTTACTCAACTCTCGGAACAAATTTCCACACTAAATGAGAGGATGGATGAATTTACATCTCGCATTGAAGAAATGAACTCCAAATTTGCTGCCAGAAAAGTCTCAGGCGGCCAACAAAATTTGGCATTGCAGGCTGAAGCCAATGGCTCTGGACCGACTTCTCATTTTGTCAATGGCTTAAGCAATGGTTCTTTGACTGGGGCTCTTCTGCCCAACTCTTCATCTTCTTCTCAGTTGGCCAAGGAGTCCTCACTAATGGAAGAGGTGATACAATCATATTGTCTTTGTTTTTACTTATCTTCATATTTTTCTAGAGAGTTAACATGGGAGTTTAATTTTGTCATATCTTCTGAAGATGAAAATTACACCGAAAGCTGAAAGAGTTACTAAAAAAAAGTTGATCATCCATCACCTTGAAAAATCATCTGAAAAATAATGTTTTGTCAAAATTGTCGATGTTATAGTTAACCGAATTTCAAGGCTGCAGATTTGAGCCATTGTAAGAAGTCTGCAGCCAATGAGCATGATGTTTAAGTAAAAACAGTCTCAAGTTACAACAATGTCCAAGTTTAAACAAAGCACATTGTAACATAACTACCATTTACTTCTACAAATGTTTTTGCTGCGTGCAAAGCTATAGTCGATTTTTCTCGAGATTCTAGTCTAGTGCCTGACCCTTTTTATAGTCTCTTGATTCTTCGCTCTTCAGAACTGATGAATGGTTAGTGTTTTTGGAAAATTGTTGAACATTTACTAGCTATTTCGCGGGGGCAGCGTCAGGCCATGCTCCAAATAGACAATCTGAGCAATCTTCTGCGCGACTTCTTGGGGGAGAGATCCCGCCAAGGAAGAATGAAAGGGAGCAGCAGAAGCATTGATGGCGATTCAATAACGGTTCCTCTTTTACTAACCTTGGGACTTGGTGGTTTAGGTGTTCTCTTGTTCAGAAGTCTAACTCGGCAGAAATAGAACTCAAGCGGATACAAGGTCATTTTCAGCTTACTTGGAATGCTGAAAGGAATAATAATGTTTTCTTAATATACGACATGGTGTATGTATGTTGCTACGTTGTATATAGCCTGTGTAAATAGGTGCTTAATAATGCTTTTTTTTCCAAAAAAAAAAAAAAAGTTGTCGTTTAATACGCTTTCATTGGCAATATATACGAAAGGGAATAATTTTACGATATATTCTAACAGTCTTATTTGGAGTTCTTGGTAATGGTCTGTAAGGCAGTGCCAAATTATAGTGTTAATATCAGATTTAGCATACTAATAAGAAAGTTGCTATTTTTAGTATTAAATTTTGTATATGCTAAATTTGCACTTTTTAGATGCTATTGATATATTTTATTTTTTTATTTAATATAACGTTGTGTTTCACTAGAGGGTCGTTCTATTTACACCCCACTTAAATATTTACACCTTTTTGAAAATAAATTTTCATATTACTAAAAAACCCTTCGATAAAATGACAAAAAATGACAATTATAATTAACCTAATTATATAATTAAATTTTTTAATAAATAGAAATTGACGATACATTTTTTTATTTTCATACACACATATATATAAAGAGAAAACCTTAATTTTCACCGTTCAATGATTTTTCCAAAAAATCATATGGAGGTATCATCAATTATTCTCTTTTTCGGTTAATATTCAACAATTTCCTTGAATTACTTGCATTTTTAGGGAGAATTACTTGCTTTTACATAGGGGAGTAATATTAAGCAATTTATGATAAGTGCTTGTTTAGTTAAATAAGTAGATGTAATAATAAATAAATAAGATTTTTTAAAATATATATAATTAATAGATATGCATTTTTTCAATAAATTATAGTAAATATATATTTTTTAATGTAAAAATTTTCTTTATGTATGAAAAAAGCTTAAAAAATAAAGAGATAGAGAAATAAGAATATTAAAATAATGAAAAAATAGTGGGTGTAAAAAGAAAAATGAAATGAAAGAAAGTAATGATCTTAAGGGTAGTTTTAAAACTATAAAGGATGTAATAAGTAAATTTAATTATTTTAAAATTATAAAATTGATGTATTTAGAAAGAAGGTATCAAGAGTTAAAAGAGACTGCAAGTAAAACCACCCTAAAATTATTCAATAATTGCGAGTTTATTTTAAGCTTGAAATTTATAGGAAAGCATTGTTAAAGTATTCAAAATAATATTATGCATCAACACAAAAATAGAACATGTCAAATATGTATTTTCATACTTTTTTTTTCCAACCAATATAACATTCACGAAAACAATTACGTTCCTTGTTGCATTGGAGATAATTTAGTCCGTACTATTAGTACTATAAATTTACTCCGTGTTATTAGACAGCAAATTCCTTTTTTTATTATGGACAAATTAATTTAAGCCATGGAAATTTTAGGACCAGATTTAAATCTCTTCTTACAATGTGGTCCACCGGATTAGCTTTTTCTTCTAATCTTTCATGTTTTCTTCGTTTCGATTCTTGTAAACACAAAACACTAGGATGCAAATCCTTTACTTACCAACTTAGAGGTATCCCTTGTGGTTCGTAGGATTTCACCCCCAAAAAAAAAAAAATAAAATAAAATTGTTGCACTTGAAAATAGGATTGTTTTCATAAATGCACCCTGAATTATGTACTCTAATTCGAGTTGCCTCTAATTTTTTAAAACCGTTCAAAATGCTCCATGATCTATATAAAACCATTCAAAAGGCCCATATCGTCTATAATTTTAATAAAAATGATCACGTGGCACTCATTTTAAAATACTAAAAACTTAATTAAGCTAACAAAAGAAATTAATTATTAAAAAATAATAAACAAACTAAAATCTAAATTTTAAACAATTAAAAAAGTTATTCCTAACTCCAAAATAATTGTTGAGCTCCCCTAAAAAAAAAGGGGGCAGGCAGCCTTCCTGCATGGCCACGTCCCTTCCCCTTCCGATGTCTCCTTTTTCACCATTTTGTGTTCGGAAAAATCAAGTCATGGATGTAGATCACAGTCCACCAAGTTCCTCCCCTTCGTCTCAAGCTCTCCTCCGCCTCCACCATCAGCCAGTTGTCTATCACCACTCACGAGTCCTCTTCCTCCCTTGCACTTCACTCCTCGGCACCTCAACGGCCATAGTCACCCATCCGGAGAAGATGTCGATCTCGATCATACCTTGCGAACCTTTATTTTAGATGGGTGTTTAAGGTTTCTTATGGGTTAATTTAATTTCAAATGCAAATGCCAAATCATTTTTTTCTTTTTTGTTTCTTTTTTCCTGGGTGTTTTCATAAGCAATAACCCAAATTATTATACACGGTTTCCATGAAAAATAGGGATCAATAGCTATAAAGGTTGTTAGGGGGTATGCTTGGCTCTCTTCCCAAGGACCTTGCCTCGGCTTGTCGACTACACCTGGTCGGACTTAGTCATTCCAGAGTTCTAAGAACTCCCAATCGATCGGCAAGCATTCCCCGAGGTCGTCTCGACACCGCTTCGACCACCACGCGAGGCGTTGGCCTCCTTGAGAAGAACGTGTGCCCGGCTCGGATTGTTATGACCTGAAGCTGGGTGATGAACCATTCAAAAGGCCACCACATAGCTTCATTGCACCCCCTAGATGGGGGTTGCCCCTCATCTGAGATCATGGCACATGTTATTTATCCACTTGACACTACTGTACAATGTACCCAAATCATAGGACGGACCTGTCCTACATCCAGTTTATATGAGGCAATATAAAGATAGCATTAACTCTACCTTTAAGGTAAGTTGTCTTTCTCATATCTACGCTACCTTCTCTTTTGGTTGAACAGTTACCTAAACATCAAAGAGCCCTTGGTTAACACCACAACAGTACCCCTTTGACCTCTAAGATGGACAATATAAGTAGTTTGACCTCTAAGATGGACAATATAAGTAGTTTGACCACTTTGCGCCGTTGCACGTGGTGTTAATTAAGAGCAAACCAGCAACAAAGGTTCTTCTATCATTATATCTTGGCTTTTCCCTTGTTTGCAACCGACTAAGGGATGGACTGTAGCAATAACGTGAAAGGCCTTTCCTTGTGGGAACCCATGACTTTTCATGTAGTGGAAGCAACTTGTTAAATCTTCATTCATAAGTAGGTAATTACGTTTACTTTTATCTCATAAGGTCATGGGTTAATTCATGGCACTCTCGAAAGAAAAAAAAAAAAATCTGATATTCGGTTGGTGTTTGACTATGGAAGATTAGAGTTTTGGTTCAGAGAGTTTGAGGAAGAATAAAAAGTTCGTTTCATTTTGGGGTTTTCTCTTAATTTTTTAAAAAAAGATATTATTTATTTATTCTTTACTTTTTTAATATTTAATCTGAGTTAAATGCGATTAAATCCCCTTTCTTAATTGTTAAAGTTGTGCCACATCAGCATTTTTGTTGAAATTATTAACAGCAATGGATAGAAGGGGCACTTTGAATGGCTTTTCATAGATCGGGTATTTTGACCAATTTTAAAAAATCAAAAAACAACTTGACTTAAATTATGATACATAGTTCAAGAAGTATTTATGAAAATAATCCTTAAAAATAATATAGCTAATAGATTTGTAATAGATTTGAATCGCAGTTCAACCTGCATACAAACCGAAGTTGGAGCTATTGCTGTACCCCTTTCTAGGTTGGAAAAATAAAAGGCACACCGATTCGAGAAGAGGACATTATGATACAAAACCGAAACACCGTACATTCGAAACATAAAACGAACTACATCAATCAGAATGCAGAAAATTGGCTATATTAGCAATTAAAAAAAAAAAAAGAGGGTTGGGGGGCGGGCTGGGGGTGGTCTACATAGCTATATCAGTAAATAGAACAAAAAAAAAAAGGACAAACAATTTGGTTCTCTCAGAAAAGAGTGGCCGCAAGTTCAGAGACCTCAGATGCAACTTGGTCATACTCTTTTTGTAGCTTCTCCTGTTCCTCTGCGGCCAATTCTACCTTGCCATTGGTAGGCTTGGTCATAACCAGTACACAGCAAGTTGGCCGCTTTGTGGCCCCTGCGTTTGCAAGATCCTAAGAAAACAACATTTGATGGTATTAGACTAACATTACTTCACAATGTCAACAATACCATCTAAGAAAACCGTGATGGTCCTAAAAATGTCGGCAGTGGCTCTGGGTACACCAGTCCGACATATGTGTAAATGAAAAAGGGTGTACCATGGTTGTATTTATTCTAAGTAACCTTAAAAGAATTTACTTATCACAGAATAGTGTCATATTTTTCAAAGTCATAAGTACAGAGTAAATGAGCCTTTTATGAAGAACCAAGAGACAAAACAAATTCTACGTCATACACCCTATATCAGTGTAGGAATGGTCGTTTATGAAGTACCGAAGACAGACCATTAAGTTATAAAGTAAAAGTCTAACATGAAAAAGCAGAAATATGGCTACTCTTTTTCCATAAACTTACTTCTTTAGTTTTACGAAGAACCAAAAGACAAAGCAAATTCTATGGCATACACACTATACCGCAGTGTGGGAATGGTCATTTATTAAGGACCGGAGACAAAAGTTAAATTATAAAGTAAAAGTCTCATATGAAAGCAGAAATATGGCTACTCTTTTTCCATAAACTTAATTCTTTAGTTTTATGAAGAACCAAAAGACAAAGCAAATTCTACGACATACACACTATACCACGGTGTGGGAATAGTAGTTTATGAAAGACCCGAGACAAACCTTATATTATAAAGTAAAAGTCTAATATGAAAAAAGCAGAAATATGGCTACTCTGTTTCCATAAACTTGCTTCTTTAGTTTTATGAAGAACCAAAAGACAAAGCAAATTCTATGGCATACACACTATGCCGCAGTGTGGGAATGGTCGTTTATGAAGGACTGGAGACAAACCTTAAATTATAAAGTAAAAGTCTAATATGAAAAAGCAGAAATATGGCTTTTCTTTTTCCATAAACTTACTTCTTTAGAGGGAACATATACGTAGGGAATGTCGTTCTCTTCGCAAAAGATCGGAACATGAGTGATGACATCAATGGGAGAAATGTTCCCAGCTATAACACACAAGCTAACCACAGAAAAAAAGAAAAAAAAAAAAACCATCAAAAACTTAAACAACGGTAAGTAATCCTTACTTTCAGTGAGGAATTCTTAGCAACACAATGATTCAATAAAACAAAAAGCCATTTTCTTTCCAGAAATTTCATTCTGTGAAACAAATAAAACGATGATTTTTCATTCTTAATCAAAATCCCACACCCAAAAAAGAATATAAAAATTTCAACAGAAAAACTAACCCTTTCTGACCACGTTTTATACCCTTGACCACCTCCTTCACTCCTCTCTTCAAGCATTTCTTCTCAGCAGCTAAAATGAAAAGGAAAAAAATTCAATAAATACATAATCATCATCCCAAAAAGCTGATTATCACAATCCACATTCCACATTCAGACAAGAAAAAGGAGAAATTAAAATTCGATCTTATCCATCCAACCGATTTTCCCTCATTTTCTCGGAAAGCAAACAGGTTTTTTACCATTCGTGCATTACCTTTGCGGACAAGCTTGAGGGTTCGCTTGCAGAGCTTCTTTCCAGCAAGAGGTTTTGCAATGGGAGAGAGGACCTGGATCTTCTTCTTCTCCTTCTGGTGCGATTTCTCCGCTTCACTGTCGCTGCCCATCTTCTTCTTCTTCTGCAATGGCTGAGGGAGAGAATCCGTAACTTTTAGGGTTTCTCTGAAAACTTCTAGGGTTTAAGAGTTGGCTTTTCCACGTGCTAAATACCTTGCACGTGTGAATGATCCAAGTGGGCCATCCTGACCCGAACAAATTATGTTTGGGCCTGGGCTCAAGTTTGTAGAGTCCAATTAAATTAGGAGATATTTATGCACACTATCACGTCGTAGATTAACTTTTGTCACTTTCAAAAAACTTTCAATATATATCACTCACAAGAATTAATATAGAGTAAACTATATGTAATGCCCTCAAATGATACTACTTATTAAAACCTCTTTTTTTTTTAACTTTTCAAAACTACCATTTTTTATTTTATTTTTTAAAATTTTAATTATACATTTAGGGCTTGTTTGGTTCGAATATTTTCGATACTCGAATCACGGTTTGAATCATTTTGCTACAGTATTTTCTCTCATAAAAATTTAAATCTTCATTCAAATACTCTATTCAAATACTCGAACCAAACAGACCCTTAATCTTGCCCTTTATGATTCATTATCAAGAATTAAACCCTAATTTTCTCTATATATATATATATATATCTCTCTCTCTTGTCTTTCTTAACCAAACAACCTCTCTCTCCTTTCTTTCTCTCAGTTTTCCCTGCTCTCTCTCCTCTCTTTTTTTGAGTCTCAATATTCTCTCACTCCTCCTCCCTCTCAACTTCCCATGCTCTCTCTCTCCTCTCTTTCTCTTTGCCTCCGTTGCTCTGTCTCTGTGATCTCAGGTGTCGACGAAGACTTTAGGAAGAGACTGCAAGAGCCTCGAGTGATGTGTCGACAACCTTGCGATCTCAAACTCAATGGCAAAGTCGAGGTCCACCAAGTAATAGCGGCTTTGAGTTGATTTTTTGATTGATTAAACGAAGGTATCAAAGAACTCGTAGTATGCCGGTGGAGTCCCACCTTGTCTTGTAGATTGTGGCACTATGCCCTAGCTCCCTCAGGTACGACTTCATGAAGAAAACGCCTCAAATCTCTAGTGGCGAAGTCGTCAACAACGATGGCAACGACGACGGAGGAAGAGAGAGAAGATCCTTATTTCTTCTTCTAGAACAACGATAGTGGAAGTGAGCTCAGCGTCAGCAAGACCGATCCAACCTATAGAAGCCTCAAATCCAACCTCTGTTCATCCCCTGGTTGCTCGAAGCCGACGAACCACGAACACTAAGAAAACCTCTAATCCAACCTATAGAACCCTCATATCCAACCTTTACTCATCCCCTGGTTTTTCATCATAAGTCGTGCTTTAAATTTTTTTTTTGTTCTATAAACCTTTGTTTGTCTATAATATTTTTTATTTTTTTAGTGATATATTATTTGTGATTTGCTAGTTAATGAATGGGAAATTTGAGAGAAAGTTTTTATTATTGCAAAAAACACAAATGAAGTGTTTGAAGTTTTCATTTTATTGTTGTTATGTAAATGAAATGTTTGAAAAATTGTCTAATAGGTGGTGAATAGGATGAAAAAGTATGATGTGTTTGTTGTTTTGTATTTTTTTCATGTAGTTTTCTTTTTTGTTTTTGTACGTGAATGGAATCTGGCAGGTTTTGGGACGAATCTAGTGAGTTTCGGTTAGTTCCTAGATAGTTTTTGGCAGTTTTACCAATTTTTGGGTGGAATTTAGCAGATTTATGTTGGAACCTGCCTGTTTCAAGACGAAATCTGGCAAGGTCTGGCAAGTTCAGGGACAGAGCTTGTCGGATTCCAACGAGTTTCAAGACAGAATCTGTTAGGTTTTTAAAAAATTATTGGAATCTGGTATGTGGTATGTTTTACTTTGGAACCTTACAGGTTCCAGTCCGGCACTTAATGCCAGCAATCGAAGATGGTTGGTGCTTTTTTATTTCAAAGAAAAGATGTTGTAATTTGATAGGTTCCACTTTGTAACCAAGCAGGTTTTAATCCAACACCTCGTACCGGCGACTAAAGGCAGGTTCTAGCGGATTCCAAACAGAACCTGGTAGGTTCTATTTCAAGAGGAATAGTAGCTTGTACTTTTAATAAATCTTTTTTTATTAAAGGGATAGTTTTGAAAAAGTATTTTAGGTGGACAATCTTGAAAAGGTGCTCCTTCAAGAGGACATTTTTATAAGTTGCTCATCAATATAAGAGTAAAGTTATCCCACAAATGGCTTCTGGTAATTTTTCAAAGACTTCTTTCCATGTGGCATATTTCAATCTAAAGTTCAAAAAGGTGCCATATCCATAAAGCCCCCATAAATTAGCTAGAGGTAAACATCGGATGGGTTGGGTAGATTTTAATGAGTTTTCAACTCACCCAATCAAAGCTCGGGTGCGTTGATTTAAATCTAATTCACCCATTAAACTCAAACTTTAAAAGCAACCCACCTAGTTAAAGTTCGGTGGATTAGATGGGTTGATTGGATTGAGCATTATAAAGAAAGAAAAAAAATTAAACTAAAAATTTATGAAAATACTAAATATAAAAAGAAAAAAACCAAAATTTATCACAAATTTGATGTCTAAAAAACCTCAAATACATAAGTCGTTCTAAGAAACAAAACATAATAAAAACTAAGAAAACAAATTATATATTTTTTAGTTAATAAACATCAACCACAACTAACATGTTGTGCAATTGCCAATATCCAACTCCAAGAATCTCATTGAAAAAAAATGAGAGAGGATTTTTTTGGACTTTGAAGTGAAGAAATAGATAGGTAGGGTTGTAAAAGAAACGCAAATGAGGTACGCATATTGGAGTGGAAAATAGTGAAGTCTTTTTTTAATTTTATTTTTTATTTTAAGGGATTATGTAGTGTAATATGTATTGAAAAGTAGAAAGTAGAAAACTAGACATCTGAAATCAAAGAGAAGAAGTCTTTATAAACTATGATACTAAAAATAACGGTTTTTTTTTTCAAAGTATAAGATTATATCAAAATTGCAATATATATAATAAATATATTATATATTTTTAAATTGGGTGGGTTTGAATAATCTTACATCATGAAAAACTTAACCAAAACTAACCCAATGAAACGTCGGATTGGGTGAGTCAATGGAAATTATTGGATTATTTTGGATTTCAATGGATGAGTTAAATCTAATTTATCAGATTTTTTGTTAATCCCCAGAATTAGTAATTAAGAAAAGAGAAAATTACATTATATGCTACACTTTTAAAGTTATGTTTATTCATGCCGCACTTAAAAAAGTTTTCGTCACACCATCATTCATATTACATATTAAGTTATGCCACAAATAAACATGTGTGACTTTTATACAAATTAATTCTTAAAAGATGGCATTTATAAAAATTACCCTTGAGAAAAATTGTTTATTTAAAAACTTTATTTATTTAAAACATTTGTTTATTTATGTCACACCCCTAAAAAAGTTATGCTACACTACTACTCATATTAAATGTTTTAATTATGTCACACTAAACTATTTGTGTCATTTATAAAAAGCAAGTTTCAAAATACGACATTCATGAAAATTTCCCTTAGCAATTAAGTGATATATCACTTCTTTAATATTACTGTGTACTACTACTTATTGTTTGCCTAACTTTAATCTAAAATACTTATAATCAATTATATTTTTATATTACTTTAAAGGTGATGTATTTTAAACTTTCTCTTATAAATGGTAGGAACAATTCCATCAAAGTAGTGCTTTTTAAATTGATCCCAAGTTTGTATAAAATAGGCCTATAAAAAATAGATTTGGGATATAATTGCTGTAACACCCACCTATTTTTATGTAACGGACCACGTTAAGTTAGTAACGATGTTAGGGAATTTTATTACTAAATTATGTTATATGTTATGAAATATGCTTTAAATGTTACTAACTTTTTATGTCAAGTTTTATGACAGGTGATGACCGCTTAGAATCATTGTGCTCAAGTATTCATGATTATTTTAATGTATATTTAATAATGATGTATGATGAATTGAATGTTTTAATGTATGGCATTTAAGAACAGTTCGGCAGGCCGAACAGACTGCCAAAGATCGGTAGGCCGAAGGAAACCATCGGCAGGCCGAACTTGGTGGAACTGGCAGGCCGAAGAAGAAAATCGGCAGGCCAAACACGGCTGACGAGCAGTCAGCAGAAATCTCTCCAAATTCATGGCTAAGATAATTACGTTAAATGAATGATTTATTGTGATTAATTTGCACAAAAATGGAATTTTTTATCAGTTAAGGAAAATAAAAAGGTTTGACTTTGCATTGATTTGTGTTATTTTAAATGGTTTCCTATTTTAAGAGGGCAAAATATGATAAGATGTGATGATTTGTTTGACTTTCTTTTTCTTCTCTCCTTCCTTCACGCCTTGGGCTGTTAAACAGTCAGAAATTTTGACTTAATGAAGGGCAATGAATGTTCATTATGATTGTTACGTTAAAATTTTTTTTAACGGTTCTTTTTCTCAGCTTTTCTCCTCTCATTCATTATCTGAGACGTTTTCTGATTTTCTCTCTTTCTTCTCTTCTTCACGAATCCCATCTCCTTCCCTCTCAAAAATTCTCTGCAAGTATTGAAAGAAAAAGTTATATTTCGTTGGTTAAATTCAAGGATTTTGAAGAAATTTCAAGGTAAGAATTTAGTTTTTATGATGTTTTTGAAAAGAAATTCTCCTCATCAATTTGTCTACAATATCTTTCTTTAGGTATTGTATTTATTTTGAATTTTTAATATGATATGCATGTATATGTTATGAGATGCTTTCCTAAGTTTCAAGCTGTTTCAACGTTTTTATGATAAAATATGAATTTTCTATCTTCTACCCCTCACGGTAAAATTTTACTATTTAATCTTGATGCATGAAAAAAGTAATGTTATTCAATGGGTAAATATGGTGTTTTTCATGATAGTCGTCAAGAATGTACATGTATAATGTATGATGAATGTATTTTATGTTATGAAATTTTTATGGGAATACATTAAGAAAACTGTTTAAATAAATGTTATTTCTGGATTTTGTTTATGAAATGTTATGTATGTTTAAATGATTTTATGATAATGAAATAATTGTATGCATAATAATATGGTGTTTGTATGAATTTTTAAAATTAAAAAATATATATATTTAATTGTTCAAAAATGTGTTATTTAAAAGGTAATTATGTTCAAAATGTATGGTTTGTTTTTATATGCTTAAGATAATTTTTATGATTTAAGAAAAATCATAATAACATGTTTATGTGAAGACAATTTTTATGGTTATGAATTATGTTTGTAATATGAGATGAATGAATATATATATATATATGAATAATATATGAAAGAATGATATATGAATAAATGTTTTATGATAAGTATTAATTTTATTGTATTTTTTTAAATGGATAAATGGCTTGAACACTCAAAGAAGCGAGCACATCGAGACCCCGACATCATCACCAAAAGTATATTAAGGTTAAGTAAGCTAGCGTTAAGGTAAGTACATTTTCACCTGCAACATGACACGTTTACAAGGTTTGATGATGTGTTCACAATGATATTCATGGTGATTTTTATGGTTATTTTCTTAAAGGATTTCTTATGAAAGTTTATCATGATTTAAAGTTATGCATGTATGATGATGACATGTTTTAAAGTATGAAAATTATGCATATATGTATCACCTAATAAGTGTTGCACACCAATGTTATGAAATGATATGTTATGATGTCATGTTTGGTTTGGGATTAGCTACCATTCTCATCTCATGACGGCGCTCCTACAATGATGTTTATGGTGCAACACTTAGGCCCTTAAGATAAAATGGAATAATTTTTAAAATGGTCAGTGTAATGAAAGATATGTTTATATGAAATTATGCTTAAAGCACTTTTATGATATGATGACAATGATGATGATGATGTTTATGTAATGTTTTAAATTGTGAGAATTATATGTACTTACTAAGCATTAGCTTAATCATGTTTTATGTCATGTTGCAGATAAGTGTAAGAAAATTATGGAATAGGTGGAGGACATGGGAAGGCGTGTGAGCACAAGGCACGATGAATTGTAACCGGAAGTACGCCAAGAAGAACGTTCTTATATTTTAAATCAAGTTTTATAATTAGAACATTATTTTTTTTATGTTAAGTTTTAAGAATACTTTAACTATGGTTTTATAAGTTATTTTTATCATTTTAATGAATTTTGATCTTCTGCATTTTTATGAAAGTTGGTTTGTTTTAAAAATTAAGTTTTCTCAAAGATTTTGGCTCGGTCGGCCTGTCGAAGTCTGAAGGTTTGGCTTGTCGGTAATGTTTTCGGCCTGCCGGACAAAGATGAGTTTTTAAGCCAGTTTTGCAATGCTTCTGCCGGCCTGTCGGTTGAGGAACTCCGGCCTGTCGATCATGTTCGGCCTGCTAAAGTCCCAAGTTTGGCCTACCAAACTGTAGGAGTAAGTAAACTTTAAATGTTATGATGATTGATGAGATATGTTGTGATGTTTTTATAAGTCCTGATTTTACAACTTGGTATATCTATTTTATTAAAATAAATTATGATATGAAATGTGTTAAGCAATGTGATTTAATAATGTTAAGTTAATAAAAAAAAATGTATGAATGGATCCTTGTTAAGTATGTTTTACTTTTACAATTAAAAGTATCGTTTAAGTTTTGTATTCATATATATGCTTAAAGTCCAAGTAAGTATGAATGTAAGAATGTAACGACATCTGTAACGTCCGAACTCAGGGGCGTTACAATTGCATTCAACATGTATAGTCAAAGTATTTAAAAAAAAAGGTTAAACGAAGATACAAAGATTTAAAAAAAAAGCTCGCTTTAAATACCTTAAGGCACGCTCCAAATTGAGGTGCACATTCAATGATTCAATGCTCAAGCTTTTTGACCGCCAAAGTGAGGCTTAGACTTTTGTAGTTCGAGATGTACGCCTTGAGGTGCATGAGGCGTGAGCCTTAGAGAAATGCCTATTTTGGCCTAGTTTTAATGAGGACTAGTTTTTTTTTTTTGTGGATAAAATACGAAAAAAATATCATATTTATAAAACTTTTTGAAGTAAAATAAATAGCAGCAAAATTTTACTAGTAAAAATTTTTTAAACTCATAATAAATAGAAAATTAAAAATATTTTCATTGAATAAATTTTTTACTATAAATATTTTCAAAACCTAACGCTACAATTTCTTTTTTTCTTTTTTTCTTAACGTGATAATAAAAAATAGGGAGGTTTTGAAACCCTTACTCCACTAATTGGACACTATTTTCAAGGTTTTTTTTCAAATTTGGGATTAAAATGGTGATAAAATGCAAGAGTAACCTCCAATATTAAAATATTGCATTGATGACCTCATTCATTAATGAATTTTTTTGTTTTCTTCAAAATATCCTTTAGAAATAAAAATTAAAATAAAATGTTACATGAAAATAAAAGAAAATAAGAAAATAAAAATATCTTCTTCCTAAAAAAGCTCTCTTCTTAAACCTACCTAAAAAGGTCATCCCTCTCCACTACTATCGTCCATCACCGTCGTCCCACCAAAAACACCATTTGTGTACCCCCGATGAACGTCCTCCACCATGTTTAAACTCCGGCCATAGATTTCCGCCAATAATGGGAGAGAAGAGCTCAAAAACTTGCCAAATTTTTAAAAGTTAAAACTTAAAACCTCTGTTATATTTCTTAAAACCTTAAACAAAGGGTAGAGGTTGCCTTGAATGGCTTTTGAGAATTTGGTCCTTTAATTTTTCTGCTTCAAAGTTGTATTTATTCTCTAGTACAACATATATAACTAGCTGTTCTTGACCTCAATTAACAGAAGCCATACTGCCGCTGTCTCCAAGACGATTTCATCGGCACATTCACAAACACAGTCGATGTCCACAGAACTTGCTACATATCCGCAAGAGGAATAAGGCATATATATATATACATTTCAGAACACTCATTCAGAGATAAATAAGCAATTATTCTTAGTAAAAAGAGGTGTCTGAATAGTTATACATACCTTAATGCCACCAAGGTTCATGGTGTCATCAGCCCTTACTTGTGCAATGAAATAGCCTCTCATAGTTCTCTTAACGATATTTCCATGCCTCCGAAGGCAATGCCGTTACTTATCTCTCAAGTTGAATAATTCTTCTCACTAAAGTCTGGACCCTTTTTAAGATTCACTATATCAAATGAGAAAAACATTTTGAAACTATGAAATTACTACTATTTATAGGTTTCATTTGAGAGAAAAATCTTACAACAGAAACTTAACACAAGAATTACTCCTAGATGAGATCAATTCCATTACAAATAAGATTAGATTTTGGACCCCCAATGTGTTATAGGAAGACGTTAAATAAGACGAAGCTACACACAGACGAGGATGGACGGTCGCCCTCTTTAAACTTTTTTTTCTTTTTTCAATATTGTATATGAAATTTTATAAAAATTATATTTTATCCCTTAAAATTGTACTCCATCCTTTAAAATTATGATCTACAATTTCTAAAGTTTTATATTTTCTTTTGTTTAATTTTTTTTTTTGATAATGTTAAATATATTCCGCGCGCTCCTGACTATATTTTTTAATTTTTTTATGAGAGGAGAACCGACGTTAACAGAGAGCGAAGAGAGGGAATTGGGTAAAATGTGGGGGAAGAGATTTTTACTTTGACCAGATCCAAGTGAGGGTATTTAAGTCATTTAACACTGAATGAAAGGACCGTAGGTGCGAAAAACCCCTATCTCCATCAACCCCATCTACGTTCGCCTCCACCATCGGCTGCGACTTTCGAGCCTCTCCCCTCTGAGCAGCGACCGGTGACCGGCGATTTGTGGAGTTGTGGAGTTTTCAGGGAGAGAGTAGACAATGCCTACAGTGAGCGTGGGAAGGGATCGTCTGTTCCAAGCCCTAGGGAGGACTTACAGTGAGCTCACCTCATTCTCATCGTTTCTTATCTAATTAATTAATAAAACGAGAATGAAAATAATTAATTAATTAATTTTTTTCTGTGATTTTTCAGCACAGGAAGAGTTTGAAGAGTTATGCTTCAGCTTCGGAATCGAACTCGACGATGTGGTAAGCATTTAATCTTTCTTTTTCTCTTTCTTTTTTGAATTTTACATAATTATTATCGTTTTTTATAGATGGGTGATGTTTTGTCGTAATGTGTAACTCTAAATTGTGTCAGACAACGGAAAAAGCAATTATTCGAAAAGAAAAGCACTTGGACGAAGAAGCCGATGAAGATGAAGATGAAGAAGTTATCTATAAAATTGAGGTCCCTGCAAATAGGTAATTTTAATTTATTTATTTTTTGTTTAATTTTCCACGTAAAAATTGTTAAACAGCTCCATTTTTGTATATTATTATTCTACTTATATAATGATGCGATTTGACAGGTTGTACCACATATTCTATTCTGTGTTCATAAGTCTATACATGTAATACATTGCCTGCATGAGTTTGTTTAATCAAGATTGCCTGCATGATTCTCTAATTGGGTAAATTTCGATTTTCGATTCATTTTGCGTTAGCTTATGACTTGGGTTCTAGTTAACTAGTAATTTCTATGTGAACTTTTCTTGCATTTGATTCCATCACTGTCTAATTAATTGTAGCTCAGACCCTTATAAAGCCGGGAGTGAGAAATAAAAGTGATTTTCTAAGATTTGAGAAAAGGTGATATGTTCCATTTGATGTGTGCACAGATATGATTTGCTTTGCCTTGAAGGGCTTGCTCAGTCCCTCCGCATTTTCAATAAGCAAGATGAGATACCTTCATATACATTGGCTAAGATCAGTTCGGACTCTATGATTAAAATGCATGTAAAACCTGAGGTATGTCTGAGAGTTGAACAAATCTTTAATTGTATTGTACTAATGCTCCAAAATGCTATTATTCATTTCGTGGAACATGATCTCTATTTTCCTGTTGCAGACATCATTGATCCGGCCATATGTTGTTTGTGCTGTTTTGAGAGGCATAACCTTCGATGAAGCAAGATACAACAGTTTTATTGATCTCCAAGATAAGCTTCATCAAAATATCTGTCGGTAATGCATTTTAAAGTTACTTCTCTGCTCAAAAGCTCTAGCATGTTCTTGGTTTCCAGTAATTTTGCAATTTTTTAGCGGTGGAGGCATGGAGAACAAGAAATATGGAGTTTAAGCAAAGCATAAGAAGAATTATGCACTAAAAAAGATGCTTCATTTAATTGTCAAGATGTCCTAGGATTTGGATCGAGGGATACTATCTTAAAGCAATTGAAAGAAGTGGTCATAAAACTAATTAGATGCTGTGAAAATATATCTTAAACTGCTAAAGTTGGTACTTGGCAGGAAACACTATCATTTTTGGCTTATCTTTAGGTGCTCTATGGGGTGACAGGTGGTAGGAGGTCATCAAAATTTTCATTGCTCAGGATGTTTGTTATGATTATGTCTTGCTAATACACGTTTGGATTTTTCTTGCAGTCTATTTTGCACTTAATTTTCCTGTTTTGTTGGTAGTTGACTTGGTTTTAAATGTTTATTTTGACTTCGTTGAAGTGCCTGAATCCACCTTTTCTAACAGGCGAAGAACCCTAGTTGCAATTGGTACTCATGACTTGGACACGTTGCAAGCCCCATTCACATATGAGGTGAGCTCTTCCAATGTTTTTGTGTGTGTGTGTGTGTGTATTTGTTAATAGAAAATAGAGATTTCAGGGGGACAAAATATAAGTTTTAAGTGAGTTTAACATCAATTCTCCTATAACGTATGCTATTTTATTTCCATGTTCTGTTTCATAGCTTGGTCATGGATGGTATTGGATTGGGGGAGTGATGAAGAACTAGAATAGCATTTAGTCAATCTAGATATTTAATTTTTTTTTTATGGCAATCTATAATATTTGATTTTGAATTTTTAGTTATGTTTCTCTTTGAGGATTTATTTAAGATTAGTTAATCTCTTAGGATTTTTTAGAGTATTAGTAATTGGATTTGCTTTTGAATCAGAGTTGCTTTAGATTTTGGCTCCTATACGTGGGACATTTTATGTTAAGTTTTAGAGAGAGTTATGATTTGATGAATGAATATGTATTCAGATTTTAGATTTCTTGTTTCCTTTCTCTTGAGTTCTTATTCTTCTTTTTGAATCCTCTATTTTCTCTCCTCTGGGTCTATTTCTATCTTTCTAGTGGTTATCTTTCTCTTCTTGATTCTGTCTTTTCTATCTAGATTCTGCCTCTTTTTTTATAAGAAAAACAGTTTATATTGATAATGATCAAATACAAAGATTAAGAAGACAAGGAGGCCTCAAAAAGAAAAGAACATAAACGAATACATAACAGAAACAAAATCTAAAATTACATCCCAAAACAAAGAAAAACAAACTTAAATTCCAATAACATCCCTCCAATTAATGATAATGAAAGTAAATGGGTATCCTTTGAACTCTTTATCTGTTGAAGCCCATAACGAAGCTGAGAATTTTGCCTTCTCAAACAAATCTTCTACCCCCATTTCTTTATCATCAAAGACACGAGAGTTTCTCTCCAAGCATAAAGTCCACATGAGAGAGATCATCATACGCTTCCATAAGACTTTAGCCTTTTTGTCTTGTGTCTCTTCCATCTTGGTCCTGTATCAGGTATATTGTAGCTAAGGCATATTGATGCTTTGGATCCTCTGCTAGCTCGAGATTTACCTCTCTAAAGCTATTGCACCAAACTCCTTTGGCAGTTTTGATTTGATCTTGAACCTTCTATCATAAGTTGAATTGGGGGACATGCATGTTTTGTTGTCTGCTCATCTGTGTTTGCTGGGGATCTTGTGGGTTTGTCTGCATGCATTAGTAGCTAGTAGGAAGCTTCCTAATGAATTATAGGAGAATTAATAAACAAGGCCGAGCTTTTACCCCAATGTATGTTGCTCCTTATCACATCCTTTACAACACCCCAACAACCACCCCGCCCCCCCCAACCCAATACACGCACACACACACGTACATGCATGCACGCACTCACAGACAGATGAACAGATTAAAACATTCCTCAAATGTTTAGGTGGAATGCATTTTATTTAAAAATAATTCAATTTTTATACGAGTGAAGTGGCAGCTTATATTTGTCTTTCGCTGTTCAAACGTTTGAGAATGCATTTTTATTTAAAAAATAATTCTATTGTAATATTAATGAAGTGGCAGCTTATATTTGTCTTTTGCTGTTCAGGCCTTGCCACCTTCAAGCATACAATTTGTTCCATTGAAACAGGTAACTGTAATGTTTTCAATTCTTTTGGTAATTACAATAGAGTACGTAGATATGTTATCCTGTCAACATGAGTTTTTTTGGTATAGTTTTAAGTCTTTCGGTCTGCATTTACTTCTTGTAAATTTCTCCAGATATAAATAACTCAATTTATTTTCTAGTTATTTAGTGGCATGTTTGACATCATAATATTTTTCTGAATATTTTTTCCCCATATTTTTGAGGGAAAGAGGCAAAGAGCAACTTTCTTACTTATGGTGGATGTTCTACAATTTATTTACATAGAAAATTTATTTGTTTCTGGGACCTTCTTTTTTGACAATGCATCAAATGGTCTGTCTTTTGTTTGTATTGTCTTTTGCAATTCATTCTCTCTCCCCCTCCGTCATCAATCAACAATTATTTTTATTGGTCTTGCCCTGCATCTGCTTTTGCTATCTGTTGTGATTTAAAAATTCTTGTACATTCCTAGAAGTAATTTGTAGTTTGGATTGTTGCAATTTAGGTGAGAAGCTTCAGAGCTGATGAGCTGATGGAGTTTTACAAAGTGAGTTCCAACCTAATGCTCAAATTAAGACGTCCTTGTAAATGGGCTATGCACTTTTGTTGTTCTTTAGGCTATTTAATGATATTAACTGGAATTATCTCCAGCAGAATTATGATACAAGCATATCCATTCACATCTTTGTGCAGTTCTATCTTATCTAGCTCTATCTAGTTACTCGGATCCGTGAAGAAAAATACATAATTACTTTTATCTTGTGTTGATTCATGTTTTTCCATTGTATTTGGCAGTCAGATTTGAAATTGAAGAAGTTCTTGCACATTATAGAGGACTCGTCCGTGTACCCTGTTATCTATGATAGCAATAGGTAAGATAATGTTGAATGGACTATTTATTTGGGCTGTTGCCAATTATCCGATTGTTAACTTCCTTTTTGCCATTAGTACTTCAACTATAGTTATCTATTTCTGGTATTTGAGATTTTGAGCTCGTATAATGTTGAATGATTTTACTGGAACTGTATACTTTTCTACATATTTTCTGCAGAAAGTGCAGATTGATTGCCTCTGTAAGTGTAAATCACCTTTTAATTTCAAAATATTGGTTAGTGACACAATATTTTAATTTTGGCAGAACTGTTTTGTCTTTGCCTCCAATTATCAATGGTGCCCACTCAGCAATCACGCTAAGGACAAAGAATGTCTTTATTGAATGTACAGCCACAGATTTGACAAAGGCCAAGATTGTTTTAAACACGATAGTATGGAAGAAAAAAAAAGATGCATTTGTTTGGATGTTTCAGGTTGTTGTCATATCCATGGATGATAATAAATTCCTTTGTTCTTCCAGGTAACCGCCTTTTCAGCTTATTGTGAGAAAAAGTTTGCGATTGAACCAGTTGAAGTTACATATTCTGATGGAAAGTCATATACATATCCTGATTTATCTGTCTACAATATGAAAGTTCCTTTATCATATATTAATGGTGTTATTGGAGTCAACTTGGAAGCCGAAGAGGTATGCGGTTTTTTTCTTCTTTTGTTGTTGTTGTTCTTTTTCTCCTCGTTGTTTTTTTAAGTTATCTCTTAATTTGTTTCTTCAAATCTTTTAGCTGAGGTCTCTAAGGCTCAGTTTTCCTTTCCACCAAACCAAACATGCTGTAAATTGAGAGAGTTGTATCGTAAAACCAACCAAATGTCTCCATTAACCAGCAGCAGTTCAGTTTGCTTTCAACCTTTGGTTTTCGTATAAATTTTTTTTTCCGTATAAAAGCTTATTTTTTTTTTCTTTATAGTATTAAACCTTTTTTTTTCTCCTTAAACTGAAAAAAAAAGGATTAAAACAAAATAGAGCCTACGTCACTGTTAAAACTATATGGACTAAAATTTCAAGACTAAGTGGAAAGTCTACAAGTTGTAGGCCCCTTCACAGAAGGGAAACCCTGGAAAGGCACAATGAAAAACAAGGAGAAGAGGTCATATTTTGTATCTGAAGGAGAACAAGTTTTTAGGCAATGTTGACAATTGGATTCTTGGACGTGTCAAGTCTTAAGATATTGCATCGAGTTTTCATACCAAATCAATAAAATTTAAGCCAAAAAATGGAAACCAAAAAAAAAAAAAAAAGTGATGTAGTGTAATGGAAATGTGCATGTGTCTATGGCGTTATCCTTCCAAGGTCTGGGGTCTGACTCTCAGCTTTTCCAAAATTGGTGTGTTTTTTTTTTTTTTGGTTTTTGTACTTAGACAATGGGTTCGGTTTGGTTGTTTTCAACTTAACATCTGAAGGGCTAAACTGGAAACCTGATGAGAAAGATAATTGTACTTATGTGGCACTAATCGGTGGTCTCCAATTTGTTGGTTTCTTGATTTTTGGTGTTTTGGTTGTTCAAACTACAATCTGCCAAAAAACTGACCAAAGTTAACTGGCGGGTTGGTGGTATTAAGGAAATTTGATAGTGGGGGATTGTATATTATCTTTGTAATTGGTTTTTATACTAATTTTTTTAATCTCCTTGATCGACAGGACATTAGATTATATTCAAAAACTATCACATTCATTGTATTTAGGCACATTCATTTTTTTTTAAGATCAAAGTATGAATTTGTCTAATTACAATTAATGTGTTAGTTTCCTAACATGGTCTAATCTCCTATTAATTATGTTGCAAATCAATTACAAACAATCTCTTACAAATAACGTTTCCATTATAGGTTCTTTTTTTTTTTGTCCAAACATTTGCATAAGAGGTGGTATATCAAGACTGGCCTTGATTGTTTCAAAAAGTAACCACTTTTGAGGTTTTCCAATTTGTTGTTTGTTAAAACCGAACCAGATCGACTTTCACATGTTAAATGTGGAAAAAAAGTTTTTGGTGCTTTTCAGGACTTGGAACTCCAGATGCCCTAGGAAAAGAGCCTCATGTTGGCATCCATGCCACTGCACCACCACATATTTTGTACCGTAGAGAGCTTTCTGTTTTATTTGTTTCCAGAACTCTTCGTGCTCTATAAATACAAATCTTCTTCCCTTCGGTTTTTCATCCCTAAACCCTCATAATGGGCTTCCATTTAGCTTTAACACTCCAGCGAAGAGTATGAAGATTTATGCCCCTCCTTTAACATTCTTAGATTCATGAGCTTTAATTACTTTTTTTGTTTTTAATTTTAACGAAGAACAGAGTTTAGATTAAAAAAAAAGGAAAAAGAGGATGGTTCAAAGTTTTTCCCTACAGGCTGATGGTTAAAACTGAGCTGATGCTTTCATGGTGTGGTTTGATTGGTCTTGGTTTTGAAAAATGCATAAGTGAGACCTTTGGTTCAATTGCAATATTCTTTTTCTTTTAGAAAAATCGACAAACAAGGTTCAGTCCTAATTTGACATGCTTGTTGGTTGCATGATATAGTGGGAGTTTGCTGAGTGTTGTGGTCGTGTTTTTGTCACTTTCTTCTTTCGCATGCTATACAAAATTTTGATGTTATCTGTCCGCTGCTGCTTTTATGGTTTATGAATTACCATCTTGTGTTGTAGATGCTGACACTCTTATTTACGTTTCCATTTCATGTTTTTATTTTAGTGTGACCAATCTGGCAAATAAGTTTTGCTGGGCATTCTTGTTCTATTTCTTTTGAGCACATTCTCTTCCTTCAGGTCACTAGTTTGTTAAATCGGATGCAATTACGTGCTGAGAAATCTGTTTTTGACAACAAAGAGTGCAACATTAATGTATTGGTGCCTCCAACTAGAAGTGACGTGCTTCATCCATGTGATGTTATGGAGGTTTGATGATAATATTGTTTTTGTTAGTGTACTGATGCTTCTTGAAGGTACCGTATCTTTTTTGGCTATTCAACTGAGTATGCTTTAACTTATTCTTTCTCAGGATGTTGCGATTGCATATGGATATAATAAGATTCCACAGGGAAAGCTTTCATCGTTGAAGCCGCTTCCCTTGAATGAGCTTAGTGACCTCATTCGGAGTGAGGTGGGGAAAGGCTTGATTGCTAATTGATTTTTTGTTTTCCAAATATCAAGCGCTGTCGTATTTTACTCTTTGCTCCTCTCTCTCTCTCTCTCTCTCTCTCTCTCTTTTTTATTTTTTTTATTTTTGCCTAGTTTGTTGGTCCTCCGTTAATTATTTTTTTCTAATATATTTTTTTAGATTGCAATGAATGGATTTACGGAGGTCTTGACCTTTATATTGTGCTCTTGGAAAGAAAATTTTACCATGTTAAATCGTAAAGATGACAAATCAACCGCTGTGGTTATTGGAAATCCCCGTTCTTCTGATTTTGAGGTTTGCATTCTCCATCACCTTTTCTTTTGTTAGTCTTATTGTGAAATGTCATTAAGTTGGTTTTCTTGTAGGTGGATAATTGATTTATTTCATTCTCATTGAGTTTATTTCAATGCTTTAGGATCAGTGCAGGAAAAAAGAAAACAAAAAAGACTAGTTTTGTTCTCTGTGACTAAACCCAATATTTTGGCATTTTTTATACCTAGATAAACTGGTGCCAAACTTTTGTATTGTGACTTTCGGGGCATTTTCTTCTTGACATTTTCTTTGGGATGCTATTATTTTAAAACATCGAATTTCTTCTCGTTCTTTTTTTTTTTCTCCTCAAGTAAAAATTGATGGAACTGTGATTTAAACAGGTAGTTCGTACCAGTCTGATGCCTGGGATATTAAAGACTGTTTCACATAACAAGGATCATCCAAAGCCAATAAAGGTAAATTAAGACTTCTTTTTGTGCAATTGTTAATTTGTTTTCAAAATTCAAATCCAGTATTTTCTTTTTTATTTCTGTTCTTTTGGATTCGCAAAAATGCTGAACATCTGCAATGAGATCAATATCCAGGATTTAGAAAATTTAATGAAGTTAATTTGTCAATCAAAGTTTTGATATTTGAACATTTTTTTAATTACATTTTTTTTTTTAACTTTCTGAGGCACTAGGATGGAAAAAAACAGCGAGCATGAATGGGATGGTATCGCTATAATAATCATATACGACATAACGACGTAACTGTCTATTTGATTTATTTTGAATTTCAAATCGCATGCTCAAATTATTTGTTAGTGATTTTACCTGATTGAGTAGCAGTACTATGTTTCTATTTGTCGCATTGATATAGAGAGATATCTTGGTTTTGTGTTTATAAATGGGAAGATTTGTTGTATTATTTTTAGCTTTTTGTGTATTTTTGTGATGATATTCTTTCTGCATCCTGCCGGTACATGCATGTATAAAACCTTTTCCTTTGGTAATGCTCACTAGATTTTTGAAGTGGGTGATGTAGCAGTACTGGATGAGACGAAAGATGTCGGCGCAACAAATCGTCGCCAACTAGCTGCACTATATTGTGGTGCTACCTCTGGATTGGAGGTAAATACACTGATCTTGGCAGCAACTTTGGTCTTTCCCATTCCCAAAATAGTAGAACTAAACTCAATTTTTTGCAGTTTGCTTTGTTGGTGATTGTTTAAATCTTGTCTATGTTCTCGCTTCTCCACGTTTTCTAAACCCTTAATTTGTTGAATTTTATACACTTATTGTGTATTTTGGCTGTTAAAGAGAAGTTTGTTGAATTTATCACCACATTTAACGTCTTCGTTTTCAGCTGATACATGGCCTTGTGGATCGGATTATGGAAGTGATTGGAGCTCCTTTTAATAAGCCTAATCCTGATGATGGATACATTATAGAACCTTCAGATGTGAGTATTTTCTCAGTTCAGTCTTCTTTTGCTACATTTGGATGTTTTGGAGTGATATGCTTATGATGTTCATATCTTCCATTTTCTTAAGGAACCCGAGTATCTCCCAGGTAGACAAGCAAGTATCATTTTATATGGGAAACGGATTGGCACTTTTGGCATTGTGCACCCTGAGGTAGGTTTCATCATATAATTACTTATTTTAAAAAAAATAAATAAAGGTTTCGTCATTAATTTACAATTGAGGACCTTGGTGGGGTAACAGGCGCTTGAATGTTTAGGCCGTAGGTTTGAGTCATCCCACTTAAGTTTCATCATTAATTTACCATTGAGGACCTTGGTGGGGTAACAGGCGCTTAAATGACATTCAAATATGTCGAACACACACCGAGAAACGCCCGTCAAGGGTCTTGGCGATATTTGCTTACGCCATCTTCCCCGTTGACCTCCAAGTTTTAGCAAAAGAAAATATATTGTAATATAAAAAGAGTGCCATTATATTTGTTTTTAGATGCACGTGATCTCAAGTGAACTTTAACTTCAACTGAACTCCTTTTACGTTATTTGTGTACGAAATTAACTGCTGCATTATGTGTTTTCAGGTATTAAACAACTTTGAAATCCCGGATCCATGCTCTTTCGTAGAACTTACAATCGAAAGTTTCCTGAACAAGAATCACTAGTAGACCTGCAGCTCGGAACATCAAAAAGAGTAGTTCATTTTTTTCTTTAAACCCCAATCTTCTTATGATGCCGGAAAATTGTATGGCCGATCAGAAAGGTCAAAAACTTAACATCCTGTTTTGTGTTTTAGATCCTAGCTGAAGTTTACAAGCAAAACGATTGATCCAGTTTTGATCTTCATATGCATTACTATATTTTGTGAAAAATTTTTATACTTCGGTTGTCATAAAATCTTCCACTGATGAAAAATGCTAATCTGCATAAATATCAGGATAATTTGTAATGCTTTGTTTTCTCATGTCGATGATACCTTTTGAAGGGAATAAAAAAACACTGGATATTACCCATTAGACCATGCTCAATATGTGTTGGTTTTGTGCATCTACTCAAATGTAAAACTCCCTTGTTAGCTTTGTGCCTTTCCTTTATTTTTCCTTCCTAAGAATTTTGAAACTGGATATTACCCATTAGACTCTGCTCAATATGTGTTGGTTTTGTGCATCTCCTCAAATGTAAAACTCCCTTGTTAGCTTTGTGCCTCTCCTTTATTTTTCTTTCCTAAGAATTTTGAAATATGTGGTTCGAAAAATAGGTTTGGAAATGTTGAAAACAGCTGAACCCACCATTCAGAGGGGCCTTTCGTTTTAAAGGGTGAAAACGGGGGCATGAATTTTTAGGAGTGTTTAAGAGTATTATAGTAAATCAGTAAAAGGGGCATTCCTCAACTTATCCAAATGGTAAACAAGTCAAAGAGACAACTTCATCGTATAAAACATATCTATGTGTTCAACATTAACAATATGCAGCAATTGCATTACACATTATCATTTAGAGCATCCCTTTTCAACGCTATGAGTTCCGAAAATAACATACTAAAACGAAGCTCTTTAGCCTCATTTCATTTTTTCTGTCAATTTCACAGCGGTGTAGAACACTTGAGGATGCCAATCATTCATTTGGCTCCTATGATACACCTTCTTGTGACTTGGTTCTTGTTGCTAAAACATCGTCATGGTTCTTCAACGGCCAAGACGCCTCAGCTTCTTCAACTATTTTGTGAACCTCCGTGCGCCCACCCCAGGGAACTCGGGTAATTCTCATGGGATGTTTTCCCCCAAACCTTCTTCTTATCAGTGATTTCTACAGCCAAACAATCTGGCACTAGCAAGGAAATGCCGAATTTCCGTGGTCTCGCTCTTAAGGCGCAAAAATCTATCATTTACTCTTCCTTGGTGAATTCAAATTTTGTTGCCTCTTCAACTATTTGCGTCTCTCCTTTCCTAGTTTTGTGAAGTTGAACGTGAAGACGAATTGGACTGCGAAATGGGAGCTCTATGTTCATTTGTGGATGAAGTCTATGAGAATATATTTCTAGGCATGGTCTCAATTCCGACACCCTAACCAATTTGACACTTGTAACATTTTTCATTCGATATTTAAACATCGTTCATTATGTTTGTTTAACACTAAATTTATTTTTAAGTTTAACACTCAATATTATGAGTATTGAAGTTCATGTATTAAGTATTATACGAAAACAAATTGAGTTTACATATAAAACAATGTTACAAATTCTAACTAAAAGGTCACAAGCGCCTAACCAGTCCGCATGCTTGACCTGAGTTCTTTCTTGATTCGTAGTACTCTTTTAAGATTTCTAAGTTCTAACTAAAATATGGTTATTATGGAGGAAAATGAAGTGATTCCCTTTACCCCCCTTCTCCTTTTTGGGTTTTTTCGTATAGAGGTGGAGAAATCAAGATAGATATTCTTATTTGGGAACCCTCATTTTCTTTGAGAATTCTATTATTTTTTTCTTGTTGCTAATATATATATATATATTAGGAATCTTCTTGTTGCTATATGTAATGGTAGAGAACTTAAATGTTATACTTTAAAGTACAATAAAACAAAAATGATCAAACATAGAGCTTTTATAAATGATGGATTTCTGCAAGATAGTGACAGATTATTTAGAAGTATTTTTTTTCCTTAGAAAAAAACAACCAAATAGTACACTAACGGAAAATTGAAAAAGAAGTAGCTAAGAAGGTAGAAAAAAGGAAAATCACGTCTTGATGGCAATATGGCATTGAGGTTTTATCATTTCCGGATCCAGCTTTTCATTTTCCGAAAGGAGAACACAATCAAAGACTAATGTGCTATTTGGTGCGTAGGTTTTATAATTTTAAATTATAGAAATAATTCAAACTAACATTTAATGGAGTAATAACTGAAGCGGTTTTAAATTGATCAAAACATCAAAAATCCAAACTTTGTCTCTTTCTCAAGTTCAGGCGGTTTTGAACCATTTTCCACAATAAAATAATTCTCATATTTCTTTTTTTTTTTTTTTTTTATAAACTATAGTTTATTAAACACCAGTTCTCATTTTAAACCCTCAGGGTACGTTTGCTTTGATGGAACGACCATTGGAATAGAATGATAATTCCTAAAATCCAGCATTCTTATGTTTGATTGGATAAATAGATTTAGTAATAGCCATTCTTACAGAATTGCTATTCAACCATCCATTTTGGTTGAATAGCTGTTCCTACAGAATTGCTCTTCAACCACCATTCCTAAAATGAACGAGTGAAATGATTATTCCATTTTAAAATTGAATCAATTAAGATTATCTTTTCCTAAATTACCTATCTTAATGTCTTATTATTTACTTTATTGAATGCCCATTTTACTATCTTAATGTAAACATATATTTAATTATATTAACTCTATTGCAACTTTATAATTATTAGTACTTGTAGAATATTTTATACAATTTTTTCACATATAAATTATGATTATCTTTATTAACAAGTTAATTATGTAAGGGTAGTTATAAATCAAATAAAATAATCTCTTTAAAATGTATAAAGCAAAAAATCACTTTTCCTTTCAAAAAAAGAAAAAAAATTCACTTTGAAGCATATTTTAATTTGTTTTAAATATTATCAAGGATTGAACAAAGGGTAATTTTTGTCAAATTGTTATTATTCTATTCCATTGCAATTAACAACCAAACATAATAATCATGATTCTAATACTAATTCTAATGCTCAACCAAACAATTGAATTAGAATAGATCATTGAATTTATTCCTATTCACATTCTTTCATATTCTTATTCTTTTTCTTATTCAATTCCATCAAACCAAATGTAACCTTACATTCTATACACCAGTTCAAAACCAATGTTTAAATTACATAGTTTAGAACCACAATTCAAACTATAAAGTTTTAAACCACATTATTTCGAACTCGCGTATCAAAAGAACCCAATTGGTTAGAACCAAAAAAATGTATTTGAACCACAATTTATAGTTGAAACTTATGTTTGATAAGTTTTCAAAATATTGGTTTAAATAAAAAAAAAATGAGTATGAACGATAATTTATAGTTTGAATCATAAATAGACTAAACAGTAGTTTTGGTTTGTTAATGTAACACCTGAGATTTCTAATGCATTAAAAATGCATTAAGTTAATGATTATATTAAGACAAAAAGTACGGTTTAAGAAAAAATACTATATAATAATACAGGAAATTATACAAAATTAAAATAGCGTAGTGTAAGGAAGTACACCGATAAAGTTATGCAGCATGAAAATTACACTGTAAAAGTAAAACAGTATAGGAATTGGACTGTTTAAGGTCATTGAGTACATAATTGGACTCTGTAGACCACAAATTTTTTATAAAGTGCAAAAAGAAAAAAAAGAGAGAAAAATCTCAAAAAATTAGCTCTTTCTCTCTCTACTTTCTCCCTCTACATTTTTTCTTTCTCCTCAAAAACCAGTCCAAGATTTTGGCCTCCGTTTTTGATACCTCCCACACCATTGGGAAGCTCTCGACGAGCTAAGTCTAACGGTGTGCCGTGCCGCCCACAATGCAGCTGAAGGAGGCCACACGCGCCGCCCAAAGTGGCAGAGAAACCCATTTCTTTTCGACGTGATTTCTCTGCCGTCTAACCACCAATCGATGTGATCTTGGTGTCTATGGACTCAGCATGAGGAGAGGAGCAAGATGGTACCAATCTCCTAGCTCAATTCCAGCTAGAGAGGTACGATGGAGCTGTCCTATCGCCGTCATGGAGCCACCGTCGGACCCACTGTCTCCGGTGGCGGTGTGGCACACCGCCAGTGCCAAAAAAATCAAACGGCAACAAGGAGTGAGAAGCACCTGCCAATTTTCCCATTTCCTCATCGCTCGTGGGAGTTCGAAGGCTCCAATTTTGCCGTCGTGAGGAACGTCGATCGCGGTGTTCCCGGCCGCCTCACCCTAAATTGGACGAGGGGAAATGTCCAGGCCTGCACGATGAGGCTTTCCGACACCTCAATTTCTGGTAACCGTCGCGAATCGACGAAGAACGGCCCCCGCCGTCGTGCGACACCGTGGTGATCTTGAAGCCACCGTTTCATGCCATGTTGAGCGCCACCAGTAGGGGGGAAATGGTTAGACTGTCATGGGCAACAAATCCCCCAACTCAATTGCACGGTATATCCGCTGGAGATAAGAGATCCAAGCCACCAGTTTTGGCCGAGAATCCCGTCTTCGATTTGAGAAGATGGAGGCCGAATTGGGTGAAATTGACACCGACATTGGACTCAAAATGGTCAAATTAGGGGGGGGGGGGGGGGTAGGTCTGAGCTCAGCCTCCAACAGAGCCAATTGGCACCGGTCAACAGCTGGTCAACGTCGGTCAACGGCCACATTGAGATTTTGTGATCCGGACCTCCGATCGACGATCCGAGACCGCCTCCTGAATCGTTTCGATGCTCTGAACGTAATGGTAACCTCCGTTCGAGCTAATTCCACTCCGGTGAAAATCGTCTGGTACCAACTGCACTTGGATCGAGGCGTTTAAAGAAAATTGAGTTTTAAGAAATGTTTTTAAAAGTTTAAGATACATTGTACTAAATGTGTTATAAAATTATAGAGTGAAGTTTTAAGCTATGATTTAATAAATATTCCTTGTTAAGTTTTAAGGAACGATTTGAAATAGTTTTAAAGACAAATGTTGAGCGATGTCTCAACTAAATTTGTGACAGAAGTCGCAATAGTTTGTAAGTATGTTTTAAAGAACGTTTAAAGAAAAAAAAAATTATTTTAGTATTTTTCCCACTAAGTAAGAAAGATTACTGTTTAAATAATGATGATTAAGTAAGTAAAGTAACTGCTCGAAAAGGTGGATCGTCACAGTTAAGGCCATTTATCAAAAGGCCCCCCAAGAGGAGGTTTTTTTTTTTTTTTGAGGGGAAGGAGGGTTATATTTTTCAAGCACGAGAAAAAAGGAGGACTATATGTTAGGTGCTTCTTCGACACGCTTCTTTAACTAATTCATTTTCAATTAAGCTTTGCATAGTTTCTTTTTTTAAGCTTGTAAAAATCTTTATTCTCTGTGGAAAATTACAAGAAATTGGCCAATTTTTAAATAAAAAAATAAAAAATTAGTTTATTTTGAGATATCATAGCCCACACAACCTCTTTTTTCTTTTTGATTTTTAAAGACGAGTTTTTATAAATGAACTTGTTTCTTTATAAATGTCATACATGTCCCTTGAAAAAAATACCATACATATTTAAGTATAGCACAATGTAAACATGTAATATGAGTTACAGTGTCATATGAATAAACACATTTTTTAAAATACCGATCCACGCTAAAAAAGTATGGTAGACCCTTTACTAATGAGAAAATTATAAAATGTATTTGTTTGCTCATCTCTTATTATTATTATTATTTTTTTGCACCAATTAAGTTGATATTAAAGATAGACAATAAATACAGAAATCCTATTAGGGCACAAATGTTTGTGGTCCATTTTCATTAAAACAAGTACTTAAAAGAAAAGAGAGAGATCATATCATTTTCTAAAAATATATATGATAAGTAACATATTTTAAAATAAGTGTGTTGAATAATATATTTAGGGCAAATAATTTATTTACAAAACATATTTTATTGTTAAGATACTTGGTAAATAAATTATTTATCATAAATATATTATTTTAGATAAAATATTTTAAAATATCCTATTTACCCTAGATATCTTTTAATATATATATATATATATCATTTAGCTCTTTCTACAAAAACCATAAAGTAGTAAATACACTTTTTCAAAACTGATTGTAGTAAATATTAGCTATTGAAAATATTTATAGTAAATAGATTTATAATGTAAATAATTTATTTACCCCTTTATTTATAGTATAAATAATTCTTGTTTATAGAGTATATAGATTTAAGGCACAAATAATTTATCTACCCCTCATTTATAATGTAAATAATTCTTTTAGCTCTTTCTAAAAAAAGTTACATTAGAAATGTATTATTTATTGCAAATATTTTCAAAACATCCTATTTCTCTCATTCTAAAAAAAAAGATTAATTACAAAAATTTTCTTTGAATTATAGTCTTTGTAACACTTTGTCCCCGAACTACAAAACGCAACATCCGTCCCCTAAAGTATGAACTGTTAACAAAAATAATAATTTTGTTAAAATTTTAATGACAAAATTGACAAATGATTGTAAAGTTAGGGGTGAAGATGAAAATTAAAACTAAATAAAAAATCAATTGAAACCATTATATTATTGGAATCCTTTTTTTTTATGTACCAAATTTTCTTCAAAATTTTATTTTTTAACACGTAAAAAGTATTTTGAAATTTTAAAAATTATATATATTAGTGAAATGGAAAAGAATATAGCATAAATATATTCAATATAACAAATAATATAACACAAAATTTTCAAAGAGAAAAAAATTCTACAATATTGATAAAATTTCTTTCACATTTTTGAGGTTTTTATTGGTATTTATACCTTTTGAAATTTTAAAATACTTTTTGAGTGTGAAAAAAGGTAATAAAATTTTAAAGAAAATTTTGGTACATCAAAAAAAAAAAGGATCTAAATAATAGTGTGTTTTTAATTATTTTTTTGTTTTTAATAATCAATAAAGACTATTTTTATTATAGTTTTAATTTTTTTTGTTATTTTTATAACTAGAATCATTGAAATATCATAGTTTTAAAATCATTCATCAATTTATCATTAAAATCTTAACATAATAACTATTTTTATTAATGATTTATAATTTAAGATAACAATTATTATGTTTTGAAGTTGAGGCCAAATTGTTACAAACGGAGGATTCTTGTATTTAATCTTTAAAAAAAAAAAAAAAAAAAGGCAAAGGAAGGATCCTTCTGCTCCATTTTCAATGTTGATTCGGTACGATCAGGTAGTTGTACCCGCTTTCTGATCACTAATATTTGGGCTAAAGCCCACAAACCCTTTCATTTCCCTCCCATCCAAACTTATGTTCAACTGAGTCAACTCGTTACACGTCTTCCAAGATTGCACCAGAGAAAAACCCTATCCCCATTCACCCGCTTCACTAAGTTTGCCAAATCTGCTAATCAACTCGGACCAACCAGGTAAGTTAACTTCTCTACCGCTCAGAATCTCATGCACAAATTAGGGTCCTCCTTTACATGCAATTTTGGGTCCAATTCTGACAAACTACTGGAACATTAGGCTTCAAGCATTTCAACTTGATGATAATGTCGTTGTACTGTTAGTTGAAAACTACATGTGAAAACCCTTGTCTCAGTTTTTTTTTTTTTTGTTTTTTTGTTTTAGCGCAGTCAGAATGAAGATGTCAACATGCGTTTTTGAGAGTTGGTGGGTATGTTTCCCATTGTGGTATTAAGATGGAATGCAGAATTTAATGATGCATTTTTTTTAAACGAAGTTGATGAAACGAAATGCCCAGTTTGATTGTGTATGTATCTTCTTCAAGATGACATCCGAGTGGTAATCAAGAAATGTGGGGCGGTCTTCTTGATGGGTTTGTGAGCTTTTAACTAATTGATTGGTTTTAAAAATTTGTTGGCAAGATTACCTGGGATAGGATAATGGAGACCACGGGTTCAAATCGTTCTGTTTTGAAACGTTCTTTGCGAAAGAAAGCTGGCTTACGGAATTATGATGAGAATTTGATGGATGAGCTCTTTGAGAAGCATCTGGGTGGTACTTTGAAGAAAAGGAGTAAAACCAAGGAGGATTTGGAGAAAGAAACCGAAACTGAAGCTATGATAGCTCTATGTCTTGGTTTTCCAATTGATGCACTGCTTGAGGAGGAAATTCAAGCTGGGGTGGTGAGAGAATTGGGTGGGAAAGAGCAGAATGATTATATAGTTGTGAGAAATCATATACTAGCAAGGTGGAGGGACAACGTTCGAGTATGGCTGTCGAAGGGACAAATTAAGGAAACCGTGAGTAGCGAGTATGAACATTTGCTATCTTCAGCGTATGATTTTCTTTTGTATAATGGGTATATAAATTTTGGGGTTTCGCCATCGTTTATCTCTCACATGCCAGGGGAGACAAATGAAGGGTCTGTCCTTATCGTTGGTGCAGGACTTGCTGGGCTAGCAGCAGCAAGGCAACTCTTGTCATTTGGTTTCAAGGTGATTATTCTAGAAGGTAGGAATCGACCTGGGGGAAGAGTTTATACTCAGAAGATGGGTCGAGAGGGTAAATTTGCAGCTGTGGATCTTGGTGGCAGTGTCATTACTGGCATCCATGCTAACCCTCTTGGTGTTCTGGCTAGGCAACTATCAATTCCACTCCATAAGGTAAGAGATAATTGCCCCTTGTACAAGCCGAATGGTGCGCCTGTTGATAAAGAGATTGATTCCAATGTTGAAATCATCTTCAATAAGTTGCTTGATAAGGTCATGGAGCTTAGACAAATCATGGGTGGATTTGCATATGATATTTCTCTGGGTTCAGTTTTAGAGAGACTCCGTAAGTTGTATGCCACTGCTAGAGGTAAAGAGGAGAGGCAACTTCTTGATTGGCACCTTGCAAATCTGGAATATGCAAATGCTGGATGTCTTTCGGACCTTTCTGCTGCCTATTGGGATCAGGATGACCCTTATGAAATGGGTGGGGACCACTGTTTCCTTGCTGGAGGTAATTGGAGATTGATCAAAGCTTTGTGTGAAGGGCTTCCCATATTCTATGGAAAAACTGTGAATACTATTAGGTATGGAAATGAAGGCGTCGAGGTAATTGCCGGCGACCAAGTATTTCACGCAGATATGGTCTTATGCACCGTTCCTCTTGGAGTTCTAAAGAGAAGGGCCATCAAATTCGAACCCGAGTTGCCCCAAAGGAAGCTTGCAGCAATTGAGAGGTTGGGATTTGGGCTGCTAAATAAAGTTGTAATGGTTTTTCCTCATGTTTTCTGGGGAGAAGACCTGGACACATTTGGATGTCTCAATGACCAAAGCCATAAGCGTGGAGAGTTCTTCTTGTTCTATGGTTACCATACTGTTTCTGGAGGGCCGGTTCTTATTGCACTTGTTGCTGGAGAAGCTGCTAAAACATTTGAAAGCACAGATCCATCTATTTTGCTCCACCGTGTTTTGGGTGTTCTCCGAGGTACACAATAAATCGCACTTTTCTTTTTGTTTGTTCTCTTCAGAAAACTTCTATGAAGTCTACCTTCTTATGGAGATTTATTGCCCTTCAGGTATATATGGTCCTAAAGGTGTCGATGTGCCTAATCCAATACAGACAATATGTACAAGGTGGGGAAGCGATCCGCTTTCCTATGGTTCGTACTCTCATGTCAGAGTACGATCATCGGGCTCTGATTATGATTTACTTGCTGAAAATGTGGGAGATAGGCTGTTTTTTGCCGGTGAGGCCACAACCAGGCAATATCCAGCCACCATGCACGGGGCCTTCTTAAGTGGGTTGAGAGAAGCTTCACGCATATACCGTACCACAAGGGTTCAAAATAATCCTAGGAAATTCGTGCAAAGGAATGTTGGACCAAGCAACGATATGCTGGCTGATCTCTTCAAGAGGCCTGATCTAGAATTTGGGAGCTTCTCATTTGTGTTTGATCCTTTTGTGGAAGACCCAAGATCAATGGGGTTTGTGAGAATTACTTTTGACAGTAACAAGGAAAATCGCCGAGAGGAGTTGCCGAACAGCTTCCGAGATTCTTTAGACTCACCGTTGCAGCTTTACACCATTATATCTCGTGAACAGGCACGTGAGCTAGAGCAGGACATGGGAGGTGATGAAAGTCGGTTGTCGTACTTAGTCAAGAATCTTGGCTTGAAACTGATGGGATCGAATGCTCTAGGAAATATGGGCAGTTCCTTGATTACTAGTATTGCTAGTGCAAGAAGAGGCAGGGGCAGAAACCGCATGCTGGCCTGGCAGCCATAAGTTGTTCGGAGGAGAATTGATGTTAGTTTCGGGACCTTAAATTTCAGCCATTTCGCACTGGGCTTTCTGTTTTGAAGCGTGCGCGCTTAGGTCGATAATTCTGTATATAATTCGGCCAGGTAGGTTATTCATTGACTTCAAGAGAAAACATTTTTCCTTTGTAGCATGGACTGGGGAAAAAAAACCAGTTTGTTATTACATGTTAGAAAACTTTAGCTCGACAGTGACCATCTTGGTGACTAACTAGTAAGCCCTCAGCGCAATTATCTGGCTGTGAAATTTTGTATAGTTCAAAGACCTTGTTCTAGCATCCTATTTTAGGTGAAAAGAATGAAATTAGTTCTGCATGAATCTTTACAATATGGTATATATCTATATCCCTCCGTGTCGGCCATTTATACTATGCTAATGCATCTTCTATATGGATTAGATCTGTTGTACATACGTCCATACGTACGTACATCATATAATATATATAAATATATAACTGCAATTTGTTTCTTGTTTCATTTTCATTATGATAAACTGTGCCATTATATAACTAGAGCATCTAAACGTGCATTTGGCAAACCATCGTGTGTAAAATGGTGTCAACTATCAGAGGTAGGATAGACTGATCCAAAGTTTTAACTTGAAAAAGTCTCTCAACAAAAATGAAATTAGAAAGAGTTTGGAGGCCACCATCTGTAAAACATTATTCTCCAAATCTGTTGAAGACTCAGAAGAAATGAAAGAGTTAAATCATAATCCCCATCCCCTCTTAACAGAAGGTTCAGATTTATTAAGGGAAATTGTAACATCAAATTTAAAGAAAGCAAGGATTGTCCTCTCTGCTTCGAAGAAGCCTGTCTATGGTGTTGCATTCTGCATATAGTCAACACATGTACGGCAGTTGCAGTCGAAGAATCGGCATCTCAAGCACCCAAAACACACACAAGAAGTGCAGCCCTCGCATGCAGGAGAGCGGGGACAACCCCTGCAGCTTTTCCGGCTCTCTCGCTCTTCTTCCTCTTCACAGGTTATTCTGATAAACAAAAATCACATTCATCAGCAGCAAAATAAACACACCTTCCACAACAATTATCCCAGTAAGAACACAACAAAGTGTGATTTTTATTACACAAAAATTGTGGGCACAGAGGCACAACTTACATGTCATAGGGCCTATCAGAACATTTCCACCTCCTTTTGGCCAAAGCATCATGGAAGATTCTGCATTCTTCTTTGGTCCGAAGGCGAAACCTGCGTTCTTTGTTGCACTTCGAGCAGCGAATGAACTCGTCTCTGTGGAAAGTCCATCTGCGGCGAGTGCTGCACTCCCCGTTTTGCACGTTGGAACCGTGCTTGTAATACTTAAATAGACCAGTCTTCTGTAATTGAGTTTTGACGTTGTCCACCATAACCCATATGTTTCTTTTCCACTTCTTTTGGCCTTCTCTTAATGAATGCCTTTCAAATTCTTCTGGCGTCAATCTTGCTGCACAATAAATCAGTTATCCAGAATTTACTTGTGATGCTAAATTTTGCAAGTCAAGTGTCTTGTTCGGATCATAGAAGAAATTTGAGAAAAGAGGAAATTGGTGACAATCAAAATAACTAGAACAAGGTTTTATTTGCTTGATATGAACTAGAATTTGCATAAAAGGTGCATTATGGGTTGGAAATATCAGTCCAAGAAGAAAAATAAACGAACATGTCCAAAACCCAAAGAACTCTCAACTTTGAATGTCAAATTTGGTCAAAATTATAAAAAATGATGGAGGTTGACAAAGATCTTTTACCTTATCAACAACGTAGTCTTTTCAGATCCTTCAGAAGAATTCTCAAGAAAAGGTGAGGAAAAAAATCCACAAATACAAAGAAAGTGTATATATAAAGTTTAAAAAAAAAAATGAGCATCAGATTCATTAAAAAAAAAAAACTTTAGAAGCAACATATAATAAAATCAAATTCACATATGAAATGACCTGCAATATTAATCAAGGAACCAAGAATAACACACATAATAGACCAGCTGTTGTGCTATGTAACTCAACTGTGTATCAATTATCAACAACATGCAAAAAAGATGAAATGAAGAAAAATGAAGGAATCAAATAATTTGTTAAAAAGAATTAAAAACCACATATTACAAAACAAAAATTAAAGCAGCTGAAACATACCTTCCTTGCAACCCAAGGAACAGTGGCAGCTGATGAGGAACTGGCCAGAGGTGAATATCCTCAGCTTACCTATAGAGTCACCAAATGTCTTGCTGGTGCAGCCACAATTAACTTCAATATAGTCCGGCCCACACTTTAGCCCATCCATCGACTTGAGCTTCTCATCAGTGAACATTGCACTCACTCTCCAAGCCTTCCCCTTCCTTGTTCCTAATTAAACATGCAGTAAAACACCTTATTTCCTTATAACCTAAAAAAACATAACATTTATTGCAACTTATTTTTGGTAGGCTAATGTTATATCTTTTTTAAATCATTATTGCATAGAATAAATTCTGTGTTACACCTTATTTCTATGCATTACAGCTTACGACTTGTCTCTTGTGAAGGCTCAGGACAAATATATATATATATATATATATATATATATATATATAGATATATATGAACTTGTTTCAATGATTATGGTTACTTTTAACCTGATTAATTATCATAAGTTGTTTTGGTCAACCATTTACTTCTTGACAATTAATAGATTTATATCGAACGGCTAATAATAATAGTATCTATTAGAACGTAACCATTAAAACCATATATATATATATATACTCTGTGGCCTGTGTTATATATGCACGTACAAACGGGACTTTTTCCTAAATTATAATTTGTCACTATCTACCTACTTTTGCTCTTTGTAAAGTCCCACTCATCATTTTTATCATTTAATGAGGTATTCCTAGCAACAATTAAGTTCTGTTTATCTTTGATCTCAAAACGCTCTTATATTTTCTTCTAATTGTTTCCTATATTTTCAGAAAACTTGTGTGCCTTTCAACTATGACATATACATAAACAAATACATATACACACATACAATCACACTAACACGCACATGGTACATTACAAGTATATACCATAAATGATGGTGGGGGCCTACATGTAAACAAATCATATGTAAAATAGGGACTAAACTAAAAAAAAAAATAACAAAATTTTAGAGGTAATTTAAAAAAAAAAAAAACTCAAGAGTTGTAGCTGCCTCGCCTCGTCCTCAACTAACTCCGCCACTAACTAGTGTCAAAGAGGCCAGAATAAGGTACAACTTAATTAAGGTTTTTTTTTTTTTTTTTTGATAATAAGACTTTTTTTTTTACACTAAGTTGGGGAATTTGTATTTGTGGTTCAAAACAGATTTATATATTATTCTCTGTTAATGCATGTTCGTTTCTTAATTTTTGGCCAATTTTTTCTTAAGGTTTTTTTATTTTTTTTGGATAATAAGACATTTTTTTTACACTAAGTTGGTGCATTTGTATTTGTGGTTCAAAACAGATTTATATATTATTCTTTGTTAATGCTTGTTCGTTTCTTAATTTTTGGCCAATTTTTTTCTTAGCGAGTTGGGAAAGGGATATAGATAAGTTTGGTATAATCAAAGAATATAATTCTCTCCTGTTTGGTGCATTCATTAAGAAAACACAAAACAAAAACAAAACAAAAATGTTTTAAATTAAATCGTCAGGCTATTAAACAAATCAATATGCATTCTTATCATCATTACCAGTTAACATTTATTATGGACAATACTAATATCTTCAAATATTGAACTCACAAAAACTAGATGATGTATACTTTCTGGCTTTGAGCACAGCAAAGTTTATATATTGAGCAAACGATGCCAAAGTTATGTGCCATAAAGAGGAAAAAAAATGTGAAGGTTTGTCTATTTTTTTAACAAGATTAATTTCTTTAACTTGGAAAATCATGTTGTTTGATCACTGAATACCATCTAAATAATAGATTAAAAAAAAAAAAAAACCCCATATTGCTGGGATATACTGACAGGGAAAAAGATTAATCAAAGGTTTTTCTTTTAAAAATTATGTTAAAACTTGTATGCTTGATGAATAATTTTGTCCCCAAAAAAGATAAGAATTTCAAAGATTATCAATTTATTGAGCAAAGTTTCAATAAAACAACTCTCATAAAAGATACGAAAACAAAGAAGAAATTAACTTACCTCTGGCCATTTTCTCCTTCCACCTTTTATACTTTGAGCCTTATCTTTCCTAACCTTGGGCCATTTCAAAGATTAATCCTGACATGCATTAACATCTCTTTAGCATGAAATACAAGGCGTTACAAAAAAATAAAGAAACTTATAAGCGGCGCTTACCTGTCTCTACTCGCTTAAGATTAGCGAACCCTAAATACGACCCATTTATATTCGTCAATCAAATCTCATTTTAGGAAATATTGTTATAACTTTGACATAATTATTTATTCGCGAATCCTGATCTCGTACCGTTGTGATTACTGATATCATTATAATTACATGAGATCTAATGTGTCCTAATCAATTTTAAGAATAAAATTACATGAAAAAGAAAAGGACTAAAATTATTATAAATGCCAGCCTAGAAAATTAATGTCATAGCCAAATTGGAAAATGGAACATAAACAAATTACTTAAACTTATCAGAGAAAAACAAATAAACAAATAACCAAAATTTTGTATCCACTCTCAAAACAAGATCCATAATGTATTTTCAAAATTTTGATTTACGTCGTAACGAATCTATAAATTTTCTGTTACTTATTATAAAATTATTAAGAAATCAAGTGAATTATAAATTTATATCATGAATAATTTATTTATCATATTAACTTATATTAATAGATTTTAAAAATGCATAAAAGGCCTCAAAATATTGACATCTCTATGCCATTTAATAACGCAAAAAAAAAAAAAAAGATAGAGCTATTAGAGACAACAAATTAAAGGTTTTGGGTTAAAATGGAGACTAATGACGCTAAAAAATTAAAAATTTGAGGATTTAAGTGTCTAAATTCTTAAACCAAAAATAACAATGCTGGTAGAATAAAAATGAGGACCTAGGTGCTAAAGGGTTATAAAGTTTGGAAAACTATGTCTCAAAAATCCATATTTTTTTCCTAAAAACAAATCCCCCCATTATATTAGAAAAAATTAACAATCATGCGAATTGCACTTGTTTTTGCAATAAATTTTACAAACACATTATCAGTTGAAAATACTGGACCATTGTCCAATCATACCCAAGTTCCTTCAGAAAATGGTGCACGACGTTGCAACACACATTGTATTCGACATATATATCACGCAGAAGTGTGCAATACAGTTTAGCTTTCCACTATTTCCTCGATGAAACTATGCTTGACATAAATTTCTTTACTATCAAATTTCCATGAAAACAGGTAGCAACATTGTCTAAAGGAATATCGGCATGTCAGATCTTCCTTTTTATAACTACGAGTTTGTTTAGGAAACTTGTTAGAAAAATAAGGTTAGAGTTTGTACAGTATAAAATTTTGACATATTACGGTAAAAACTAAAAGTTTGTTATAGTGTAAAGTACTCATATACTACAATTTTTAAATTCTAACTTCAAGTTCGAACGAACTTCGCAAACGAACTCTACTTCTGGCCCTTCACAATCGAAATCAACACAAATAAGCCCTTCACAACACACTTCACCTTTCCAAAAACTACAATATTCAGTAAGTATTCGATGTTTTAGTTAGTGAATAGTATAAAATTTTTATATGCTACATTTTGAACCAAAAAATTAGTTCTAACTAATTTTATCAAACATTTGTTTATCTAACTTATTCTCTGGCAACATGATGGTGCAAATCACATCATTGTCGGTTGGTCGAGCGAAGGCATAACCACTTATGCAATAATCACCAGATAATAGGGGGTGCTTGTTGCAGTACTTTAACAGGTTTGAACTCACTTTTGAGTTTGAAAACGTGTTTGGACATAAAAAGTTGAAACCCACTTCCAAAACCATCTGCCGACTTTTGAGCCAATAAGCCCACCAAACTCCAAATTAGCCCTCCCCTTTTCAAATTTCAAGTTTTTGAGCTCACTTTTCTCGTATATCTTAACACAATTTCAAATTTTATTTCCTTTTCAAACTCAAAATCAACTATACATCCACATACCTATTCGAATTCCAATTCAAACCAAAATTTTCAAATTTATCATCTCAAACCTAAAATTTAAACTAGCATAATTCGAACAACTAAAACAATACTCAACTTCAATTCCCACCATTCATCTTTAATGTTTTTTTCTATAATTTGTTCTTGTTTGTTGTTGTGTATGTTGAAAGTGGAGATAGGAGAAGCCTATTTATAAGACTTTAGGGTATTTAGCAAAATGAGTTAGAACTCATAAGTTCTAATCCAAACAGTGAAAAACTCTCACATACTATAGTAGAAAAATAAAAAGTTACTACAGTGTAAATATCTCATATGCTACAATATTTTAAACTAAAATTAATTCTAACCATAGTTCTAATACACTTTGCTAAACACACTATTAGACAAGACATGACAATTCAATTATTCAGCTTAAAGAAAATATAACTTTTAATGAAAAACTCAATTAAGTTAATGGAAAATACAACGCGGAAAAAATTCAATTATTCAAGATAAAGAGATGACACTAGAGACTTGATAATATATCTTATGAGGTGTTTAGAAAGGTGGTGAGAACCATTTTTACTATAGCACGTGAGAGCGTTACACTGTAGCTTTTATTATTATTATTATTATTATTTTTATACTACTGTAGCATGTAGAGCTTTACACTGTTCATAATTAAATTTATGATGTATGTTGAAAGTGGAGATAGGAGAAGCCTATTTATAAGACTTTAGGGTATTTGCCAAAATGAGTTAGAACTCATAAGTTCTAATCCAAATAGTAAAAAGTTCTCACATGCTACAGTAGAAAAATAAAAAGTTGCTAAAGTGTAAAGCTCTCATATGCTACAATGTTTTAAATTAAAATTAATTCTAACCATAGTTCTAATACACTTTGCTAAACATACTATTAGACAAGACATGACAATTGAATTATTCAGCTTAAAAAATAACTTTTAATGAAAAACTCAATTAAGTTAATGAAAATGCAACGCTGAAAAAATTCAATTATTCAAGATAAAGAGATGACACTAGAGACTTGATAATATATCTTATAAGGTATTTAAAAAGATGGTGAGAACTGTTGGTTAGTATTACTTTTACTGTAGTACGTGAGAGCGTTACACTGTAGTAGTAGTTTTTTTTATTGTTATTATACTGTAGCATGTGAGAGCTTTACAATATTCATAACTAAGTTTGTGGTGTATGTTGAAAGTGGAGATAGGAGAAGCCTATTTATAAGACTTTAGGGTATTTGGCAAAATGAGTTAGAACTCATAAGTTCTAATCCAAACAGTAAAAAGTTCTCACATGCTACAGTCGAAAAATAAAAAGTTGTTACAGTGTAAAGCTCTCATATGCTACAATGTTTTAAATTAAAATTAATTCTAACTATAGTTCTAATACACTTTGCTAAACATACTATTAGACAAGACATAACAATTGAATTATTCAGCTTAAAGAAAATATAACTTTTAATGAAAAACTCAATTAAGTTAATAGAAAATACAACGCTGAAAAAATTCAATTATTCAAGATAAAGAGATGACACTAAAGACTTGATAATATATCTTATAAGGTGTTTGAAAAGGTAGTGGGAACCGTTGGTTAGAACCACTTTTACTGTAGCACGTGAGAGCGTTATACTGTAGTAATTTTATTTTTTTATTTTTGTTACTGTACCATGTGAAAGCTTTACATTGTTTATAACTGAGTTTGTAGTGGGAACTGTGGTTTCCACTACTCAGCTAAACAGCCACTTAATCTTAACTATATAAACGGTGCTTGCGGCCTTTTGCCCCCAATGCCCAACACGTGCCCATCTCTCTCTTTTTTTATTTTTTTATAATTTTTTTAAGAAACACCTCCTTCTTACTTTTTTTTAAATGGTTTTTTTTTCCCTTTTCAATTCTTTTTTTTTATTACTCCTCACATCTTTCTCCTACTCTTTTCATAACTATGTTTTTTGGCTTCTCTTCCTTTTATTTTTTATTTTTTTGCTCTCCTTTCTTTTCTATTTACATTTTCAGTACTTTATTGTTGTTTATTCCCACCTTTATCACCTTTTTTTGTTGTTGTTCCCTTAATATCTTATATATTCTTTTAGTCAAATTTTTCCCAACTATGGCCTTTATAAACTTTTCCCCCTAATTGCTCCCCTTGGATAGTTTATTCTTAGATCTGTTCCTACCAAGATATTTTTATCATGAAACTCAGTTAAATAACCTTTTTTATGTACCCAAAAATAATATACCGCCTAATTTTCTTTATAATTTTTTCCTTATCTGTTAAATTATTTTTCCCATTAAACTAAACTATTGGGAGAATAATGAATAGGTAAAACTAAATTTTAGAAGAAATTTTAAGAATTTGTACATGAAAAATGCAAAAAACACATGCAATGATCAAGTGCTGGTAACTGGGACTACAATATAAGCGGGGAAAATGTGTATAAAACAATTTAAATGAGACAGTCGAAATAAGAATTGTAAAACTCATCATCCCTTATGTATATGCAATAGAAAACTTGCAAATGCTTTAATTTCCATCCACAACATCAAAGATGAAACTTTTTAAGATGCACAATGTTCAAGCCAAAAATAAAAAATAATGAAAAAAAAAACGTTAAGACCCACATAGAGAGCCTACTCAAAAAATGAAATACATATTCTAAACCATAAAGAAATAAGCTCGCAAAAGATAGCTTGGTGCCCCACCAACTGAAATACGAAATTATAATTATTAAAAAGGGTTATGCATAAAACAAGTCAAAATTATAGAAGGCTAACAAACTTGTAAATTACACTTCTTAGAGATAAAGCAAGATAATCCAAAGCCAGCAATTTCTAGAGGGCTAATATATATATATATATGCGAGTCCAAATTAATATTTCTAGAGGGCTAAAATTTTATAGGCTTTACACAGCAATTTCTCAACTTCCTCTTACAAAACCAAATAAACAAGCCCCTCTCCATCCAAATGCAAGGAGAGAGGTAGAAGAAGGAGTTGATAAAGAGAGTGAGAAGAAGGCGTATGAGAATATGGGAGAAAAGCATTTAGCAAAAAGTTGGGGAAAGAAGCTTGAGAAGGAAAGAAGAGAAAAGAATGACACAAAAAGAGGATATCAGATCATCATAATATAATAATAATAATAATAGTAAGGGAGAAAACGTCATATTTTTACAACTTTTTGTAATATATATTATATTTTAAAATATTTATAACAAATGTCAGATTTATAAAATAAATATATTTTATTTACATAGTAAATAAATTATTTATATTATAAATAAAGACGTAAATACATCAATAAAGAAATAAAATGAAGAACTGGAGACATTTTGCCGAAAACCAATTTTTGAGAAAAATAAATGAAAATTTGGGTTTCCATATCTCTGCCTTAAAAAAAAGAAAAAGAAAGAATAAAAGAAGACGACGCTGGACAAAGTACCAAAACGACGTCGTCAGTCATTGCATAAATGTCAAAAGAGATGCGGTGAGCGTGGATCGAACACGCGACCTTCAGATCTTCAGTCTGACGCTCTCCCAACTGAGCTATCCCCGCTGATGCTAATCAGAGGTCCTTTTGAAATACATAGATAAGAAAAAAAGACCCCGAGTGTCCTTTGACTAATTTCCGAATTTTTACATTTTTTAAATCAGTATTTTTTTATTTTTTTTTTAAGAATGAAATTTTAAATCAGTAATTTTGGTATGAAAAGTTCCCTTCTTTTTCAGACTCTACTATTATTTGAAATTTGAAATGTGGAATTCTTGAAAGATGGTGAACTACGTTGTTGTTTGTTGGCACTTTAAGTGACAATCCCAACATTGGAGTATAAGACCAAAATAAAAATTTAGTGAAAATCAATTTTTAATTTACTACAAATTGTCGCTGACCTGTTTTAAGGTCTTGAAAATGTTGTATACTAACCTTATTATTAAAACTATTGAAACTGTCCTTCTCAATGTAGACAGGTAAAATATAATTTATCAATTCTTACATTATTTTTTGTAACTGAATATTTAAACGAGATATTATCATTTTAGTATCATGTCTTTTAGAGAAACATTTCATTGGTTTTTTGTTACTTAGAAAATAACAAAACGATACCTTGTAGTTTTCAAAAACATCATTTCGATACCTTGAGTTTGTGTTTTTAACATGAAATTTCCTTTTTATCCGTTTATTAATGAATCCTAAATTAATTTTTTAAAACTATAATAGAAAATCAAAATAAAAGATTAAACAAAACTCACTAAAGAAAATCATATATGTAGACTTATCCATTTTTTTTTATCAGTATTGCATTTATTTTCTTTTATAATTTTTACAAAATAATTTAGGGTTTATTAATAAAAGAGTAAATTGAAAATTTGACGTCACAAAACACAGGTCAAGGTATCAAAATGATATTTTTGAAAACTACAGGGTATCTTTTGATTTTTTTTAAATAATAGGATACGAATGTGATGTCTCTATAAAATGCAGGTATTAAAATATTAATATTTCCTTTTAAATTATAACAAAAAATACCTTCCATGGTAGCAGCAAGCCATCAACATATAGAATTAATGTTGATTGTAGAAGTCATCAAATAATAAAAATATGTTTTTTTTTTCTCTTATTCATTTTTGTGTGTGTAAGATCCCCATATATTTTAATACGAGTAATTGCTTATTAGAATGAATAGAGATAGTGTAAATTCCAAGTTGATCATGAACAAGGTTTTTGGAAGAGCAGTTCAAACCAATGTTACTGTAAATAGTATACAGTTCTCACATGCTATAACAAAAGTTTACAGTGTAAAGCTTTCACATGCTACAATTCTCAAACCTAAACTGATAGTTTAAATTACTTTTTTAAACACCCTATAAGTACCATGAGCTCAATAGCAAAGAAATCCCTTAGATGACACGCAGTAAAATGAATTAAGTTTCTTTATTATAAGTTGATGATAAATCATTTAGATTAAGCATGCTACACAAACAAGTTGACATTTACCCTGCTAAAAGTGTCGTTTAACCCTTGGAATTAGATATCAATAACATCATGAAACAACTCCCCTAAAACAATACTATAAAAAATCCACAATGAAGAAACAGGGGTTAAATTAGATCATGCATTCTTTTTTTTTTTCCTCCTTTCCTTTCTTATTTAGTTAAAAAGGCTTTTAAACTGTGAGGACATTACAATTAAATGTATTGGACATTAAAATATGTTCAGTAAGCTCTTCTCGAAAATAATATTTTTAAGACTTTGGAGGATATAAGAATAGATTTTTAATTTTTGGTGGCTATTTCTAATTATGGGTCTATTTGGCATTGTTTATGGAGGCTGCTTTTTGTTTCTGTAACTACCTACAGTAGTTTAGAGTGTTTGGTAAATCATGTTTCTGAAAAGTTGCTTTTAAAAACTATTGCCCATCAGCAAAAATTGAGAAATAGCCCAATAGTTGCTTTTTTATAATTGCTTTTATAATTTAAAATTACTAGACTAACCTTAATAATAATATATAATTCCTAATCTCTTATTTTTTTCTTCAACAAATTAAAACAAATCAAATAACATTTTGCTGAAAATAAAACATATTTTAAAAGAAAAACAAAATGTGTTAGAATCCGCTTAGAAATATATTGAAATACTTTCAAAAAGCAAAAAAAAACTTAATCAAATTAAAAATGGATAAATGAAAACAAATAAATCAAATATCACCTCTTATGAATTAGAGTGATTTATTATGTTTTTCTGAATTTAATTGAAATCAATAAAAATAAATGTATTGTGAGGGGAAAAAATAGCTAATAACAAATTTTCTAAGAAATCCTCCATCATATTCTCAGAAACCCACAACCTATCACTTTAAATTTTCTCTTTTAAAATTTAAATTCTAAATAACAAACATCAGATTTTTGATAGGCTCTTCAGATTTAAAATTAGTTTTAAGTCTGATAGAGACTTGAGATAAAAATTTTACTTTTAATTTTTTATGTTATTTATTGTTTACGTGGAGATATAATTTTTGTAATTATACATCTCCATAGCAATTTTATACATAGTTTACCAAACACTTGCAATTATATTTCTGGCTCTCACAGTAGCTTTGAAAAATTTACCAAATGCCCATCTGCTTCTTGTCCATATCACAACTAGCAAAAACACAACACAACAGAAGCTATAGCACAACACAGCATTACCAAACTGGCTATATATATATATATATATATATTTATAAGTAGTAACATATTCAGGATTACATTCTAGAGTAACATATAAAAAAAGAGAAATTATTTACTAAGATAAAAGATGGGTTTTTAAATAAAATTAGTACTACAATATTATTGAAGCAAAATGTTGCCCCTCCCAATAATTAAAAAAAAAAACAACAGAAATGGTAGTAAATAATATTTTAACTTAAAAAGCAAATAAAAGGTTTTTAAAATATTTGAAGTAAATAGCATATTTATTAAGTAAATAATTTATTTATTTTTTAAAAATAAATTATTTACCCTTAGTTATAAATATTTAACTAATAAATATGTCACTTTAAATATTTTAAAACCTACTTGAAAAAATTCTCTTAAAATTAAAAAAAAAAGGTTATGGAAGAGAATTATTCACCTCTTTTTTCCAACCTTTAATAAGCCTAATAGTTTGTTTGGCTTATGCCTTCAAACTAGACTATTTGAACTTTTTTCATTTAAATCGTAAAACATGAAAAGTGGAACACTTATTTTGGGGATTTTGATTTTGTTTGATTCATAATTCAAATGCATTTGCTAACCCCATTCTAATTGCATAGTTGAAATTGCTAAAGTGTATAGCTCTTATATGTAAGAGTGTAAAGCAAAAGTATGCTATGATTTGCTCTCATATACCACAATAAATTGGTTTCAATTATGTTGCTAAACGCATTCATGTTTAATCATAGAAAAAACTTTGGTTTACATTTAAAATTTAAATTATCATCAACAGTCATTCTCATTTTGTTAAACTTTTACTAAATTTATGTTCCCAAATTTAGTTTAATAACGTAAAGTGTTTGAAAAAATGGTTTAAACCACATTTGTACTGAAATCAATATAAAACTCTCAATGTTGTAGTGTAAAGTAAAAATGAAATACAATGTAAAGATCTTACCTGCTACAATATTGTGGTCTAAATTTATTGGTTTAAACTACCATCCCAAATACCATGCAAACTTTTTATTAGATCTAATATTGACTAAAACAATCCTATTTGATGCTATAAGATTAAACCTCGCTATTTAACCACCCATGGAGGGAGTTAAGGACCACTTAAGCCCCCACTCAATTTTTTTGCTTTTAAAAATCTTATATACAAAAGTGAATATTATACTATATCATATATATTGTCCCCCTTTAATAATTTAAATTAATCTTGTAGCCACCTTAAGACATCACTTTCTTTAAAAGTCAGTAGACATAGAAAATTGTCACGAACAACTTTAGCATGTTAATAGATTTTTATTTTTGATTAGACTTTTGTTTTAATTATTGGTCTCTATTGAAAAAAAATTCCTGGCTTTGTCACTGCCTTTAACAATGGCTCCCAATATAAAAAATGCACTATTAGTGGGTTGACAACCTGATTAGATTTGAAAACTTTAGTTTAAAAACTGTAGTATGTGAGAACTTTATATTGTAACAACTTTTGCTTTTTATAATAGCTGTTGCAAGTTTTGCATCTCAGAATTGATTCCAACTCACTTGTCAAAGCCAACTATATATTAGATTGGGATGCATTGTTTTTGTGAGTTGTATGGTTTTTTAAAAAATTCTTTTTATCCTTCTAAGGATAAAACCCATTACTTAGGTGTGGAGCTAAAAAAATTAAGAAGAAATAGAAATATTATTACGAAGGAATTTGATTTTTATAAATTTTTATGGATAATATTAAAAGAAAAAATTCAAGATAATAATTGTCCACTTTAATTTGTAAGTAACTTTGTCCATGGTTCAAATTTAATATATAATGTATTTACTATTTTATTAAGATCGTAATTTGTGGGTAAACAGGATTGCTCGTTTATAATTCTATCGAAAGAAAAGAATAGGAGTCCAAGGTCCAAACTGGTCCTCAAATTACACGTGGTAGTTAACCATAGGATTACACGGATGCACATCCAGTACAAAGAAAATGAAAGATTGCTCTTCCTCTTTTCTGCTTCTCCAGAAAAGGCTGAAAAAATAAACAAAAAAATCCCTTTCGTTTTATTTTTCATTAAGTCCACCATGAAATCATCTAAAGATTCTTCTAAACCATTACTATAGATATCCCAAAAACTCCCTTCCAGGTTTGCCATGACGACAGCTCTTCAAATCACCATCAATTTCTCAGCTTTCAAGTTGAGAACCTTGCATGGTGACACTTACAGAAAACCCATTAGTTTCAGAGCAAAAGTTGGTATTTTACACCAGAAGAACAGGTTTAAATTGAGAGTTTATAGAGAGAGATGGTCCTTCTCAGGAGAAGATAGGAAAGATGAGTTTTTGCTGAGAGGTGAGAGGAAGAAGAGAAGGTTGGTTTTGGTGAGATTTAACCAGGGCTTTGGTTTTAATGGCGGTGGCGGTGGCGGTGGCGGGAGAGATGAGGGTACCACAGCTAGGGTTCTGGGTAATCTAGCTTTGGCTATTGGGTTGACTTATCTCTCTATGACTGGTCAGCTTGGTTGGCTCTTGGATGCAATTGTTTCCATTTGGGTACTCTTTCTCATTACCTTATTTTGGTTACATATTGAATTTGAAATTGTGGGCTTTTTTTTTTTTTTTTGGTTAAAATAGTTATGTGTGTAACGAAATATCTTATTTTGAAGGCCCTCTTTTATGATCTCTATGATTTTGACTGCAAAATTTTTTGTGGTAGTTTCTGAAGTGACTGGTGATTTTCTTATTCAGCTTCATGAAGTTACAATACCAATTGTGGGTTTATTTTAAGGGTTGGAGTTGCTAGGTCGTTTGAAACGTTGTTCGAACTAACAGTTTGTGCCAAAGTTGGTTTCAAATTCAAATTTGGTGAGAGAAAATATTATAGCAAAGTTAGTTTGAGCCACAACTGTGGTTTGAACTACGTTCCTAAACATAGAGTGATGAAATTTTCTTATAATGAAGACCCTATTTGTAGTCTCCATGGTTTCGACATTTTTTTTGGGTATCTCAACTCTCAAGTGATTGATGATTTTCTTCATTCAGGTTTATGTAGTTTAATACCAATTTTGGGCTCTTTTCTTAGGGTTGCCATTGTTGTGTATAATGGAATTATCTTATTTTGAAGACCCTCTTTTTTATGGTATATGTGATTTTGACATCAAAGTGTGTTTGTATCTTAAGTGATTGATGATTTTGCTCATTCAGCTTCTTGCAGTTATAATACCAATAGTTGGTTTGGGAGCTTTTCTTTGGTGGGCAGGACGTGATATAGTTCAAGGCAGTGTAAGGATTCCTTTTTAACTTTTTGCTTCTTTGTGCAAAGCTTATGGTTTGAAAACCTCTCTGTATGGGTCAAATGAATTTTTTCTTGAGGCAATTGACGGGGTGAGTTAAGGCGTATAAATTGTTATTTTTTATCTATAGTTGTTTAAGAAATTGTCACGCCAATTACTACTAAAAATTACATCTATCGATAGAAAGATGACAATTCACCTGCCACTTGAGTTTTGGCATGAAAAGTTGGGATAACTAGCACTACTCTTGCACATAAACTAGGCCCGATAAACTTGTGCATTATTAATCTTTCTTCTCCTGTGTTAATGATTGATTTTTAATGTGGTAAATGTGCAGTGCCCAAATTGTGGAAACGATTTTCAGATTTTTAAGTAAGTTTAAATTGCAACGGTCTTCATATTTTTGAAACTTAATGTGGCAGAGTTTTTCTCTTCTTTATACAGATCTCCTTTTTGTGATGAAACTAAATTGGATTGTATTCATCCTTTTTTCAGATCTACTATGAGTGATGATTTGCAGCTGTGTCCTTTCTGCAGTCAACCTTTCTCTGGTAAGAGCTAATTCTTCACAAGATCGTTTCTTGCATTCAAAATTAAATTTCCACTCTATAGACTCTTGACATACTTTGTTAATGTGCAATGTTTTTTTGTTCAACACAATCTTTTCTGCCCTGTTTTGGTTACCAAGCTTTAGATGCATCATTGGAGCCTTCAAATCATTGTCTTCTCATGATATTTACTGTTATTCTTTGCCTCTTTATGCTATTCATCATTGTTCAAGGCTCTATTACTGCAATCATAAGGCGATGGGAAATTCCTAGCCAATCTCAAGATTATGTTTAAGTGCTTTTACATATGAATTTGCCTGCTTTGCCATATTAAATTGTTAATAAGGAAAGAAAAGAGAGTCAACATTGTTCTCATGTCTTAAAATTTCTTTTATCTTCAGTGGTGGATAATAAGTTTGTAAGAGACCCTGTGAAATTCTCCAACCAGTCGACAACGTTTGCAGAGGCGTTCAACGAATTCACCCGTTCTAGAAAAGGTTATTTTGCTGACTTTCATATTTCTTGCTCATTTGCAGTTTCCATAGTGCAATTTGCATTTTTTTTTTCCTCTTTTTATCATTAAACAAAAAAGGGGATCATTGGTGCTATCTACCCTAAATGCTTGTCATCTATGTCTATATATAAGAAATCCTGAGTCCTACCCAAGAAATGGGAAGGGCTTGAGCCAGTTCTACTTGTAGGATAGACCTAGTTTCACTCACACCAACCATGGGTCTAACACAGCTCATTAGTCAGATAGGACCTCTTACACCGAGTACTAAATCTGGTGCATCCTGAGAGGAGAAGGAAAGGCATCCTTTTTTTATTTTGCTCGGATCGGTAGGTTCAACAAGGTTTTCAATTTAGGAATGCACAACCATTCAACATCCTTATTCCTTACTATTGCACCACCTCTGAGTGTTTGTTAACATAGTTGGAATTACAAGTTGGAACCAAAATACTGAAGCATGTGAGAGCTTTATATTGTGGTAAACTTTTGCTTTATGTTGTAGCATATGAGAGCTTTACACTGTCCTTATTAGTTCCAACTAGATTTGCCAAAGCCTCCATTGGTGTGCATAAGAATAAAATAGAATTTCTTCTTTCTTATAATTTTTCTCACTTTTTTCTGTACTCGTTATAGGAAAGAAAAGTACTGTGGCAGTTGTTGATGTTGAAGCAGAGATTAAAGATGCAGACTGAGACTTCTCGCTCTAACTACCTGATATGTAAGGTATTAATTTTAAGTTGGTTTTGTTTTTATACTTCTCTCACTACTCAAATTTATCTAGAATTAAAATGACTACGAGAGGGAAACAATTGAAAACTGGTTATGAAATTATGATAATTTTATCTAATGATACGCCTAATTGCCTTGCCTAAAACATTTTTTTTTTGCTCAGCCATTGATAAGGCATATACTCCGAGTCAAAGACGGCTCGTCAATAGTCCATGTAAAGTCGAACCAGAGATACCCCGGCGGAGAAGAACCATAGAGTCGGACCAGAATGGTTTTAAGACCAGCACGAAAACCAGAAGTTCGAGTATTTGAAAATGATTTCTATGTTGTAGCTGCCTTTGTAATATCATTTGTGAAACGCAAGTGGTTCTTCGTAGTATTCCTAGATTGTATCATGTTGAGCTTGTTTGTAGGGAGTAAAATTGTATACTTGTAAAGTACAAATTGTCAACAAGGATTTTCTTGGTTATCCAAGTGACTGAACTCGCTATCATTTGTCAATGAAGTAGTGTTTTCGTTAGATGTCCACCTATGAGTCTTTTGTACGTGACTACCATTAACAGCAGTAACTATTCTGATTTTACAGCTATGGTAGAGGTGAAAAGTGATGAAAGAAAAGGGTAAATTAGATTAATAAAAAGAGAATGGAATTGTGGTTCTTTTTGTGAGAAAAGAGGAGGGAAGTCACTTAAAAGAAAAAAAAGGTGTAAATTCTCATTTGCTTTTCTTTTTCAATCCAAAAAATGGTTATTTACTTAACTGAATATTTTTAGAAAGGTTTTTGGCATATTTATCCCTCTAAGCTTATGCTTTTTTACAATGTGATCCTTAATCATTTTTTTTTTGGTCATTGAGTCTCTAAATTTAACAAAGTATGACAATCAAGTTCTTAATGACAAATGTTAGTCAAAATTAAGACTCATATGACCTATTTAAAAAGGAAGCGATAGGATTTCAAGCACTACATTGAACAAAATATATATATAAGCAACAAAATTGTTACAAAATCACCAACAATGATATTTTTGGGTATAAAATTAATAACTTAACTTTTATGACAAACAAACAAGGTACATAGGTCTAATAAATAAGTCATGTACTCACACGACCTTTTTTTCCATCCTAATTTTGATGAAAGTTTATAAGTAAGATTAAATTGTCACACTTAGTAACGTTTAAAGACGCAATTGGTATATAAGAAAATTTAAACACAACACACTGCAAAAATGTAAAAAGTCTTAACGGATAATTATGCCAAAAACCCTAAAAAAAAAAAAAGCTTCTATCTTCTCTTTTCATCCCTTGCGTGCCTACTATTAGAGGTGACAATAATCGTGTTCGCGTCGTGTTTATGTCGGTACGTTTATAGCACGGCACGTTTAGCCCGAACACGAACACGATTAATAAACGTGTCAAAAATGTAAACACGAACACGATACGGCTATGGTACGCGTAACACAGCACGACACGATTATTAAACGTGTCGTGACGTGTTGACACAATAACAACATGCATATAACACGTTTATAACCCAATTAACTAAAAATTTTAAAAAAATTAAAAAAAATTAAAAAAAAAGCCAATAAAAAAAATTAACAAAAATACATCTAATTAATACTAACCAACTATAAATATTTCAAATATTTTTATTTTTAAGTTTAAATGTGTTATAAATGACCAGGTCGTGTCGTGCCGTATAAACACGTTTACAGCCTGTTTAATTAAACGTACAAATACAGCCTATTTATTTTCGTGTTATTTGTGCTAACCCATTTATGACACAATTAATAAACGTGCGGTTCAAACCCGTTTATTTCGTATCATGTCATCTTCCTGTGTCTGAAATTGTCGGCTCTACTTACTATCCCCTCTCTCTCTCTTTTTAAAATTGTTTTATGGTGCACCGTGTTTCCATTCTTCATACCATACGGAAAATATCAAGACAGGTTGATTATTGAAACAAAAGAACAAGCTTGCATCGAGCATGGAACCATTGAAAGACAGAATTGGGGAATGAAAAAAACACCCAAGCATTAATCCCATTATTCTCACTGAGCCATTTACAACTAGATTTATTCAACAGCTAATATGTCGCTTAGCATAGGAAAACACTCAATTTAGCAGCTTGGAAGTCAAGCGAGCAGGCAACATAGTTGCTTCTGTTTCCACGGCCTCAAAACTAGTGCGATGATTCTCCAACTTTCTGCAAGGAAAAAGGTACATTAGACCTAGAAGAGAAATTTTCATCCTTTTTGGCGATATGCAATGATTAGGGGTAGGTGTTGGGGGGTGGGGGGAGCCAAAACACTGACAATGTCACGTAATTATATAGAGCAATCCTATTTAACTTCATGGGGTTAACCCTGCTACTTATAAAAGAGTGAAACACAGTCTAAAAAATACACTACGTATTAGATTAAGGTCTATAGTTTTGGAAGTAAAAGTGTTTTAGCCCCACGGGATGAAAAGGATTTTTCATGCATATATGGTTTTTAGAAATGTCAAGGTAACTAGACCACCCTAAAAACAAATGTCAGAAGTCAAAATGCAACAAAAGCATACCCTCAAAGGTCATTGATTAAAAAAAAAAAGCTCTTTTTTTTTTAAAAAAAGAAAAATCATGGTCTCATGGTTCAAAATTGTATCCTATCAAAGGGAATTTTATGCCCCTAGAAACCAAATCACAAAAGTCTCCTTATTAAAATGCACACAAGGAAACAAAAGGATCCTTATAAGGTCTAAGCTGGAGAATTACATAGAAAAATTCTTTAGTAGGTATGGAAAAACATCCCACTAATAGAACACAGTTTATGACCATTAAATTTTGAATACATTTCGATAAATTGTCATCCTTTGTATGGTTTGATCTGATTTTGATTTGATCTAAAGATTAAAAGATGTCCACAGAATTCTCCTGTTTGATAAAACTCATAAGATAAAGTTAAAACAAAACCTCCTTTTCTTTCTTGTCCTTCTTGCCTTTGGTGAAAAACTTGTAACCCCCATAGAAAAGCAGCCCCCATCCGGTTAAAGAAACTATCACGAACTGGAAATGAGCAAGAGAAGAAAACTCCAATTTAGCATAGCTCAATAAATAATAATCATCCATATTCAATTGATTTTGGAAACTTGGCATAACAAGCTATTAGTCTATGACCACACGGTAAGGTCTACAAGAGGAAATTGGTAATTTTGTAGCTCTAAGATAATAGGGTAAGCTCACCAAGTTCAAATTTTGCCTCTTTAAACTCTAAATAAGCAAACTATTCTATAACCACAACTTGATTGAGTGTTTATCCATAATGACAGACCAGTATTACTTATTAGCATGTATTTTGTCTTGTCCACAACTTAATGTGGAAAAGAAGTGTTAAACAATGAAATGGAATTTTTTTTCTCTAACACTAAGAAATGAAAATTTTCATATACCACCCATTTTGTTCCTTTTTCTTGCCATCACAAATTAATAATCATCGCATATCATTATTATTGTAATTACAAGAGTCATTTTAGCATGCACAATGACTTGCAGTAATTTAGTAATTACTAATTTCTTGAATAATTTGAATTTGATGCGCATATTTAGGATGTTTTAAGCGGTTTTGAATATATGGGCTCACAAGAATGGGCGTTTGATAAGCACAAGTTTCAAATCGTTAAAAAACGGTGAAGATCGTTCGCTAAACTATTAGTTTTGAAAACTTAACCCCTCTTAAGTTCTAGCCATTTTAAATCATTTTGCACAATACAAACATTCTCATTCTTGGTTTCCTTCGTATACTACAGATTTCCAAACACTATTTCTCGTTTTAAGGCTGATATAATGTTTAATTCTCATTTTAAATCTGTACATTTTAAACATCATTTCAAAACCACATGATTCAAAATTAGCAGTTCAAACCACACCATTGCAAACCCATGTACCTATCGAAAATCATTTAATCTATTCCTATTTCTATTCACATTCACATTCTTATTCCATTACATCAAGCCAGGCGCCTCCAAATATTTAGATTACAATAATCAAAATAATAAAATAGAACAAAAACATGATCAAGTGTTTAACAACAAGACAGACCCATATTAGCATTAACATGTATCTCTTTGAGTAACAGAGAAAATTACTAGTCCAGCAACATAAAAAATAAGGAATTTCCCTAGCAAGGGGGATAAATTTCAATTAAAAAGAGCAAAAAAAAGCTTACATGTTCTTCTTTCCAACGGGATGGGCTCCATGGGTCCTGCCAAAAGTTCACCTTCGGAGGTCCATGATGATCTGCAATAAATTCAAAATCAAAAAAGTGATCAAACTTAGTGTTCAAATGAAAAGAAAACCCGAGGGAAGAGAAAATCGGCGATAATTAACGATGATTACCGCCGCCACCAGCGAGACCGCGCCGATGGACGAGAGAAGCTGCTTGAGCCGTTGAAGCCAATTTGGGGGTTGAAATTCGAGCCAGATTCACCGCTTGGCGGGCCGCCGCCGTCAACGCCGCCATGGTTCGGTGATTAGAGAGAGAGTGAAGGAAGAAGTTGAGGGAAGCTTGCGACTTAGCAACTGAGAGAGCGTTAGAAGGCCAAGACGGACGTGTGCAATTGTTCTCGAGTGTTTCCTTGGGAAAAAAAAAAGTTCTGGAATGTACTCTGAACGACGACGTTTTTTATTTCTTTTTTTTTTTTTTTTATCTTTATTTTTCTTGAGAAATTTATATATAGCTTTCCTTAAAAAAAAAAAAGATAAAGCTCTTTTTGTGTGCTTTTTTTTAATATAAAAATTGTAGTAAATATTATGTTTTAAAGTTTTGTCAAGATAAATAGTAGGTTTTTAGTCTGATAAAAAATATTTTTATTTACCTATTTATTATAAGTAAAAAAATTACAATGAAAATTTTTTATTGTTATTAACTATAAATATATTTACTTAAAAAATTTCCAAAATTTGATATTTCATTCGTTCTATCTTTTTTAATTCATAGTTTTTTTAATACCGTAAATATACCTTAAATTTAAAACTAGTCAAAACATAATTTTGGGTTTTTAAAAGGGTTAAAAATATCACTTTTGATTGGTCAAATTGTTCAAAAAAAAGTCAAGCATATCCACCATAATCAACAATTAAGTATTATTTAAAGAATAAATATTTTAAAAAATTATTCCATAAGTATTTCAAAAAAAAAAATAAAAAAATTTTATGATATAAATGACTATTTTATCCCACTAGTAGAGCATAATGTTTTAGCTGTTAAATTAATTTTTTAACAGTTTGATCTGTCGTTGTTTTTGTGACAACAACCACTCTACATTTTTGCACATGAACATGCTAAAAATATCAAGGGTTAATGGCATTATAGGTCTTTGAACTTTTGACATTATAATATTTAGTCATTGAATTAATTTAATAGGCTAAAATAGTCAGTAAGCTTTTGATATCATGATAATTTGATCCTTTAATTAATTTAATAGGCTAAAATAGTTCATGAATTAATTTTGAATAGAAAAATAGTCCTATATGTTCATCATCGCTAAAATTTGAATAAAAAATATCACAGTGACCTTTACCGTACAACACTCCTCCTCACAGCACTAACCTTGCGTCACCCACTCTTTGCACCTTCTTCGCAACAAAACCACCCTATAGCTGCTCTACCCGTTATCTCACCTAACTAGCCACATTGTGGCAACATGCCATCATAGTCCTACCACATCAGTCATCACTATTTTAGCTATTAAATTAATTCAAAGACTAATTTATCATAGTATAAAAAATTCACGGACTATTTTGATCTATTAAGTTTATTCAATAACTAAATTGTCACAATATTAAAAGTTCAGAGACTATTTTAACATATTAAATTAATTTAAAGACTAACATGTTATGATGCTAGAAGTTTGAAGGATCTCTAGAGTTATTAACCCAAATATCAATTACTCATCATAAAAGATCTCTAGAGTTATTAACCCAAATATCAATTACTCTCTTTATGATGCAAAAGTAAAGAGACCACATAAGAAAACATAGGATCCGATTAGGCATGAACAGAATCCTTCTGTATAGGAGAGAAGAGAGCCCCAGACACCACAATCCTTCTTTATATTTGCATGAAACACGCATGGATCCCATGCTAGACCGGTAATGAGCAAAGCGACTTACGTTTACATGACACAAATGCTCAAAATTTACGCTTTAAACTATACTTGCATTAATTAGTACAAATCTTATTGATGATTGATCTATTTAACCCGCGTACTATTCGCGTTTCATTAATTACAATGGTTGCGCTTCATTTTGTTGCCGTGCTGATTTAACATAACCATTTCATAGCCGCGAACGAATGAAAACTCTTTTCCTATCCTTTTGCACAAAATCCCATCCTTCCATGTCTCCTTCCGGCTCCTTCTTTAGAAGACCAGATTTTTCCACGCCTTTCGCCAATACCTTGTGTTGCTGCTTTACCTCGTTCATGTCTTCTTGCATCTTCTCAATGATTGCTTGCAACTTTTCATCTGATATCTTCTTTAGAGCTTCTGATTTCTCCACACAGTTTGCTGATATCTTATGACATTGCTTCATCTTGTTAATGTCCTCTTGCATCTTCTCTATCTTTGCTTGCATCTCCTCCCTCACTAACTTGAGATCTCGATGCTCGTTCTTGTCGTCAAAAGGAAGCGGGACTGGCTGATCTTTTGATTCTTCTTGCTTCCTCCCTGCAAAAACGAATCAAACAAAGGGCAAAAAGAATTGGGATGCAATGTAGATAAATATTTTTGAGCTGCAGAAGCAGTGAATCATGCAAGTTCAGACAAAAATTATGAAACGCATTTACACGATGCTCTTTGCTGGAAAGTACGCGCAAAGATTTGGCTTCTCAAAATGCCTTGCCAAAGAACCAATATGATCATTTTGACAATATCTTGTACTTTATACTATGTTTATGAGTTGCATCAGGACCCTTACGTCTGCACTAGGATATTTTCAGCATGGTTGTATTGTTTGGATAATTGAATTAGTAGCAACCTTCATGGGGTGGAGAAGAAATTTCGATGGTGAAGAAAAAAGTTAAGACACGTTTTCTAAGATGATGACTATACTAACTTTGGCATTTAACTGATGATAAGGTGCGTTTGGCAACCCCGTTACAACTATATAGTTGGAATTACTACAGTCTAAAGCAAAAATAGACTACAGGTAAAGCTCTGATGTGCTATGGTAAAATCGTTCAACTTTTGGCTCTAACCGTACTGTCAAACAGACCTAAAATCTTCAGCAAAGGCTAAATCCTTCAGGAAGGATCCGACCTACATATAACACACAGATATAGAAGATGTAACATGATATTATTATTCAAATAAAAATAACTTTTATAGAGGTATAACAACAAAGAATTTATCTAAAAAGAGGCGCATGAGATAAATGGCAGGTCAAAGCTCCAGATCAGAGTGTAATCTATTTTTTGCTTAACCTTAATGATTAACAGCTAATTAACTTAAAACTACCGGAAATTTAGTACTTTAACTAAGCCCAATAATCTGGATTTCTTAAAGAACAAAACTTTAATTTTATCAGTATCTATTGGAATTTCAGAAACATTTCCGGGTTTTTTTTCAAAATTAGAGAGAGAGAGAGAAACCAGTGGAGATTCTGAAAGATTCGACGAGAGTGGATTCGAAAGCGAATTTGGCGATGTGGCTCAGAATATCAGCAATCTTTCCTCGGCGATAGGGTTTGGAATTGGGGTGTTCCAGATCGTGGATTCTCGCAGTTCGTATTGTGTCTGCCATTTTTGACTGCGAACTTCAGCTCTGAAGGTTCAAAAACTCCGAAATTAGGGTTTGTAATCGCCCCTGTTTTTGTTGTTCAACTTTGAGCAAAACGCTGATTTTCTCAGTTTCCTTCTTTTTCTGGTAGAAAACAAAAGCAAACTGTTTGGTTGAGGAGAAAGATTTCAAAAGATATTTTTACGTAACACTAACGTCATGTCGTTTTTCTCTTAAAGCTTATGTAATACTGTCTACAATCAACATGTTTTGTCGTTACATCCGAAACGTTAAGTAGTTTTTATTTTTTATTTGTTTTGACGATTGGAGCGGTTTTTATGCAAATAAACGTTAGGTAGTTTAGTTAGTGTTTTCTAAGGGCGTGTCTCGCATGGTGGTAGCAACAAATAATCATTGTTTTATTGTAATATGTGAAAATTTTTATGTTATAGTAATTTTTTTTAATTTTTTATTATAATATATAAAAATTTTATACTGTTTATAACTAAATTAGTGGTGTTAACTATCCTATACTAAACACCTTTTAATTATTCAAACCATGGACCCAAATTATATGCTTTCAAAGCGCTTGTCAAACCGTCTTGTATATAATTTTTTATTCTTAAATTATTTTTTACATAAAATAATTTTTATTATTTTTTGTATAGGTTAATTTTCATTAATCATTAAAAGCAGTTTTACATATATAAGATGAACCTTTTTACACTTTTTAATTACACTTTTCCTTAGTCACATTAAAACAACCTTTTCATAATTTTTCCATTAGCATTAAAAATACAAAATTAAATTAAAGAACCAAGTAGAAAGCTTTAATTCAAGTTTAAAATTTAATTGTATTTTTTTAGGAATTAATTGTGTTGTTTTATGTTAGTCTTTTAATTCTTTAGTATGGTTGTTTAGTGAACTTTAATTCGTGTTATTGTATTAAAACTTTAAATGATGAATTTTTAGATAATTTAGAATTTTTAGATAATGTCATTTTTTTTTTAATTTTAAGCTCAAACCGTCCAAACCAAACCATCTAAACCACTTATGAGTGTTTTGATTTTTATAAAAAAAAAATCAAACCACTCAAAAAAATAAAATTTATTTTTGGTTTCGTTGTTAGTATGGAGAAAAAACCACCCAAACTACCCGCAAACACCCTTACAAAATGACATATCATTTCATTTCAAACTTGTTGTTTTGGTATTTTCTTTAAAAAATATAAATTTATGTTCAAGCTTAAAACCAAGCCACAAAGTCATTTTAGGGAGTCCTCAAGTTTTTTCAAAATCAATCTCATATTTATTAGCACTCAATAAGATCCTTAAATACCAATCAGGATTAGTTAAAAAAAAAAAAAAAGAGAGAACAAAAAAATCCATCAATCAGACTCAAAAAGGAAAAAAAAGTTATCCAAATTTGTTCAGTCAGTTTCCCCAAAGTGTTTAAACTTGAGACGCTTTTGATAGATAAGATCCAATTAATAAAATAGAAGCTTAGAATACTGAAATAAAACAATGAATTAAGGTATAGAACATACCTTGCAGACCTATCAATTAGAATGAATAAAAGTTGTACTTCCATATGATTGTATCTTCAATTATGCTTCATTGAGTTCATACATTACATAGTAGAGCCAGAGAACAAGCAATGTAGTTGCATTTCTTATACGATTCTTATAACTTATTGCTTGTGGAGAATTTTATAATCTATGTTCATTAATCTCCTCTTGGGTATGAAAAACATAGAGAAAAGCAAGAAGATGCAAAGCGATAAAATCCTGTGATAGTGTTTAATTCTGCTATCAGGAGCTTTTCCTTGTAAAGAATAATATAAAATTATACGAACATGTGAAAGAAAAAGCCTGTATATAGTTATTCAAAATTACGGAAGATTAGAAAAAAATTAAAAGGATAGATTTTGAGAACTCAAGCAATAAAAAATTAAAATAAAATTAAACCACGGCATGTTTGATTCATAGGTTTGAACATAAATTTCGAAGAAAAATTCAAATTTCGATATGTTTGTGTCCAATTGCATGGTATATTGAAAATAACATGGATGGTGAAGCTACCATAGAGATTGAGATGCCAAAAGATATTGTTGGATTTGCACATCATATTTGTAATCTCACAAACGAGGGCGTCCTTTAATTTGTAAATAAAGTGCATATGAGCACAAGTTGCATCTCAATATGCATCAAATAAGTTATATACCATTTATAATGATCTTAAAATATCCCATCCTCTTTGACATTGTATTGAATCATCTAATTTCAATAAAGGCTAATAATTTTTTAACGAATGTATGAATATTCAGTTAACAATCAATGACAAATGTGTATACAGGTCTTTGTACAAAAAATATTCAAGTAGGAGTCTTCTGATAAGAACCTCGCCAATATACTGACAAAACCCGTTATCAATAAGAAGGAATCAAGACCGTTTCTACTCAGATTTGGATGGAAGTTACCGCGATCCGTTGCTTATATTGAAGCAAGAACCTTGGTATATCGAAGACGCCACAATCAAGGATGGAAGCTTGATTGATAAGTCAGGTTTGAACGCCCGGATTGATCTGATGAGTTCGTGTAGTTCGTCAAAGAACCAAAGAAAGAATTTTCTCTCTCAGAAAAATAAACATTCATTGATTCTTCATTAACCTTAGGAACACCTATTTATAGGCTAAAATTACAAAGTGTTGCCCAAAAAAGAAAAGTTGATAAATTCAAACATAATTACTAAGCCTAAAATAAAAACCAAAAAAAATGAAAGTCTTAATGGCTGATTTTCAGCTATTTACACGCCCAACAATAAAAGGAAAGTGCAATTAATCCTCGTCAACAATTTGCATAAATGATTAGCCACGTGAGTGCCAAAATGGGAAGGATTCTGAAAGTCTTCCATTGACTTGATCTTGCAAAATTTGAGCTGATTTCAATCAGGCTTGACTCATCCGGATTCTTCTAGAACTTGGATCAAATTGACGCACCGTTGTGGTTGACGTGGGCCTGGGTTAATGGGCTTGCACAAATTTTCTTGATTCCAGATTTCGTGAATCAGCCTATTTAGTGCTTCCTTGAATTTCTTAGCTCGAGCTCTTGTGACTGGTCCAACAGAATTTGTATTGGGTCAACCACCTTCCATGCATTTGAGCTCCCTAAGTATCCATCATTCCCCTCCTCTTGAAAAGGATTTGTCCTCAAATCAGACTCTGCATCAAAAGGACTCAAATCAGAAACATTGAAGGTAGCACTTACATTATACTCACCTTGCAAATCCAACTTGTAAGCATTGCCATTAATTCTTTCAAGGACTTGAAATGGACCATCTCCTCGTGGTAACAACTTTGACTTTCTTTGTTCTGGAAAACGCTTCTTCTAAAGTGCAACCAAACCCAGTCTCTAGGTTCAAAAATCAGCTTATGTCGCCCCTTGTTGGCTTCCTTTGCATATTGTTCCGTTCTTCGCTCAATGTTGAGTCTTGCTTTCTCATGAATCTGTTTAACAAAGTCTGCCATCCTTTTGCCATCTAAATTAACACACTCAAAAACAGGTAGTGGTGATAAATCCAGTGGTCATAAAGGATTAGGACCATAAACAATTTCAAAAGGTGAATACTTAGTAGCAGAATGGACAGAGCGATTATATGCAAACTCAACATGCGGTAAACAGTCTTCCCATGATTTAATGTTCTTACTGATGATTGCTCTTAATAAGGTTGACAAAGTCCTATTTACTACCTCAGTTTGACCATCAGTTTGTGGGTGGCAAGTAGTAGAAAATAACAGCTTAGTACCTAACTTACTCCACAAAGTCTTCCAAAAGTAGCTCAAGAACTTAGCATCTCTATCTGAAACAATTGTCCTAGGCATGCCATGTATCCTCACAATCTTCCTAAAGAACAATTCAGCAACATGCGATGCATCATCAGTTTTATGACAGGTAATAAAATGTGCCATCTTAGAAAACCGATCTACAACCACAAACACGTTATCCTTCCCACGTTTAGTCCTAGGTAAACCTAACACAAAGTCCATTGAAATATCAGTCCAAGGCTCACTAGGAATTGGCAAAGGTGTGTATAAACCATAGGGTTGTGTTCTCGATTTAGCTTGCCTACACGTGACACATCTACTACATATCTTTTCAACATCCCTTTTCATGTGTGGCCAAAAGAAGTGTTCCTGCAAAACAGCTAAAGTTTTAGCAATTCCAAAATGCCCCATCAATCCGCCACCATGGGATTCCCTCACTAACAAATCTCTCAAAGAACAATTAGGCACACAAAGCTTATTCTCCCGAAACAAAAATCCATCATGCCTATAAAATTTACCCATTGCGTTTTTCTCACAAGCTCGATACTCCTCACTAAAATCTTGGTCTAAAGGGTATAAATCCTTAATATGCTCAAAACCAAGCAGTTTAGCGTCAAGGATAGAAAGTAATGCGTACCTACGAGAAAGTGCATCCGCAACAACATTCTCCTTACCTTGCTTGTATCGAATGACATAAGGAAATGTCTCGATGAATTCCAACCAGTGGGCATGCCTCTTGTTCAACTTTTGTTGTCTCTTTAGATGTTTCAATGACTCGTGATCAATGTGAATCACGAATTCCTTGGGCCATAGGTAGTGTTGTCAAGTCTTTAATGCTCGAACCAACGCGTACAACTCTTTGTCATAAGTAGGGTAATTTAGTGTTGACCCACTCAATTTTTCACAGAAATACGCGACTAGTCGTCCTCCTTGCAACAGCACGGCACCTATACTTACACCAGAAGCAGTCACATTCAATTTCAAATGTTTGAGAAAAATCAGGTAAAGCAAGTAAAGGAGCATGAGTAAGCTTATGCTTAATAAGCCGAAACGCCTTCTCTTGTTCTTCTCCCCACTTAAACCCAACATTCTTCTTGATTACTTTTGTGAGTGGTGCAGCCAAAGTACTGAAATCCCTTACAAACCGTCGGTAAAAGCTGCCAAGTCCATGAAAACTCCTTACTTCTCCAATGCTTGTGGGACTTGGTCATTCTTGGATAGCCCTAATCTTTTCTTCATCGACTTGTATACCTTGAGCACTAACAACAAAACCAAGAAATACAAGCTTATCCATGCAAAAGGTACACTTCTTAAGATTAGCATACAACTTTTCCTTCCATAAAACATCTAAAACAAGTTTCAAATGTTCAATATGATAGTCCAAGTTGCTGTTATAGATCAGGATTCATCAAAATAAACAATGACAAATTTCCCAATAAAAGCTCGCAAAACATGGTTCATTAAACGCATAAATGTGCTAGGTGCATTGGTTAAACCGAAAGGCATTACCAACCACTCATACAAACCTTATTTTGTTTGGAAAGCCATCTTCCACTCGTCTCCCTCTTTCATGCGAATTTGATGATATCCACTCTTCAGATCAATTTTAGAAAATACACAAGCACCATGCAATTCATCTAACATGTCATCCAAGCGAGGAATGGGATGTCGATACTTTACCGTGATGTTGTTGATGGCTCGACAATCAACGCACATCCTCCAAGTCCCATCTTTCTTAGGCAGAAGCGGCGCACGGGCTCATGCTTTCTCTCACGTGTCCCTTCTCCATCAACTCACTTACCTGCCGTTGGAGTTCCTTTGTCTCCTTGGGATTACTTCTATAGGCTGGTCGGTTTGGAATTGTAGCTCCAGGTATGAAGTCGATTTGATGTTCAATCCCGCGGATTGGAGGTAAACCTTGCGGTGTTTCCTCGGGAAAGATATCCTCATACTCCTACAAAAGAGAAACAATAGAACTATGCAAGGTGGAATCAAGATCGTTAGTGTTTAATAATGCCTCCTTGTACATGAGTAAAATCATCGGCTGATTAGAAAACAAAGCTCTTCTCACATCACTCTCTCTTGCATAAAAGTTTGTTTTTCTCTCTAATTTTACCTCATTGGCCAAATCTTCTTTTGTATTGGCTCTCTCAATGTTCTCTCCTTTTTTCTCCTTTTTCTCGGCCCCTCTATCTTTTTTCCTTCTCTGGCCGAACTCTCTCTCTACACTCCAACTCTCATTATTTTCACTCCCTTTCTCTCTCCTTTTTTTTCACTCTCCTTTTGCAACCAAACTTCATGAACCTGTTTTGGTGTCATTGGTACAAGAGTGAATGGTCTCTGGTTGTGCACAAGAGAATATTTATTGGTGTAGCCATCATGTTTGACTCCACGATCAAATTGCCATGGTCGACCTAGTAACAAGTGCCCGGCTTCCATTGGAACTACATTGCACAAAACTTCATCTTCGTATCTACCAATGCGAAATGAAATTAATGCCTGTTTAGTTACCTTCACTTCACCACTATTATTCAACCATTGCAACTTGTAAGGTCGAGGATGTTTGGTCATTGACAGCCCTAATTTGTCAACCATAGTACTGCTAGCAACGTTCGTACAACTCCCTCCATCTATTATCACACTACATACCTTGTTCTGCACGTGACACCTAGTATGAAAAATGTTCTCATGTTTCTCTTCTTCTTCCTCTTTGGCTTGCACACTAAGGGCTCGTCGAGTGACAAACAATTCACCTTGGACAGCACACTCCTCCTCATCCACATCCTTCAATGGTGGCATGGAGTCCTCGTCGATTCATCATCCATAACAACCTCTCCGTCGTCCCGTAACACCATCACCCTTTTGTTCGGACATTGGCTTGAGATGTGACCCCTGCCTTGGCATTTGAAACATTTAATATCACGGTTTCGAGAAGTGGATGAATCATATTTACCTTGGTTTGAAGGGCTAGTCCGTGGCTGGTTTTGGCTCAAACTTTGGCCTAGCAACCGATTTCTCTTCTCCCTTCTCATAATTCGGCTTCCATGAAGAAGGTGCCGAACTAACATTCGCACGTGAGCTACCCCTCCTCTTGAGCTGCTGCTCTACTGTGATGGCCATGTGCAACATGTCTTCTAACTCTACATAGTGTTGCATCTCCACCCTATCTTGAATATCTGGATTTAGCTCTTGCAAAAATCTTGCCATGGTTGCTTCTCGATCTTCTTCAACATTGGCTCGTATCATGGCTATTTCCAGTTCTTGATAATATTCCTCCACACTCCTATTCCCTTGTCTAAGTCCTTGCAACTTTTTGTACAATTCCCGATAGTAATGGCTGGGTACAAATCACTTTCTCATCACCGTTTTCATCTCCTCCCATGTCTCAATCGGGTGTTCTCGGTTCCGTCGCCTATTCATTACCAACTGATCCCACCATACAACCGCATAATCAGAGAACTCAATTGCAGCAAGCTTAACTTTCTTTAACTCTGAATAGTTATGGCAATCAAACACTAGCTCCACTTTCTTCTCCCACTCTAGGTAAGGTCCGGGGTCATTTTTCCCTTGGAATGGCGGAATCTTCATTTTAATACCTCCCATATTATTGTCTTCCCGGTTCCTAGCTTCTCTATTCCCATTTCCACGCCTAAATCTGCCCCTATTTATCGGTGGTTCCTCCAACTCTTCTAATTCATCTTCCTCCGAAAGATCACATCCACCCCTCCGCCTATTTTGTATGTTTTGTAGCTGCCTATTGTGTGTTCTGGCATCAACCTCATCTAATCTCTCATGAATAGGCTCTAGCGCTTGCATCAACAGCCGTTCCATTTGCCTCATTAATGTTTGCAACTGAAGATTGGGAACGTTTTGTTGTGGAAGATCATCTTCGGCTTCTATTTCTTGATTCGGATTCATTTTTTTTTTAAACCTGCAAAACAACGTTAGATAATAAAGGACCTTACTTCTCTCCCTCACGTGTTTCACTCTATCACTTGGTCACTCCGTTCACTCGTGTTTCACTCAAATAATTGGCTTTTACCTTCGAATGTTTCACCACTCTTGCCTCTTTTTTTTTTTAACTCGCTTATTCTCTCTTTCAGTTCTTTTGGAATTACACAAACAACAATAAAATCTATCCGGCAACAAATTCAACAACACGTTTTGATACACAATTCAAAATGAAGCAATTTTTTTTGCACTATGAGGTGAGGTCAAATTCGGACACTTGGGACACTCAAACAATGGAAAGGAAATAAAAAAAAAATTTGCAATTTTTTTTTTTTTTTCGAATCCTCTTGATTTTTCTTTTCCTTTTTTTTTCTTTTTAGATCTTTTTTTTTTAAGACTCTAAATTCGACTATTTTTTTTAAAGAAATAAAATAGAACCTAAGTTATAAATTAGAATTCAGAAACAAAGAAGGATAGACAAACATGAGGCTAGAATCGAGGCTCTGATACCAAATGATAAGAACCTCGCCAATATACTGACGAAACCCGTTATCAATAAGAAGGAACCAAGACCGTTTCTACTCAGATTTGGATGGAAGTTACCACGACCCGTTGCTTATATTGAAGCAAGAACCTTGGTATATCGAAGACGCCACAATCAAGGATGGAAGCTTGATTGATAAGTCAGGTTTGAACGCCCGAATTGATCCGATGAGTTCGTGTAGTTCGTCAAAGAACCAAAGAAAGAATTTTCTCTCTCAGAAAAATAAACATTCATTCATTCTTCATTAACCTTGGGAACGCCTATTTATAGGCTAAAATTACAAAGTGTTGCCCAAAAAAGAAAAGTTGATAAATTCAAACATAATTACTAAGCCTAAAATAAAAACCAAAAGAAAGGAAAGTCTTAATGGCTGATTTTCAGCTATTTACACGCCCAACAATAAAAGGAAAGTGCAATTAATCCTCGTCAACAATTTGCATAAATGATTAGCCGCGTGAGTGCCAAAATGGGAAGGTTTCTGAAAGTCTTCCATTGACTTGATCTTGCAAAATTTGAGCTGATTTCAATCAGGCTTGACTCATCCAAATTCTTCTAGAACTTGGATCAAATTGACGCACCGTTGTGGTTGACGTGAGCCTGGGTTAATGGGCTTGCACAAATTTTCTTGATTCCAGATTTCGTGAATCAGCCCATTTAGTGCTTCCTTGAATTTCGTAGCTCGAGCTCTTGTGACTGGTCCAACAGGAATTTGTATTGGGTCAACCACCTTCCATGCATTTGAGCTCCCTAAGTCTCCATCATCTTCTAACTAAATTTGGTTTTATATGCCCTTCCCGCCTTAGCTACATTGCCAATAAAAACGGAGATATAAAGAAAGACAGCAGATTTGCCATTGGAAGCTACTAAAAGTGTTCCAAAAGGAAAACTTTATCGTCTACCTTACAATGGAGGGTAAAGATTTTGCCATGCTCATATTTGTTTTTAACAGAAAATTGTCATAATCAAATCTTATTTTTCATGTACATAGTGAATATTGGATGTTGGTTGTCATTGATCCTTGGAAGGAAGAAGCCTATTGGATTGACTCCATTGAAAATGAAGTTAGAAGCGATATTAATACCATGGTGCAATTGTAAGTTTTTAAACTCAAAGTTGCCGTCGTGTACAATTAAATGACACCTCGTTCAACTTTAGACTATGGTTTTGTGCGTTAAGGAAAAAATTTTATCTCTATTATGATGAACAATAATTGAACACTGCGTGTGGTACTGGGGTGGGAGCAGTTTCAAACTTTAGATTTTACTTCTGTTTGGTTTATAGGTTTGAATAAAAATTTAAATAAAAATTTAAATTTTTATTAAAAAAATATGTTATAAAAGGTTCGAACCAAACATTATCTTTGCACTTTCTTTTTGTCCTTTTTTTTCTTTTTCTTTTTGTCTTTTCCTAATGAAATTTACACTTTTTCCTCAAACAGAACCAACAATAAATGTTTCATTTCAGTACACACATTGTCAGTTGCAACCACACAAGCCAAACCACACAAAGAAATCCAAATCCCAAGCTCACAAAAAGTCAAAATAACCACAAAAAAAAAAAAAAAGAAAAGTAAAGAAAAGAAAAGAAAGATATACAAGCACAAACCATCGATATTTTGTTCACACCATAAAGCTTTATAAATTAAAGTGAGAGTTTCTTTTTATATCTCCAAGGCAAAGGAAATACCTTCCCTAGCTAGTTGCTCCAAATTCCCAGCAGAAGGTTGGAGCCTGGCAACTTTGGCAATGGCCTGATTTTCTTCATCATTCCCTCCTTCCAAAAAAGCTCCTTTCACTTTTCCATTGTGAATCCAATAGGTTCCAAACTTGGGTTTATTGGATAATACATTATTATCTCCAAAAAACACAGTTTCACCCACATTGTCCCCATAAAACTTCCATGACAAATCAAACACCCTTGAATAGAAATATGGTAAATAGTCATACTCTTCAATAGTTTCATCATTTTCACTTGCTTTGATGGCCTTCACAGCCTGCTGTGCTGACTTCCTAGCATGGTCAACATGCTCAAGTCTTCTCATTTCATGATTGTACCTTTTCAATGGAAAAGTGGCCACATCCCCAACAGCATAAACATCAGAAACGCTTGTTCTAAAAAACCCATCAGTCTTGACTCCTCCTTTTTCCTCCTCAACTTGTCCTTTGAACAATGAAGTCAAAGGCCTTGCACCAACTCCAACAACAACAATGTCAGCCCGCAACACCTTGCCATCCTTAAGCCTCACTTCCTTCACTTCCCCGTTGCTTGAGTTCACCTTGAACCCGACCACAGTTGTCCCCTTTACGATCTTTACTCCTTTCTTTCCATAGTAATCCTCATAGAATGAGGCTATTTCTGGTGTGAAAAGCCTTGGCATGCACCATTTTTCGGGATAAACCATGGTGACATCAAAGTTGTTGAGTCTCATCACTGCTCCGACTTCAAGACCAATGTACCCTCCTCCAACAATCACTGCTTTCCCCTTTCTCTTTGCTTTGACACCCTCTATTAGCTTATCAGCATCACTAATTTCTCTCAAGTAGAAGATGTTCTTAGCATTTGCTGCTTCTACACCGAAATCCGATAACTTTATCACTGTGGAGCCAGTGGCAATGATCAAAGTCTGGTACTTGAAGGCCCTTCCATTTTCAGCATAGAGAGTTTTGGAAGAGAGATCTGCTTGGACTATTTCCGTGTTGAGGAACAACGAAATCCCATTTTCCCCGTACCATTCGCGACGCAATCTTTCCCCACCGCTTCCAACACAAACATGGAAAGCAGGAAGTCTTGGGGGCCTCTTCGGGAACAGATACGCCTTGCTAAGCGTGGGGCGTTCATAAGGCGCCACAGCCTCTCTCGAGACAATAGCGAGTTCGCCTCCTTTTAGGCCTTCCCTTGCGAACTCTCTTGCCGCATAACCGGCCGAAACTCCACCACCAAGGATGACATACTTGAAAGACTTCTCATTGGATTCGTAAAGACTGCCTCTCTCGAAAAGTTCCTTGGCTTCTTCAGTTTTCTCATCAACATGTTTCCCAAGACAGATACGTGAGAGATGCCTCTTTTCTCCAACCTTTTGCTCAAGAGTTTGCACATCACTTTTGATCTTCTCAACATCTTTCAACCAGTCTTTAGCATCCTGTTCATCAGGAACCTTCTTATCTTTTATTCTTTGTTCCACTTCTTCCTTTTGGATTCTTAGGTCTTCCAAAATGCCCTTGAGATTATTCATGTTTTCTTCAAGGTCTTTGTAGTACTTGTAATATCTAACAACTGGCTGAGACCAAGTGAACATCTTTATATAGGCTCTGCAAATGAAGTCCAATAGGGAAATTCCCACACAACAATGTTAAATTATGCATGAGAAAATTACATCGAGATAGGAATATTTACAATTTTATACCTAAAAAAAAAATTAGCACTTTATTTTGGATGTTCTCATAACTATACCTCCAAATTTCAAGTCCATATTAAATTTGTACATTTTCTAAGTCAACTGCTAATTTCGACCGCTTTATTGACGAATTTACAACTTGTTACGTCCAAAAAAAAAACAAAATTGTAATGAAACACTAATCGACAAATTGCGCTTTACAACTTAGCTTAAAAAACTACTTTTATCTTTTTCTTTGTTTCTTTAAACGTTAATGTCGGATTCATTTTTTTGTTACAAGATTATTTGTAAGTTGGAAAGGGTAAAAATCAACCATTGACCCTGAGAAGATACAAAATTGACATAAATTTAAAGTTCAAACGTATAATCTTAAGAACATCTAAAATGTAACATTATTTTTTTCTTTGATAAACTCAAAAAAAAAAAAAAAACCTCAAAAATGCAAAGTATAAAATAGAAAATAACCTCGTCAATATACGTCTCTAAAGAGTGTTTCATTAATCCGTGGACCAAAAAAGTAATTTAGATTACTAATTATTTTTGTTTTATACCTAAGTGAGATCATGTTTAGTACTTAATTAGTAGGCATTGAACTGGTAATTTAACTAATTAAGTCGGAAAGAACTGATGTGCCCTTGTTTAGCCTTCATATAATAATTCATTCGTATCAATGCATTTTAATTGCATGAATGCATTTAATATAGTGTGATTGTGTGATGGTTCAGAAGATGATTAGTAGCCACTGGATACTTCGTTCCTAAATTCTTGGACTGTAGCAATATTTACATACTTCCTAGCATTTTTTAATGAAGGTCAAGGATGAACATTGACTTATTATTACTATTATTATTATTTTGTTTATTTCTTGCTAAACAATGAATGATCTTTTATGCATTTTAGGTAAATTTGGTATTATCCCTTATTTATATTGTTTTCCAATATTTTTTTTAATCTGGTAAATATGATGCTTCCAGGTAAATTCCTTATTTATTTTGTTTCTTATATGTTAGTTTCAATAGTGAATGGTTGATTTTTTGAAACCTTTTACTAATAAATGACCCAAACTTTGTTAAATTAGAAAAATAGTTGTTTTACAAATGGTTCATCAATAATGATGGACTCATTTGTAGTAGATCGGCGTCTAGCGAGTCGGTCTGTTGCAGCGTTGTCGTCGGACACACGTTGGTAAGGGGCAGTGGCGGGCAATGGTGGCCAACGGCATGTCGGCAGAGTCTAAGTGGTTTTTTCCCTTTATGTGGGTAATTTTTGTGGTGTAATATTTAGTTATTTTTTTTGTAAAATGAAACATTTATAGCGGAATGCTATATTTTTTGACCACCGATGCCATCAGTGCCAATTATGTCTAACGAAATACCATATTTCTCTGTCGTTGGTGGTCTAGCGAGGTCGCTAGTGAATTTTTTGGATTTACATGTAAATACAATATTTTACAATGTAAATACAATATTTTACATGTAAATATTGTATTTCCTAGTCTGGTCACTAGTGACGTTGACCATGCCGGTGATGTTTGAAGAAATCACTAGTAAATTTTTGTATTAGCATATAAAACTATATTCTTCGGCTGCCAGTGATGTCATTAGTGTCGGTGGTATCCGACGAAGTAATAGGTAGATTTGTAGGGCATTGGTATTCTAGCAAAGTTGTTAATGAATTTTTGTATATAAAAAAATTACGATATTTCTATATAAATGTTGTATTTACTTTTCTATTTTTCAAGAAATACTATATGTCTAAGGAAATACTAAAATCATTGGTAAATTTTTGTATACATATTTTCATGTAAATATACAATATTTTCATGTAAATATTATGTTTTCTAGCCGCCGATGACGTTATTAGTAAATTCTTGTTTTTATTAGAAAATAAAATATTTTTAGGAAATATTGTATTTCCCGGCTATTGTCGATGCTAGTGAGGGAGGAAATGGGGGTGGGGAGGAAAAATAAATGAGGGTATTTTAAGGTTTTTATTTTCTCATGAGATAAATATTAATATCTCATGATATATTTTTTACTATATCTTTTGAAAACATATGATATTATTTACTAATTTTTAGTCTAAATCTGTTATGACTTTCTCTCCAAAAAAAAGGTGACTACATAATCTAGTAGATTACATGTGGTAATTTCTTAGATTACTTTGGAATTTCTGTTGACGGCCAGAAGAAGGAATTTCTAGTAAACATATTTTGACCGGTCCTCTGAGGTGGCAAAATTCTCACATTTGAATACTTGAATTCTTTACTCTGCCCCATAGAAGGGGCATTCTTGAAGATTTTCCGGCCTTAGTTTTACTAACATGATTGACCATTGCCTAGTCCACACATGAGAAGTGTGAGAATATAAAACTATTTTGGGTTTACCTTCTAATTGTAAAAGCTTTCCAAAGAATTGGTTACTAACATGTTTTTTTGGGAAAATTGATAACTAAACACACGAGGCAAACTTACTTTACGCGTTTTAGGCTTTCAATCCTACATTTCTAGATAACATATTTTGTTGACCTGGTGGCCAAATTCTCATATTTGAGCAGTAGAATTCTTTAACCCTGCCCCATAGAAGTGGTTTTCTTGAAGATTTTCCGGCCTTGATTTTACCCACATGATTGATCATTGTCTACCCTACGCTTGAGAAGTGTGAGCATATAAAACTATCTTTGGTTTACCTCATAATGGTTTAAGCTTTTCAAAGAACTAGTCACTAACATGTTATTAAAATTAAGTTTTCGGGAAAATTGATAAACTAAATCATGAAGCTTACACGTTTTAGGCTTTCAATCCTACATTATTATTTTCTGAGAAAGAAGTAAATATAAGCCTAAGTAGAAGGAAAAATATATAGTCAAAGCATAAAGAACCGGATATTAAAACATGCATAATGGAGAAAATAACTTAATATCCAAACACATGCTTATTTTCTTGCTTTTCTTTCTTTTTTTTTTTCCCCTAAGAAATGGTAGATTGTATAAAATACAAGCTTGTAGATGGATTTGAAAAAAAAAAAATGAAAATGTACCTGGCTAAAAGCAAATAACAAGCAGGAGATCTTTTTGCTAAAACCGCCAGTCGACTGCAAAGGAGATCAGAAGTGAAAACTATCACCAAAATGTGATGGTAAAAAGCTCCTCTCTTTTTTTTTATAAGAGAACTGAAACATAAAGCTGGAGACATATGAAGCAAGGTATCAAATGCATTAGCACTTGTGCAAGTAAAGTATGTAAACCAACAACATAAAAAGACAGTGAGATCCTAATAAAGTACATTATCCAAGTAGCTATTTATTCTTCTTCATCATCTTTTTTTTTTCTTTTTTAATTTTCTTTTGTTTTCTCTCCTTTGATTTTAGATGCTTTTGCCCCCTGAAGTTTAACTGAATAAGTAAGTAACCCCTGAACTTGTAATCATGTGTAAATTACCCCTGAATTTAATAAATTACTGTGGAGTGCCCCCCAAGTTGATCATTGGTGTTAAAATTTAGAAAGAAGCTCCTTCATGTATGTGATATGATGTGTTTAGATCATCATCCAAAACTTCAATCTCTTCCTTCAAACTAGTTGGTGTAACCTGTACGAGAGAAACTTTCTGCTCAAATTTTAATGGTCGTCATCAATTTGGAGACACTCTGCAATACTTTGATACACTCAACGGCAACTTTTGAAAACCAAACTACAGAGGGTAATTTTCCAAATTCAAAAAATTCAGGGCAAAGACGTGCAAATATCCATTTTTTCCCCTTTTATGCCGGATACTAGTCTTTCCCTTGAAACAAGAGCAAGAATAAAAGCAAGCCAGAGTTTCCTTTGCAGAAGAGTTTATGAGTGCTTGAACAATAACATCATCTTGCTTAGTTATTGGTACATGGATAACCTCCTCATAGAGTTAACACTATGATCCTTTGAGGGAAAAGAACTTTTATCTATTTTTTATGTTAAGACACTCCAATGTGGGGCAAGATTAAGATTTTTAGTTACTTTAATTTTTAATTTTGAATTTAAAGTTATGTTTATCTTTTAGGAGTTATTTAAGATTATGTTTAACTTATAGGATTATTTAGAATTTTTATGTTATTTAGTTAAAGATTATCTTGTCACTTTGATTCTAACATAAACAGCTTATTGGTTAGAGTTTTTGTTGGTCGATGAATATTGAGATTTCTAATTCCTTTTCCTGTTCTTGTTCTCCTTCTAAGATCCCTTCTTGCCATCTATTTGGTTCTATTCCTATCTCTCTCTTATGGTTCTCTCTCTTCTTAACTCTCCCTTGCAACTGGATTCTATCTCTTCTATCTTTGTCCTACATCACATTCACATCTATGTCTTATGTTTCAGCCTGGTGCAGTTATAAGTTTTGGACAAGAGAAAATAGACCAGTATTCAAACTTATGTTCATGTGAAATTTAGCTTCTCTCTTCTTTTTCTCAATAATTGTTCAGGTCCATTATCAAAATAGAAAATGTACAAGCACAAACAACCAAACAGGCACATAATTTTTGAATTATGAAACAAAACGTCAGAATAGTCCAGCTAGCTTAACATAAATCAAGACCAACAAATGGAATAGTAAGATTTGTCTAAGAGAAAGCATTCCTATTGTAATCAAGAATAGTGAACAAATCATATAAACATGGTGCCAAGTTAGGCTACAAATATCTTGAAAATTGACAAAAGGGTTGAAGAACATCTTTAGCCTTTGGATGCTCCCATTCTAATGAATCCCACCATTCTTTTGGATAAGCTTTGATCACTTGAAGAGAAGGAGGAGGGGTTGGTCGGTTGTCAAAGAGCGGCAGGCAGATGGGGATACTTTTCAGCTTCTTGCAGTACCGAACCGCGATGACTTGGAGAGCATCGCAAGCTAACATGCCATAACTACAGATGCTTCTAAGTTCTGATAGGTTCCACAATTGTAGAACTTTTAACCTTGGGAAACATTTCATGATGGCACCAATCTCTTTTTCTTTATTCATTTCATCTGCATCATCATGCTCATGATCATCATATGGTGAGGCGATTATCTCCACCATTTGTCCACAATCTTCCACATGAAGTTCTTCCAAGTTTTGGAGGCATCTCAACAACTGAGTTGAGAACAAGATTTTTATATTGGGACAGTTATATATTCTGAAATCTTTAAGACTAGAAAATGTGCCCGGTGCTACAAGTGATGACTCAGCTATCCTGTGCAGATTCCGAAGAAAAGCAAGGCGGAGAGAATCTAGGCCTTGCAAAGGGCTGCAAAAGGAGGACGAATCATAAGAAGAAATGACATATTCCATCCCTTCACAGCTATTGATCACAAGAGTCTTCAAGTCGGTTGCAGTTTCCAACGAAGAAATGTTGCACAAACTTGCAACATCATGGCACTCATGAAGATACAAGTACTGAACATCAGTTGGAAGAAACAAGGAGTCTTCTCCTCCGTCCTCGCTCTTACTTATTTTGCACTTTTTCAAAACCACTCGTTTCTCAAAGTTCCCACTTTCGATCGGTGAGAAATATGGGTCGTCTAGTCCAACTTGAAGTAGGTAACTGTTGGGCCCTCCCTCCTCAAAGGACTTCACATACGAGTTAAGACTGCGGATGTTATAAAATTGGCCTGCAAAAGTCTCCAACTGCCTCAAGCTTGCCACCTCTTCTCCTCTCACTTTTAGTGTATTGGATAGCCCGTAAATTACCAAGTATTGGAGACGAGAAAGTTTTGGTAGAGTCCTAACAGGAAACACCTTTAGATTGGGTGCATGGAGATCCAAGTATCTGAGATTGATCAAATTTTCCATACCTTGAGGAACTTCTTTAATCCCAGAGTTCTCAAGATCCAGCCTCCTCAAAGCGGTCAGTTTTGACAAGGGAGGCAGATAATGTAGCTTATCACATTCTTTAAGCAACAATGAAGTTAGATTTTCCAAGTCAGAGACTGAATTTGGCAAACTTTTGATCCCAGTATGGGATAGATCAAGAACTTTGAGCCCAACCATGTGTGTGAAAAAGGGATGTGGGATCCCTTTTAGACTATTATACTGCAGCATCAGAGTTGACAGTCTCGGACAGTTTGGTGAGGCACCAACACGGATCTCTACAATCTTGTTATGCATCAAAGAAACCTTCTCAAGACTCTCTGTCCATTTTTCTTCATCCGGTAAATCTCTCAATCCCTCGCCAGCTCTTACCATGAATCCTGGATCTGAACTCGCGATCTGAAGAGCCATGTCTCTTACCAAATCATGCATCCTCACACACTTCTTCTCGTATGGGAAATAGTCCACAGCTGCTTCCAGTAAGCACACATTTTCAAGTTTATTCAAAATAGTGTGACCCCGATCGAACTCTGCTTGCCTACTCCTCATTCTTTCGATCAGTCCCTCATCGACAAACCGCTCTATCAGCTCCTCTCTTTTGATTCTATAATCTTCAGGGTATAAGGCGCAATATAAGAAACACTTTTGTACAATGGAATCATTTAAGTTTCTATAACTGACTCTCAATACTTGATACACCTCAGTTTGCATGTCATCTTGTTCGCGCTTTGACTGTTTCAGCTTCTCCAAAGCATTCCTCCACTCGCAGATGTCATCCACTTCCCTCATGCTTCCAGCCATTGTGATGATTCCAAGAGGCAAACCTGCACATTCTCCTGCCACAGACCTAGCAACGCCTTCAAGTTCTTGAGGAAGTGGAACTTGGCGCTCGAGTTTCTCCGCAAACAACTTCCAACCTTCTTCCTTAGAAAGAGGCTCCACCTTGACGTTCACTTGGCAACCCAACTTTCTACACACATCCAAAGACCTTGATGTCAGAATCAGTTTGCAGCCACTTGCTTTGACAGGAATTCCTACCCTTTCGGGAAGAAAATAGTTCCATACGTCATCTAAGATAAGAACATACTTCTTTCTTCTCATCAAAGCTTGTGCTAATCTCGATGCCCTTTTCTTCTCATCATCCTCATTTGATATATCAAGAGGCACTACTTTGGCAATGTCATTCTGTAATTTGCGAATGCTGAAGTCTTTCGAAACAGTAACCCAATAAACATTGCCAAAAGTACTTGACTCCTTCAAAAGCTGGTTATGGACATGCGTCACAAGGGTTGTTTTCCCCACCCCTCCCATTCCATAGATTCCCAGGCACCAGACTTCTTCCTTCATTAAGAATGTCCTAATCTTATACATATTTTCATTAAACATTTGACCGACCAAAGTTGTCATCAACAGGGCATTTACTTTTGTCTCATTTGCATCAAGTATAAGCCCTTTACAGAATCTACCTTGCTCTAGAAGTTCTGTCACTTCGTCAGTTAGCTCTTCCACACATTTCCCCAACCGCAGACGCATGGACAATCGCTTCTCCCGCATCACGGCTTGTTCCATTATCTGTACTTCGTCTTTTTGCCTCTTCACACGTTCCAGCCAGTTTTCCACTTCTCTTTTTCGTCTCTTTAAAGACAGCGACTCTGCATATTCCAGTTCGCTAATTACATCATCTTCCCTGCTGCTCAGATCTTCCAATTTTCTTTTCAGCTTTTGCATCTTCCCATTCAGATTGCAGTAATTGCTGATACATTGTCCAATTTCAAGCACTCTTTGCAGGTATTCCATATATTCCTAACAAGGACATACATAATAAGTCAGTACTTCAGTTTCACAAATGAAAATAAAATTGACAAATATTAATTTGAATCTTCCTATTGATCATTCTAAGCCTTACAGAACTTTGGCAACAGCATCTTTAGCTGAAAGTACATAAGTTATTCCAAAAAAATAGGAATTACAAAAAAAAAAGAATATAATTTAACCAAATGTCATACAGAGATAAACTTGGTCATACCTCTAAGATGCCAAAAGTAAGAGAATCTTTTCTTCATGATTACTTAAGCCTAAAATATAAAACGAGTTACGGGTTCTACACTGACATAATATGTTGGCAAATTTGAAAGAGATTATGATATTAACTAGTTTTCTTATTTAATTATTGTTTAATTAGAGATTTGTGTCATCAGAATAGTTTTTCATCATCGGCTTCCCTTATCTTATTTTGGTTTAGTTTTACATTTTGTTATCTGATTTGTCTCTAAACTTGCTACTCTGTAATTTCAATTCAGAGAATGGTTGATAAATGGATATTGAGATTATTGATTTTCCTCCCATTGAATTCTTCTTTTCTCTCTAGAATCCTCTGTTTACCCTCCTTCGTTCGGTTCTACTTCTCTATCTCGTCTCTATCCTTCTATCTTAGTCCTACATCACCATTTGATCAACAATAAAGCAAATAACCCATCTGATCAACAGGTCCCTTCTTCCTAATCCGCATACGTAACTCAAATGCTGAAACTGTAAATCTCACTATACTTCTTCACTTGTCAGATTTTCTCATGTTGCATGCCGGAATCAAAATAAAACACTAGGAATGCATAAACTTCTACAGTTTTAAAAATAAGGGTACTCTTGATCAAGAAGGAAAATAAAACGAAGGAACAAAAAAAGAAGGTTTATTCACCTATGAAACACGTTTGACAAAAACAACCCACAGAGCGTTCAAGTTGATTAAGCAAAATGAAAATTTCTTGAACATATATAAACAGATGCTCTTTTGAATATGTAAAAAAGAAACAAATACAAAGGCATGAATTTGAGACACCCAAATGGAGATATATATATATATATATAGAGAGAGAGAGAGAGAGAGAGAGAGTAGAATTAAAACTATAATCTGAAATTTACTATAAAGAAACTTGGTAAGCTGGTACTTACTTTGATGATTCAAAGGATCGCTGAGAATTACAGGCAGCACCAAACCTTTGATCTTTTGCCAAAAGGAGGAGAATTTACAAAAGCAAAGAATTTGCTGCTGAAATCTAGAAACGAAAAAGACAACCAGAAAGGTGAAATAAAAAGCTAATGCTTTTGGGTCTGTTGAACCCGTTCAGTCACCAAAAGATAAAAAATTAAAAAAAAAAGCATAATTTTTTTTCTTTAATAATTTTTTTGGAGAAAACAAATAGGGGAATAGACCTCACAGTCAGTTCAAATGACCAGGACCGTTAATAAGCAAATAAATAGAGTCCAATTTTTCAACCCAAAAAAAAAAAAAAAACTGAAGTGGTCCAAGACAAACCCTTGGCACTTTATGAAAAAGGAAGAGTAATCTTTTATCTTTTTTCTTCTTTTTTATTTTTATTTTTTTGGCAAAAGAGAAGAGTCTAACGCTAATGTTTGAAAAAGACCAGATCACCAAACTGTGAGGACTTGTGAGAAGTCATTTGAATTGAACCACAAAACTTTCTTCCTCAATTGTCTTTAAATTTTAGAATCTCTCTATTTTACTCCTTAAATTTTAAAAGTCATTCCCTAAATTTAAAAAATTATCACTTTATTATTAAACTTTTAAAGCGTCTTACTTTGCTATTGAACTTCTGATTTTCCGTTCAATGGATAGAAGAAGCCTATGGGTCACTGTACGGGCAAAAATGGGTCACCTGTAAAGGAAAAAAATAAGATTTTATTACTCTCAAGTTCTGTTTTAGTTTACACTTAGTTAAATATTTTTTTATTTGAACTCTTATTTTAGAAAGGGTTTGTCTGTATGTTTTTTCTCATCTTTGATATGTAAATCATTTAATGAGTCGATATTGTTTATCGATATCTGAATTTGAATAATAAAAAAGATGAGTTATACATTAAAGATGAGAAGATATCAACGAATAATATCGACTTATTAAATGAGAACTACACATTAATGATGAAAAGAAATATGCATATAAATCCTTCTAAATGAGAATTTAGATTAAAAAAAAAAAAACCTAAGTGAGAGTGTAAACCTGAAACAAAACTTAGGAGTGATAAAATATCATTTTGTTCTTACAGGTGATCTATGTTCAAATCACACAAGTTTAATTCTGTCTACTTGAACAGAAAATCGAAGGTTCAGAGGTAAAGTGATGAGCTTTGAATTTAGGGGGCAAAATGATGATTTTTAAATTTCAGAGGGCAAAAACAAACCTCTCTCTCCTTTATCTCTTTACGAAAGGGTTCTCTCTCTCTCTGAGTTTTGCGCTGCCGCCCCCTCTCTTCACTGGGTTGACGTTTTGGCTCTACCTTTGGGGTGGCTGCTGGACTTCTGAACCTTGAGAGGGGGTGGGAGTTTTCTTTCTAGCTAGAACATAGAGGTGAGACAAGATGTTGAAGACTCGTGGAAGAGGCTTGGCCGGAGTTGGGAGAAGGGAGAACTAGGGGGAGGTGTGCCGCAAGGTGGTTGGAAAAGGTCAACGGGGGAAGTAGATCAAGGGCAAGAGGGAGAGGGGGCTGAAAGATCTGTGGATTCTCCACGGCCTATGTGGAAGGAAGTTGGAAGCCTAACACTCAGGAGGAAGAATGCGTCACTGGGAGGAAAGGGCAAATGCTTGCCTCGGTGGAGGCTTGGGGGAGGCACCTATTAGTCTAGGGGGAGAGATGAGCATTGGCTCCACCGACTGGAGGCTTTGGGAAACAACGAAAAGTGACCCTTCGACGACATGCTTAGATGCAAGTTCTTTGATGGTTAGCTGCCTTCATCTTATTGTATGTCTTTTGTTCATAAAATAGTATCAGTTCTCTGTGTTGTAGTGATGGTCAGATTATAACAAAGGAGTTGGTCTCCTCAACTCCGATATTGGTTTGTATTTTCCACCCACTGAGTAACAGTGTTGTGTGGAGTTTTTGGCGGCTAGATCTGAATCTATGCTGGGTTATATGCGCTTTAACTAATGCAGTTTTGATTTCGGTCGATTGGTCTTGTCCATCGACTATAGTGGTTTTTTGTCACAAGCTGATAATGAGCTCTAATTTGGATGTTGATTGGGTTCTTTCCCTTTGGGTATCGACGTCTGTTTCTGCCCTATGCTTCATTTGATATTTATTGGTGGATCCAGTCAGTATCCGAGGTCAATGATGCCTATAGTGTGGCCTAAGTAACTTTGCCTGTACTTTTTGCTTCTTGTTTGGAATGAAGTTACATTATTAAAAAAAAAAAAAAATCAGAGGGCAAGATAAGAAGTTTTGAAAGTTCAAGAGGTCAAGCAGTGATTTTTAAAGTTTAGGGGACAAAGTACGAGAGACCTTAAAGTTTAGAGGTCATTAGTATTAATAACCCTTAAAATAATCAAAAGTTATATAGAGAAAAATAATTAAAAAATACGCCAAGCCGTTCAAGGAACTAAAAAAATAATAAAGTTGGATTCCAAAAAAAGCTTTACACTATAACATATTTTTGCTTTACATATCAATATATAAAAGTTCTAGAATGTAGTAATTGAAACTAATAACTAACAACAACATTGTCAAACAAAAAATAAGCAAAGGAAAAACAGAGTAGAAGAAAAATGGTGCCTTCATACTTAAACATCTCTCGGAGTATGATAAATTTAATTAAATAACATATACTTGGAAATGATTACTTCCCAAAACTATGAATTTAGTCATCAGACTAATAATTTGCTGGGAGAGAAAGTGCAATAAAAATCACTAAATGATTTATTGTATTGAAGAAACAAAGAAGAAAAGAAAAGATTCCTCTTCTTTAAACACCTTTGTATGGCCAGTTGTTTTGTTGTTGGACTATTTTAAATGGTTTGCAAGTTGAAGAGTTTTCCTTTTTTCAAGTTACTTTGTTAGACAAGACAAGCTAAAGGCTTCTATTTTCTTGAACTTGGGTTTTGATTTTGAACAACTAAGTCCCAAACGTCCACTATATTGATACTTAGGTCCCTATTTTGAAGATTTAAACAATAATAAAATCTAAAAATAACAAAATAAGTATTTAAAAATTTTAAAACATTGACCATATCAATATTTTAGAGATATTGTCATGATTGAGCATAGCAGGTTGACTTTAATGAGATTTTATAAGTCACTTTATTTTTCTTATTTGCTTATTTAATGAACTCAAATATAAATAGTTTGTTTTTAGCCAGAATAGTAATAAAGTAAATTGATTATAGCCTAGTGGTAAAATCATACCTGACTTCACTTAAAGTTGAAGAGTTTGAATCCCTCACCCAAAGTTTAATTCCACTTTTCAAAACAGGTCTTCAAGTTCCAAGAAAATGGGACTTTTGGGACCAAATTATCTAAAAATTTAAATTAGAGCTCTAAATATCAAAATAGAAAGGTTGGGGATCCAAGTGGAAAAATTTGTAAGCTAAAACCAAGCATCTTTGGAAGATACCCTCTTGTCTCAAAAGATGATTTCTAAAATTCCCTGTATATTCTATATTTTCTTTTTTCTTTTTTTGTTGGAAAAAAAAATCATTATGTTGTGAATTAACCTCCCTAATTCTACTAAGGCAAAATATACAGAATGAAAAATAAACAAGAACACACACAAATTTATAATGGTTCACCCTCAAAATAAGTGCTACGTCTACTTTTAGCTACCGTAAAATAATTCACTATCACGAAAAAGTTTACAAGAGAAAAATTGCTCATCTTCTCTCTCTAGATTTCTCTCTTTCCTTTATATATATATTTTTTGAGTTATGCAAATAAGCTCTACAATGTCTTATTTATAGATTTACAAGAAAGAGGAAAAAAAAACCGTAATAAAAGATCTTCTCGTGTTCCAGCCTGATACTGTGCAGCCGTGTCATTTAGCCTGAAATAAAAAGTCTTCGATGCCTATAGTCCTCTATGTAGAGTTATAGCTCATAGGACATTAAATTAGGCTTCACACTTTTTAATACATTGAGAGGCCCACTGATGGAAGGGAAAAACTTAATGTGATTCTGATTTTTTTATCAGAATCACATAAAGTTCTTTTGCTATGATTAAGGATGGGTTAAGCTTCACTCATACTCTCATAAATTATGTGCTGCACAATCTATTAAAAAGGGACAATGAGGGAAATAAACCAGACTAATAGTTGAATAAAAATTAATAGACCAAAATGTTAGAATAGTTAGTAAATAGCCCATTTAATTTTAGATTTGCATTAAATAAAATAATGACTAAAATACTTAAATTGCAAAACCCCAGCGGCCAAGAGCCCTTTCCCCTCCCTCTTTCTCTCTCTCCTTTTCCAACATAGCTTTTCTTTCCTGGAGAGCTGAGGCTGAACACGACTTCTCCCAAATTATACTCCCGCCGCCCAACCTTACCTCCATTGGAGCAACACCGACGGAGCACTTGTTTTTGGCCAACCTCGTTGCCACGAAGTGGTCTCAGATAATTGCATGAAGATCCTAGAGATTCAAGCCGAAACTCATCCTCTGATCATGACTTGTCCGAGATCATGAGTCTTGCCTCTGTTGCCAAGGAGAACGTGAGAACCCAATCATTGGCACTAGTAGAAATTGTAGATTACACGATGGTTTAAAACCGTCGTGGTATGTTTGCACGACGGTTTAAAACCATCGTGTAATCGTCCGTCGTAATACCAACGAGACTTTTTACCACAGTTTTTTATCATCGTGGATTCCTTATTTTGGTAGGGTTATGAGATCTTAGGATGAGGCTACCACGACGGTTTTCACTAAAAATCGTCGTGAAACGCTAAGCTTATACAACAGTTTTTATGAAAACCGTCGTATATGCTATGCCTTACACGACGGTGTTTATGAAAACTATCGTGTAAGGCTTTTGTTTCATGAATTTTTCACTAAAAACTGTTATGAAAAAGTTGGTCTAAAACTAAAAAAAATAACCAGAATTTCTAGTTTCCCATGGGATGAATGGTCCCATGTTTTCACCAGTAATAAAATGACCTAATTTCATAATCACATAATTATATTGAACTATAAAATTTTTACAAAATCATATATATATTTACATTGTAAAGTCATATATTCTTTTCATGCTTGCACAACAGTTGATGGATTTTTGGTGTCTAAGTCCATGCATGCTATCATGTGTGAGGTAAAGAAAGAAAAACAAAAATAAATATAATTAACAAAAATAATGAAAATAAAATTAATTAATTAAAATACAAACACAAACACAAACACACAGTCATAGAAGCTTTTCATCAAACATGTGGTGGGCATCACAATAATACTTAGGCATTACAAACACATAAAAAGTAACATATTCTCACACCAAAATGCTAAATGTTGTTTAAAGTTTTTTCAAACACCAAATACAAGTAACACATACTAAATGACAAATAACAAATTAATATAACTAATATTAAAACTAAAACTAAAGCTAAATAACCCTAAATAACCAAATAATACTAAGTTTAGAACTAACAATAATACTAAAACTAAAAGTAATGGTTTGAAATTTACCAATGGTGGTGGAGTCAGTAGAATGGCAAAGGACAAGTCGAACGATGGTAGAGTCGGTAGAATGTCAAGGGATGAGAATGAACGGTGGTGAATGGCATTGGGTTTGTTAGGTGGGTCCTGGAGAGAGTGACAGAGGAATGTCAAAGTCAGTGGAATGTCGTGGGAGTTGGGTTCGTCGGTGGCTAGGTCGTGGGGGGAAGAGTTAGAGAGAGAAAAGGGTTTGAGTTAGAAAAATTTTGAATAAATAGGGAAGACCATATCATTGGCGCGGTATTAAATTTCGACGTGATACTAAAATTTTTGAACATAGGGAACATTTCACGACGGTTTTTAGTAAAAACCATCGTGAAAGGTCTATTTCCTTCTACGATGGTTTTTATAAAAACCGTCGTGGAAAGCCTTCCACCACGATGGTGTTTTTAAAAATTGTCGTGGAAGCCCTTCCAGGCCTTTCACGACGGTTTTTAAAAAAACCGTTGTGAAAGGTTCTCATGTTTAAAATTTTTAATATGTCGTCAAATTTAACCTTTCACGATGGTTTTTATAAAAATCGTCATAAAAGGTTTGTATGTTTGAAATTTTTAGTTTCCCGTCCAAATTTAACCTTCGTGAAAGATTAAATTTTGGCAAGCTATTAAAAATTTCAAACATGCAGAACCTTCCACGATGGTTTTTGTAAAAACCATCGTGAAAATGTTAAATTAGGCAGGATATTAAAAATATCAAACATCCATACCTTTCACGACAGTTTTTATAAAAATTGTCATGAAATATTAAATTTTCTAAAGATTAAACTTTCTAAAGATTTTAAAACCTTCCACGATGGTTTTTATAAAAACTGTTGTGAAAAGTTTAATCTTATACGAGAGTTTTTTAAAAGACCGTCGTGGTAGCTCCCGCGGGCGTAACTTGTCACATCTTTTTTTCCTTATTACGACATTTTTGAGAAACGGTCGTTAAATAAATGTCGTATAATCTTGAATTTGTTGTAGTGTGGGGAGATCTTGAACTGCCAACCTTTGGGGAGATCATGAAGCCTTAGTCATCGAGGAGAACAGTGATGTCATCTAAAGCAATTCTCATCGCTGGAAAAGAACAACGACTGGACAGAGGTAACGATCATCGTCGGAGACGATGACCAGAACGGTTAGAGAAGGAAGCAAGCTAGAGATACGGAGGGAGAAGCTTCGTTTCTGAAGTTGCACAAGGTCACCGGAGTCAAGTGGGGAGAGGTCACCAGAGTCACATGAGGAGTAGCTTTGTTGCCGGCATCATCACCAGAGTAGGGAGACAGAAGAGGAGGAGAGAGGGGGAAAGGAGAGAGAGTATTTGATATGGTTTTTCTGAGGAGATGAAAAAAATGAAGGTATTTTTGAAATTTTACAACAGTTTGGCCTATTTATTTAAGTTATCAAAATTTTGGGCTAAATTTTTTTATTGCTATATCATTTTAGTTTATTTGTTGCAATTTGGGCTCATACAGAGAAAAGTAAAAGAAAAGATAAAAAATACAAACTGTAACTCTTTTTCAAGAAGTAAATTAAAGTTTATCTTTGTTTTACAAATATCATTAATATGTCTTTTTTTTAATTAAATATATTGAGAATCTAAAAATACCCTATAAGTAGACTTTATCATGTATTTTGTTTATTTTTAACAAATCTTCTTATTTTTCTCATAGTTGAGTCATTGAAAAAAATTGATAGTAAAGAAACACAATGTACTTAATCAATTACAATGTAACTTAAACAAAACAAAATTATCAGTGTCTTTAAATTATTAACAATATAATTCCAAAAAAAAATATAAGAAACAATAAAAAATAAATATAATTCATTTAATGTAATATTTGTTTGTATTTTCATTCCACAACGTTAACACAATCTAAATAGGAAGTATCATTATCACTTGAAGTCTTAAAAAAATGAAGTCATTGAATGTCATTATCATTACGTATCATCAACTTAATGATATATTAGTTATATAACTTACAAGAGACACAAAAGACTTAATAAATACTATATCATTAATTTAATTACATATCGCAAAAAAAGGAAAAATATCATTATCACTTGAAGCATTAAAAAATAAATGTCATTTCGTATCATTAACTTAATGATATATCAATTATATGACTTATAAGACACACAAAAATTTATGCTATATTATTAGTCATATTATTTGTTTAAGTTATACAACACTAAGATATTTGAGACAAAAATCACAGTTCATGAAATTTTTCCCAAGGAAAAAGTGGTTCTTCTCTTGGTCTTGCCAAAAAAAAAGAAAAAGAAAAAGGACAAGTAACATCAACGTAAAAGCGACAAACGATATCAAAATGAAACGATGGTAACATAAAAGCGACATAAAGCTAGGAAAAAAGACGACAAACATAAAACACGGCACAGACTCGAAAATAACAACAAGCAGAGACGATTGATTTCAACAAACCACATTTAATGGTAACGGCCACAACCTAGAAAAAAAAAAAAAACCTATATTTGACCACTGTTTTAAATAAATGGTTGAACCTTTTAAACACCAGTATACTATTGACATATATTATTGATAAATATTAATACATCACTTATTATCTATTGTATATTGTTAATAAATTAGTTTATTATTGATCTACATATGATTCATTTATCATTAACTAGTGACACACAACATAGAGATTTCTAGCCGTGTGAACACAGGGGGCATGATTTGACGGAGGTAATTTGCAGGGGTTGAAATGCCGACTGTAAGGGTGGGGTGGAGCTTGACTGACCGTAGGCTATGGGGCAATCTGGGTAAAAGAAAGTCTGAGTTTTTTGTTCGGTTCCTTTCAAAAAAAATTAAATCACATGTAGTAGGTTTTATTTTGATTTGGTATTCCTTCATCTTTATCTATTGTTTGATTTTAATCTAATGGACTCTAAAGAATATTTGGAATGGTAGTGGAAACTGTTAGTTAGAACTAATTGTTACTGTAGCATATGAGAGCTTTTCACTATTTATAACTGAGTTTGTGGATGGTTTCCACCACTCAGCCAAACACCATGTGAAACTAATTGTTACTATAACATGTGAAAGTCTTTTACTGTTTATAACTGAGTTTGTGGATGGTTCCCACCACTCGGCCAAACACCATGTGAAACATTCTCCACCTGTAGGAAACTTTAGCATTCCCCATCATAGACTCCTCCATTTACTCAATAAGATTAACATTTTCTTTATGATACATGAGCAAAAACATTTTATTTATGATACAATACCCACATCTTTGCAAATGCAGTCACAGTCCCATCCAATCCTTCCCCATATTGTCCTCGCATTATTTGATTTATCGGAAAGACTAACAAAATTTGGTGTTGTAGATAACAACAAAATACCCTGTATAGTATTGAAAGGCTACATAAATATTAAAGATCCGCTGTACCAAAACCCAAAAAAAAAAAAAAAAAGAACAAGAAAAAGAAAAAGAAAACGAAACGTTTCAAGAATATTAGTACAAGATCATCTCTAATACAATATTGCACTTTTATTAATTACTAACTTGCTTTATTATGTGGAATTTCGATGACTATTATTGACTCAACCTATAGCATTTTATCTACAGCCATTTAAATAACCAAAAAAAGAAAAAATCTATAAGCTCTCTCCCTTGCGTTTTCATTGTTCCGTCACGTCAGCTCTGTGAAAATAACTTTTTTTTTTCCAAAAATATATTCTTCTTTATTTTATAGTTTCATTTCATATATCTTTTTTGAAATATACTTTTTTTTATCTAATAAATGCTGAAAAAAATTAAAAAACACCTTCATTATTTTCTTTTTAGAGATAACAAGGTACATACATACGCATATATATATATATATGTATATATAAATATATATGAATGGCATGATAGTAATAAAAAGCTAAAACATGTGTTTATAGTTATGCTTTTTTATTAGGACGATACTCAAAATACCCCATGTTTTGTTAAAATATCATTTTTGTCCTTTTTATTATAAAAATATCCAAAACATCCTCTGTGTTTTTAAATCATATACAAAATATCCTCTGTTAGGAAAAAAAAACTAAAATTACTCTTCCTAGTCTTTACTAAATACAATTGAAACATTATTAAAATAAAATACTAAATAAAATTAATCTAAAAATTAAAAACTCTCAAAATAATTGAAGTATTTTCTATATTGAAATATTTGTTTGAACATTTTAAATTACTTTTTGTTTATTTTTTAAGTCGAGTTCTTTATTAAAATAACATTTAATATATATTGGGAAGGATAATATTGGAATTTTAAAAGAATTAATTACTTCATGGGGTATTTTGAGTGTGATTTTATATACATATGAAGTGTTTTAGGTATTTTAATAATAAGCATGGTAAAATTAGTATTTAAGTAAAACACAAGAGGGTTTTTAGATATTTTCCCTTTTTATTGAAAGGTAAGATAACATGTGTCAAAAGAAGAACATAAAAAATTGACAAAAGAATGAAATTAGTATTTCTCTTTAAAACTTAACGCATGGATAAGACCTACAAATTACTTTCCTGGATTCAACCAGTAGTATTGAAACACTACAATATCAGTAAAAATACGTTGTCCCAAAAAAAAAAAAAAACATTTCAAGAATATTAGTAAAAGATCAACTCTAATCCATATTACACTTTTATTAATTGTTAACTTTCTTCATTATATGGAGATTCAAAGACTATTTGAGCATCTTCAATGTAATGGTAAGAACATCTTTAATGTAATGTGTTAATGGTAAATTTAACATTTGAGTGTAAAAAATCACTCTCCAATATAATGTCACTTTTAATGCTAAATTTACTATATGATAAACTTTGTGGCAAGTTTACCATACAGTTTAACATAAAGTAAATTTAGCATTTAATTCTTATTAGCTGGTGGATTGATAATTTTTTGCTTTAATAATTACAATAATTCTTACTTTTTAATTATTTTAATATTAAAACTTTTTTCAAGGTTTAATAATTATGATAAAAGGAAAATATAACATTTTAAAAAGGATAGGCAACATATAAAATAACACATCAAATATTCTATTTTTACACTTTAGATTAATTGCTAAAATTCCTCCTAAACTATAGCTTTGTAACACTTTGGCCCTACTGAAGTATGAATCCTTAATAAAAATGATCCTTTTGTTAAAAGAAATGGTCTTTTGTTAGACTTTTGATGGCAAATTGACAAATTTTTTAAAATTAGAGGTGTTTTGGTGATCCTACTTAAAAATAACAAAAAATTATTCCTATAATAAAAATAATCTTTATTGATGATTAAAAAAATCAATTAAAAACATAATATGCTATCTAAATCCCTCTTTCTTGGACATACTAAAATTTCATTTAATTTTTTGACACCTAAATATATTTTAATATCTTAAAAGGTATATATAAAAGTGAAATGATTACTTTTAAAAGTATTAATGTATACTAGTGATATTTTAAAAGAGTTTTGAAATTTTATTAATTTTATATTTACTTTTAAGAGTATTATTAATAAAATTTCAAAATACCTATTAATCTACCTATTAAAAGTATATATAAAATTAATAAAATTTTAAAATACTTTTAAAATTTCACTAGTTTATATTAATACTTTTAAATTAGCCAATTTAGTAGCATATATAATTTTTAAAATTTCATAATACTAAGATTTTGAAAAAAATTTTGATGTATCAAAAATAGTAGAATTCAAATGGTATAATGGTTTTATTTTTTTTTTCTTTTAATCATCAATAAAGACTATTTTTATTATAGATTTGATTTTTGTGGTTATTTTATAAGTAGAATTACCCAAATACATCTAATTTTAAGATAATTTGTCGATTTTATGTTAAAATATTAACAGAAGGATAATTTTTGTTAACAATTTATACTTTAGGAAAACAAAAGTTACGTTTTGAAATTCAGGGCGTAAATTATTATAAGGGCTATAATTTAGGGAGAATTTTTGTTATTAAGTCATACACTTTTTGTTATTAAGTCATACAATATTGCATTAGCATCTGCATTGGAGATAGTCTTATTGACTCATTTTGTAGGCATTTCAAATTACCAAAAAAAAAAAAAAGACTCTCTCCTCTCAATTTTTTTTTAAACTGCTCTCTAATTTGGGCGCCAAAGAAAATCTTTTATAGGAAAGAAAATCTGACACCATGCACGCTTGGATCATCGTCCTCCATTGGTTGCTGGTTCCGATTACCAAAGCAACGCAAGGCCACACCAGAAGACGAAGACGAAGAGTCTCTTCCTCCATTGGTTGCTGGTTCCGATCACCAAAGCAACGCAAGGCCACACCAGAAGACGAAGACGAAGAGTCTCTACTTTCTCTAGCTGTAGTACGTTAAAAAGGGAGAGCAAATTTACAAAGCAAAGCTGCCAATATTACCAAGATTAACGTTTTCGTTTGTGGTAGCAATGAACGGGTCCAAGATCGAGCCAATCGCTAAGATGGTCATATTTGAGTGCCTCAATCATTTTTTCCCAGGTTTGATCTCATTTTTACAGTTTCTTTAAAATTTCAAGATGTGGGTTGTGTTTGTGAAATAACGTTTTTTGGAATATTAACTTTTTTTTTTTGGTTGTGGGTGCAGGTGGAGTTTTGGCTTATAACACTAGTGGGTGAGGTGAACAAGTCCGAGGACGTCAAAGCATTGCATGCTAGATTGGATACGTTGGAGAGAGAAGTACGAGAGTTCAAGACATTGTACGAGAAAAGAGCAAAAGAGACGGAGAATGTTTTAAAAAAGATAGAAAAGAAAATTAGTTTTTGGTGTTTTATTATTTTGTTTGCAATTCCCCTATGTGTTTTTTGCGCCAACTTTATCCGTTATTCCAATTAGGATTTAGAAATTATCTTGTTCTCTGCTGTTAACTTCTTTTTTTAACCGATTTAGTTTTGTTTTGGTGAGATTCATTGGTTTGGAGGTTTTTGTGCAATTTGTACTTCATTACTTCCTGTGGACGAATTAAATTATTGCTTCACTAAACATTAAGTCTCCTCGTCGCATCTTATTAATTTCTTAGTTATAGTTGAAACCCTCGCCCAAACTCAGATCTCTAAAGGGATCTCATACATTCCCAATCTCGCATTACTCAGTTTTGTGGTAATTAAGCCTTTCTTTTGACATCTTGGTGGGAATCAAAACAGTGTATACCGTAAAAAGCAAAACGTTGTTACCGTATAAAAACATGCTACAGTTTTCAAACTAATATTTTTAATTTCAAACGCTCTTTCAAACACCCTACTATAGCAGAAGGTGGAGCGAAGAGCGGTAGAATTATTTTTTTATTCAATGGGTAATCTATAAAGTAACATAGCGTTTGCACGGGTAAAATATATGACAATACAAATGACGAAAAGCCGGTCGGAGGTTTTCAAGTCCCAATCTTAATAAGCATTCTGGTCTTGAATGATTGACAAAAAATGTTGATGTCTTCAACTTGTTTTTTCATGTAACAGTGTTCAAACCCCCTTGTGAGACTGTTTAAAGGATCCGCTATTTCATCGTTCCCGTCTTTTGCTTGTTCCAGTACCAGATTAACGATAAGGCAGGCCAAGTCGTGTTTAAGGCCGCCAATTTTAGAAGGCCCTAAAATTTTCATTTTTCACCTATATTTTAGCTATTTTCTTTAAATAATTAGTGAGTTTTTTTTTTTTTTTTTTTAAAGAATCAAAAGCCGATGTTTTGGGTACTTACTCATGATTCAAGTACCCCTGGGGTTGCAATGAGGGACCACTTTTGTCCTTTGTTTTTGTTTTTTCGTTGTTTTTGTTTTTTTTTGTTTTTCAGTCTATACTTGACCCGGCATAAAATAAAATCTACTACTTCTTTAAATATCTTCTAGTCACAATTGATATCATAATGTAATTTAAAAACGTGATCATATTTCTGTGGAAGCCATATGATGCTACCAAATTACTTCAAAGCAAAACCAAATGGTAAAAAGATAAAAAAAACCTAAAAACGGTTACCATCGGAAGAAATAAGAAAGACTTGACACTCCTATTTTTGCTAATGAAATAAAATTGCGTAATTAATAATTTTTTATCGGTGGAAATGGTTCATACGGCTTATTTCCCATTTTCTTAGCATGATGAGTATGTTTATGAATCAAGTTGAAACTTGATGTAAGAGCTTTGCCCTTTAACATGTGACAGCTTTAAATTGTAGACAATTAAAACTTTGTGTTCTAACTTAATTCCCAAATACACTTGATGTTGAGTGTCTTTAGGAAGTTAGTTCCAATCATATGGCAATATACTACTAGAAATTTGAGATTATATTACCTTCACGTAATGACCTCTTTTTTTTAAACCGTGGGAGAAAAACACGCAGCTGAATTCCAACATCAATTGTCTAATTTTCACTTATTGATCACGCTCCATTGTGTACAAAACGATCTGCCACTTTCACCTTTTGATTTACCAAAGCAAAGTAATATGTAAAATCAGCACCAATAAAGCTTTCATTTTTGTATAATTTGGTCCTCTTCGTTAAATTTGGATGACACCTGAAAAGCACTATACTTCCCTTCAAAAAGGAAAAAAAAATAATAATAATAACTACTGATCTTTCTTCAAATTGTTAACAATGTTCTATAAGAATTTGGCAAAGAACCTACTTTTATGTATAATAAGGTATTTCAATACAGCCGCTCTTTTCATTTTGAAATATTTTTATTAGCAATCCACACTACATATATCGAGACGACCCGCCTGTTTCGGGCAGTCACTTCACTTTCTTAAACATCATTTCATAAACAGTAATCTTACTTACTTAGTAAGAAAAATACTGAAATAATTTTTTTTCTTTAAACATTCTTTAAAACTGATGCGACCTCTGTTGCATTTCAAGTTGAGACATCGCTCAACACTTGCCCTTAAAATCATTTCAAATCGTTTCTTAAAACTTAATAAGAAACATTTATTAAATCATAGCTTAGAACTTTATTTTATAATTACATAAAACAGATCGTAAACTGTATCTTAAAACTTTGAATACATTTCTTCAAACTCTAATTTTCTTAAAACTTCACAAACACTACATTAAACAATGGAAAACATTTTCTTTGCGTAGCAGAAATAAACAGTGATGGTATCCATACCTAAATCTTCTCATCTGTCCTCCGCAGCACCCAGCTCTTCTAGCGGGTCCTATTGGTCACCCATAAATTACCTACAGCATGAAAAACTTTTAATGAGCTTTCGCTCAGTAAGTTCAAATATAAACTCACAATCCATTTAATCATGCTTTAAAACTTTTCTCATAAAAACCTTTTCCTTGAAACATTTTTCAAAAACGTTTTTCATAAACATTTCTGAAAACATTTTTCATAAAACATTTATGAAATGTTTTGCATAAACGTTTTTCATAAAACATTTCTTGAACGTTTTTCTTAAAACGTCATTTATAAACCTTTTCTTGAAAACATGAAATTTTTTTTCATAAATATTTGTCATAAAACATTTCTCTGAATGTTTTCCATAACATAACATATAAATATTTCATAAAAAGGCATTCAAGCAACATCAGAATGCATGACTCCATTTATGCTCAATTATTAACTTCAATTATGAGCATTTTATGAACATTTTTTTTTACTTTAACTTTCTATCTTCGTTCCTTATCTTTTCTTATCTTACACATTAACTTTCCTTATCTGACTTTAATTTTCTCTCCTTATTCCTTATCTTTTCTTATCTTACATTCATTTTTCTTACTTTAGTTTAGTGTTTGTACCAACTCATTAATCATGAGATTATAAACATGATGCTTCCCTTGTGGAAGACTTTAGACCATCAAACATTGAGGTATTGTACCTCATATCTAGGAGGTTAAACTTTAATTTTACTTTCAGTACCTCATAACAAAGAGGTTGGTACGACACTTTCTTTTTATCTTTACGTTACCTTCTTATTAACTTTAGTGAGCATTTCAAATGCAATCACATCATATGCAAACACACTTGCAATTCATAGCTTGTACTATAAAACCTATTGCATAACAAATGCAACATATTGCTTAACAAATGCATCATAAAACGCAAACACATTTTACAAATCTTAACTTGTATTCTAACACTTATTGCATAACAAATGCAATATATAACGAAATCATATTTTACAAATTATAACTTTTATTCTAAAACTTATTGCATAACAAATGCAACTTATTGCATGACATATGCATCATGAAACCTATAACCTAAACTATAAAATATTATGCATTGTCATAATGCAAAACATACTTTAAATACTTTGAAAATCATAACTTAAACTTTTAAAAAACGTTATGCATATCAATATGCAAATAGACTTTAAACATAACGTTTGCAAATTCATTGCAATTCTTTTTCTTGAACTTTAAAACTTTTTGCATAATAAATGCAAATATACTTTAAAAGAAACTTGCATAATAATTGCAAACTCATTTGCAAATTATATAAATAAGCATTTAAAAATCATTTACTTCATACTGTAGGTGAGATTTGAAACTTACCCAAACTATGCTCTAGCGTTCTCTATTCCGTTCCTTTTCCTTCCATTAGTCGGCCTTTGTGTCCTGATCAAACGACAACCGACTTATTAGTTAACTTTCTTTATTATCAATCCACTCGATTGATAATAAAACGTAAACATTAACTATTCTTTCGTTTACCGTTGTATTTACTTAACCTTATAAACCATCAGTTTACCTTTCGTTCACTTAGCTTTGTAACCCATCGGGGTTACTTTTCCTTTTAACCTCGTAATTCATTGGTTTACTTCTCGTTTACTTAAGCATCCCTTATTAAATTTCCTGTCTTACTAGCGATTTCATTACTTAACGTATTACGGAATATTTTTCGTCTAAGAACATTATGCTAAATCGGAGTGTTCGACTCTGTTCTAGCCGTATCCTTGATAATGACGATTTTACCCTTAACGAGTTTTTTGTCAATCTTGTAACCTTATAAAACCCATTCTCACATAAAACAGTGTAACAATCATTGATCATGTATTTCATAAATTTTTATGAAAGCATCTAAAACAATTTATTTTAAAATAGTTCATACTGTAGGCAAGATTTCCTACTTACTTGGACTCCAAGCTAAGCAAGTCCAATTGTACCTTGTTGTATCTACAGTATGAGAAGCATCCTCTGCAGTGCTCCTCGAGCGACCATGAATGGCTAGGAATGCTTCATGGAGATCATACATTCTTAAAAACGTCATTCTGGACTCCGTTATTGCTGTTTGAATCGCCTCGATCCGTGTGCAGTCGGTACCAGATGATTTTCACCGGAGTGGAATTAGCTAGAACGGAGGTCACCATTGCAGTTTAGAGCATCGAAATGAGTCAGGTGGTGGTCTCGGATCTTTGATCGGAGGTCCGGATCACAAAATCCCAAATTGGTCGTTGACCGACGTTGATCGAATTTGACCGACGTTGACCGGTGTCAATCAGGGTCCGTTGGCAGCTGGGTTCGGGCCAACCCCCCTAAATTGACCCTTCTGAGTCCAATGGCGGTGTCAATTTGACCTAATTCTGCCTCTAACATAGCAGATCGGAGCTCGACATTGATGGCAAAAATGGAGGCTCTGATGATGGCTTTTCGGCGATGGAAACCCGAAATTGGCTGATGGTTTTTACTACCCATCCTTCTATGAGCATTTTCCCTCATCCAATTTGAAGAAACGTGGCTGGGAAGGGCAAAAACGGAGGCTCCTGCGGCTGTTGACGGTGGTGGTAGGTAGGTGGAGCAATCCGGCCATTGTTGAGCTGCCACCAAGGGTGGGTTTTGTTCCTCTCATCACAGTGGTCGTGTAGGAACAAGAATCACGTTGATCGGACGTCGGACGACAAAGATATCTCGTCGAAAAGTTTGGGTTCTTCTGCTACTTTGGGCGGCGCGTGTGGCTTCCTCTGGAGGCTTTTTGGATGGCACGGCATTTTGTTGGACTCAACTTGTCGAGAGCTTTCTATTGGGGCGGGAGGTGTCGAAAACGGACGCCGGAATCTTGAACGAGATTTGAGGAGAGAGAGAGAAAATCTAGAGAGAGAAAGTAAAGAGAGAGCCAAATTTTTCTGATTTTTCCTTCTTTTTTTTTTTTGCACTTTTATAAAAGAAATTGTGGTGCACACAATCTAATTCTTACACTGCATTGCTCTAATACTGTATAATTTTTCATGTTATTATACAGTATTTTTCATTAAACTGTACTTTATCTTAATATAATCCTTAACTTAATGCATTTTTAATGCATTAAAAATTCTCGGGTGTTACATATATAATCTCATATCTTGATTAGTTTCACATCAAATCAGAACCTCAAAGCATGAAATAGATACAAAGATAGCTAATTAAATAGGAGACGGGGCGGGAGGAGGGGCACTGGAATCATTGTTTTGAATCAATGGGGAGTTTATAAAGTGTCTGCACGAGTAAAATATACGATTATACAAACGACAAAAACCCGATCGGAGACCGCCAAGTCCAAATCCTAAAAAAGCATTCTGGCCTTGAATGATCGACAAAATCGTTTAAGTCTTCAACTTGTTTGCTTATGTAACAGAATTCATGCTCCCTTGTAAGGCTGTTTGAAAGATCCCGCCTTTTCCTTGTTTGATGATCCCCACATTGTGAAGAATCTCAATATAAAATCTAAAGGAAATATAGAAAAAGGCACGGTGTAACGGTCGCCTTTTTCGAAGGCTAACAAATTCTTTACCAAAGAGCGTGTGCCATTGTCAAGCAGGAGAGTAGGGCTCTTCAACACCTGATTTTTAAACTCAATGATCAGAAGCTTATCGTCCCATTGAGCGCGGAATCTGATGCCTTGGAAGTTTGGCCTTGTAGCATTGTACTTAACCCAACCCTTTCCGGGAAGTTCATCGCGCGTAGTCATTGGACTTTCTCTTTTCGGTGCTTAATGAAGAGTCATTAGTGCTTGAAACAAATCAAAACAGATTGGAACAGACCAAGAAGAAGAGGAATACCACTTTTGATTTTATTATTCACCTTTAACTTGGCAATTTGTCTTTAAAAGGCCTCAACGTTACAAAAAAATTCGAGCTCAAGCTTGTCTAGCAGAATTGGATCACTCTTACTGAAGTTATTACCTAATGAGATCCTATATTTCCTGTAGTAAGAACATAAGATGTTGGCTTTCAAGCGTGTATAAATCCCGATAGTGAGTACCATACTTTGCTTGTGTTGCTTGTTACGAACAAGGAAACTGATAGTGAGTACCATACTTTGCTTGTGTTGCACTTTTTTTTGGACAATATGGTGGATATGCCAGTTGGCATTGATTTTATCCGCAACTTAGGAATCATCAAACAAAAATAAGGTTAGGGTTTCTGGAAAGAGGAAGAAAGGCTAACATATTATTCCTTAACAAAGAGCTTGTGCAAGAGTAGGGGGATCTTCAACACGTGATTTTTAAACTCAATTATCAAAAGTTTAGCCTTGTAGTATTGTAATTGACCCAACCCTTCTCAGGTCCATCGTAGTCATTTGACTTTCTCTTTTCTGTGCTTAATGAAGATTCATTAGTGCTTGAAACAGATTAAGCTACATTGGAACAGACCAAGGCCCGTTTGACGCAGCTTTTGTTTGTGCTTTTAGTAAGCAGAAGGGGAGAAGCAAAAGCTGTAGCTTGTGTTTGGAACCAAGTTTTTAAAAGAATGTTATTGGGTCAAAATGGTTTTAATTTTTTTAAAAGCTACAAAAATGTTATAAGCTTATAATGTATTATTAATACTCTAGTATAAGTTCAAAGTCTATTTCAGAAGTGCTTTTTTGAAAAACTAGATTTTGTGGCTTTGACGGGAAGCACTTTTAGAGAACAAAAGCAATTCTGGCAGTTCATCTAAATATTTCTAGGAATAACTTTTGGACTCATGAAGCCCTACCAAATAGGCCCCAAGAAGATGAGGAATATCACTTTTGATTTTATTATTCATCTTTTAACTTGGCAATTTGTCTTTAAAAGGCCCCCAACGTTACAAAAATTTGGAGCTCAAGCTTGTCTAGCAGAACTGGATCACTCTCCCTGAAGTTATTAGCTACTGAGATCCTATATTTCCTGTAGTAAGAACATAAGATGTTGGTCTTCAAGCGTGTATAAATCCCGACCAATAGTGGACAACATCCATCGTGTTCCAAAAATTTGTTCCTTCACATCTTGTCCCTGCTCAAGAATTCAGAAAATGTAAATAAACAAATAAATAAAATTATGGCCTATGGTTCATGGATAGGAACAAAATTAAAATTTAATTCACTCTCAATAACCTTTTTTTTTGCTCTCAAATCGTCGATCCTAAATATGATTACCTGAAGAAATACTTTCCTTCCCTTTCTCAAAAAGAAATTAGGCAAAAATACAAAGCTTGAATCACTCGTCTTTAGGTCCTTTCTCATTTTAAATTGATCTTTCCTCGTTATGCACAACGGATGACTTGGATTGGGGCTGCACATGCGCTGGCCGCACTAGATCAGAAGTTGCATTGAGTAACCTACGTGGTGGGGTCTACGTGGAAAGAGTGTTTGCAATTTTCTATAGTAAACTTCTTTTTCATCATAGTAAATTCTGTAATAGGTGAAAGCGAATGTAGCTATCACATTTAAGGTAAAAAATTATAAATTTTACGTGTGTTTTTTGTTTATTTTTGTTTCGCTTATTTTGCTCTTCGTAGAATTAACCCGTCTAACTGTTGTCAACTTCGATTAAATCTAAATTAGAGGTGAATTTGAATGATTTTGAAAAATACAAGAGATAATTTCAATTTTTCTCTAGCACAGTTGATTTATGAATCCAGATTCAGCAGGAGATTTTATATATTATCACCTTAAAATATGACAAATTTCTATGTAAGTCTATTGTATCATAAGACTGAGATGTAATACAATGGCCTGCTTTTTGAGGCAAAAATTTCAAAAATACTCTCAGTACAATTCCTAAAAATTCTAATTTTTCAAAATAAAACCATTTTCATCTATTTTGAAAACACTACCAAAGGCCTCATTTGTTTTTATTCTTAGAATTTTTGAAAATGTTTTCGTACGCTTTCGAGATAGAAATTTTAAAAACACTCTCAGCATAATTCCCAAAAATTCTTATTTTTTAAAACAAAAATATTTTCACTTATTTTGAAAGCAATACCAAACGGGCCCATATGTCATGTATTTATTCAGAAATGAAAACACATGATTCATGCCCAAAGAGCTCAACAATCAGCCTAAATGTGAACATGCGTTGTCCTCTTTCTTATGGGGATACAATAAAAGGCACTACAATTTTATTTATTATCTAATACTTGAGAATTATGTCATAAGACATCCTAAGGCGTCAAACCACGTTGGAACTAAAGTAAGTATATATATATATATATATATATATATATATTCAAAATTTAAATATTTTATGAAAATTTGATGGTTCAAAAATTAAGCACAACAACACAACTAAACGTTGGTATCAAGACTTTTTCCTTCTTTTTCTTTCTTCTCATTTTCATCGCAACTTCGATAATCTTTTTTATTGAAGAAGAAGTTAGTCTCTAGAAAATCTCTCTGTTTTAGTAGGCTTTTATTCTTGTTTATTTTCATCTACTTTGTTTGCATATTGAATAAAAAAAAGAGAAAAGGTCCTAAGTCTGTCAATAAACAATCCGACACTGGAAAGTAATTTTTTTAGTATAACATGGTAACATTAAAACATGTTAAGTGTAACATAATGGCATACTGCATTTTTTTATTAAGTGTTACACCAAAATAAATTAAATTTTACACAAATGTTCAAACTAAGAGATAATGACTAGTGAAGAATATTACACAAAGATCTCTACGTAATTGTCATTAACTACTTAGGAATTTTGGTTTTGTGTGGTCTTTTGTTAGATCTATAGCATAGAGTCATACTTAGAATAGGCAAAAATCGGCAATTTGTTTCCATATTAAAAGAAAAACCTTCACGTCAAGCGAAAGATATTATGAAACACCCGAAAGTCTATTAATTTTTCATGAGGCTCGATTTTGTCTTCCTGGAGTTACATGCACGCTGAACAAAAAGAGTGCGTATATATAAAAAAATCCTTTATGTTTTTAGTCGATTTAAAAGCGTAATGTTTTATTTGTCATAAATCAAAGACCATATTAAGAAAAAAAAAACCATAATAATAGTAAGTACTACATATAGATTTTTTTTTTTAAATCCGCCAAAAAATTCTCCTCAAAAGTCTTGGCCTTTCTTTAATAATCTTACTTTTATCTGTGTGTACATGATTGATGGTAATTTTCCATCACTTTTTTCCCTCCCCTCATCTTTTCAAAAAGTAGTTCACAATAAGATTTCCTTTTCCTCTGCCCCTCGGATTTCCGGAAACCAAAAAAAAAAAAAAAAAAAAAGTTAAAGCTTGCAAACTTTCAAATTCTTCTAGCTGACGTAAAAATGTATATAAAAGGTGTTGTTCGTCCTAGTAATGTCACAAATAAAAGTCTTCTTTTGATGGGTACAATTCTGTGTGTTGGAAAAAGAAGACATGGAGTTGTAGCTTCAAAGTGTCCTAAGTGTTCTTCTCAAAATTGTGAACAAAGGTGTAAGTCAAAAGGTTTTACGTCTATAAATCGGAAGGATGAAGTACTTTTTTGTAAAGATGGGTTTTTTAAAGAAAACTTAAATGATCTTTAAGAGTTTCTTTTAGACCATCTTAGTGGCATATTCAAGCTGCCATTTATAAACTTTGGCCTCAATTTCATGCAAAAAAAGAATGTCTAGAGAATCTGACATTAAAAGATCAAATTGTTTAGTTTGCAAGAATGTTAGAAGGGAAACAGTCACCTGGTTCGTCAGGTTCTAAGCAAATTTGCAAAATATTTTTAGTTTTTGTGTGTTTTTGTTTTCTTTAATTTTTTTTTGAGAAATTATTTGAGATATGAATTTGGTTTTAGTGAAATCATCAAAATGGTTGGGTAACAGATTTTCTAAAGACGTGTTTTTGATGAATATGAGTTTTCATTTATCTTCATATAAATTTTCATAAGAAAAAAATTAAAAGACATAAAAAAAGATTTTTTTTTTTTTTTTTTTTGTGGTTGTTATAGTGGTTGTTTGTTTAATTATTGTGTTTATCCTGTTTGCTTTTAATATTTTTTTTTATCTTATCTATATGCATTATTTGGTAGGTATTTAGTGTATACATTTTGGTTTTGTCTCATTTTGTCAAAAGTTGTACAGTTTTGTTTAATTTTTCAAAAGTTGAAAAGTTTTTGTTAGGCCAGATTTTCAAAAGTTCTACAGTTGTGTCACATCTATCATATTTGCCTTCATCTGTCTTTACCTGTCCATTTGTTTTCGATCACACTTAATCATTTACTATATCTCATTCATCGTTAGAGTCTTACTTAGAGAGGTGTAAAAGTTTTCAACTCAAAAAAAAAAAAAAATACATACATATATATATATATATATATATATATATATATAAACCATTATGGAGTCCTCTTTGTAGTCATTTTTGAATTTCAAAAACATCTATATGTTTTGTGGTTTTAATTTAGGAAAGGGTATTGACTATTTAAATGTTGCATTCCATTTAAGGCATGTATTGGCTAAGAAAAAAATAAACCTTGTGTATGGAGGGGTAGTATTGGTTTAATGGGAACTGTTGCAGCCAGAGCCAAAATAAAAGAGTCTTATATGCTAGTCTAGTTTTGTTTGATATATCATCTGAACTTTCTCAACCAAATCAACTTAATATATAAAATCAGCACCAATAAAGCTTTTATTTTTATTTTTGTATCATCTCAACATTAAAGAAGCTCGAGAGAAGAGCTCCTCCCGCGAATTAGGCCATGGTTTTTCTTCCTCAGAAGGGAACTGAAACATGATGGTTGAATGGAAAATAACTGAGAAGAAAGGAGAATTAACAACCGTTTCAATGAACCTTGGATCAAGGGCTTTTCTGAAAAATACAAGCTCCCTATTCAATGGTCTATTTTCTATCTTTCTTTTCTTTTAGTCCAATATACGCGTTTGGAAACTTGCAAACAATTATAATTGATGGTTGAAAAAACCTGCAATGAGGGACCACTTTGGTCTTTTGTTTTGGTTTTTTGTTTTTGTGTTTTGTGTTTTTTGTTTTTTGTTTTTTCAGTCTATACTCGACCCGGAATAAAAGAAAATCTACTACCTCTACCTCTTTGAATATCTTGCAGTCACAATTGATATCATAATGTAATTTAAAAACGTGATTATATTTCTGTGGGGACATGCGTTGTCCTCTTTCTTTTGGGGACACAATAAAAGGCACTACAATTTTATTTATTATCTAATATTTGTGAATTATGTCATAAGATATGCTAAGGCGTCAAACCATGTTGGAACTAAAGTAAGTATATATATATATATATATATTCAAAATTTAAATATTTTATGAAAATTTGATGGTTCAAAAATTAAGCACAACAACACAACTAAGCGTTGGTATCAAGACTTTTTCCTTCTTTTTCTTTTCTTCTCATCTTCATCGCAACTTCGATAATCTTTTTTATTGAGGAGGAAGTTAGTCTCTAGAAAATCTCTCTTTTTTTTTTTTTTTGTAGGCTTTTATTCTTGTTTATTGTCATCTATTTTGTTTGCTTATTGAATAAAAAAAAAAAAGAGAAAAGGTCCGACGTCCGGCAATAAACAACCCGACACTGTAAAGTAATTTTTTCAGTATAACATGGTAACATTAAAACATGTTAAGTGTAACATGATGGAAGACTACATTTTTTATTAAGTATTACACCAAAATAAATTAAATGTTATACAAATGTTCAAACTAAGAGATAATGACTAGTGAAAAACATTACACAAAGATCTCTACGTAATTGTCTTTAACAACTTAGGATTTTTGGTTTTGTGTGGTCTTTTGTTAGATATATTTAGAATAGGCAAAAATGGAAAATTCGTTGCCATATTAAAAGAAAAACCTTCACGGCAAACGAAAGATAGTTTGAAACACCCGAAAGTTTATTAATTTTTCATGAGGCTCGATTTTGTCCTCCTGGAGTTATATGCACGCTGAACAAAAAGAGTGCCCATATAAAAAAAAAAAAAAAAAATCCTCCATGTTCTTTAGTCGATTTAAAAGTGTAATGTTTTATATATTATAAATCAAAGACCATATTAAGAAAAAAAAAAACCATAATAATAGTAAGTACTACAGATGGATTTTTTTTTTAAATCCGCCAAAAAATTCTCCTCAAAAGTCTTGGTCTTTCTATAATAATCTTACTTTTATCTGTGTGGACATCACATTGAGGAAGATTTTCCATCCCTTTTTTCCCTGCCCTCATCTTTTCAAAAAGTCCTTCACAATAAGCTTTCCTTTTCCTCTACCCCTCGGATTCCCGGAAACAAAAAAAATAAAATATTAAATAAAAGAAAAGCTAAAGCTTGCAAACTGCCAAATTCTTCCGGCGGATGTAAAAATGTATATAGAAAGTGTTATTTGTTCTAGTAATGTCACAAATAAAGGAAGTCTGTGTGTTAGGAAAAAAAGAGCCAGAGTTATCGCTTCAAAGTGTCCTAAGTGTTCTCTTCAAAATTGTGAGCGAAAGGTGTAAGTCAAAAGGTTTTACATCTGTGAATAGGAAGGATGAAATACTTTTCTGTAAAGATAGGCTTTTTAAAGAAAACTTAGATGACTTTCAAGATTCTCTTTTAGACCATCCTAGTGGTCATGTTCAAAGAGCAATTTATAAACTTTGGCCTCAATTTCATGCAGAAAAAGAACATCTAGAGCATCTGACGTTAAAAGATCCAATTGTTCAGTTTGCAAGAATGTTAGAAGGGCAAAGGTCACTTGGTTCGTCAGGTTCTAAGCAAATTTGTAAAATATTTTTAGTTTTTTTGTGTTTTCATTTTCTTAAATTTTTTTTTGAGAAATTATTTGAGACATGAATTTGGTTTTAGTGAAATCATTAAAATGGTTGAGTAACGGATTTTCTGAAGACATGTTTTGATGAACATGAATTTTCATTTATCTTCAAATAAAATTTCATGAGAAAAAATTAAAAAACATAAAAAAAGATTTTTGTTTTTGTGATTGTTACAATAGTTGTTTATTTAATTATTATATTTGTTTTTTTTGCTTTTAATATTTTTTTATCTTATGTATCAGATGCACTATTCGGTAGGTATTTAGTGTATCATACACATTTTGGTTTTGTCTCATTTTGTCAAAAATTGTACAGTTTTGTTTAATTTTTCAAAAGTTGAATAGCTTTTGCTGGGTCAAATTTTCAAAAGTTCTTCAGTTTTGTCACATCTTTCATATCTATCTTCATCTGTCTTTACCTGTCTAATTGTCTTCGATCACACTTAATCATGTACTATATCTCATTCGTCGTTAAGGTCTTACTTAGAGAGTGTAAAAAGTTTTCAACTTAAAAAAAAAAAACATAAAATTCTAAAAAAAAAAAAAGTCTTAGTTTCTTAGAAACCATTATGGAGTCCTCTTCCTAGTCATTCTTGAATTTCAAAAACGTTTATGTGTTTTGTGGTTCTAATTTAGGAAAAAGATATTGACTATTTAAATGTTGTGTTCCATTCAAGGCACGTATTGACTAAGAAAAAGATAAACCTTGTGTATGAAGAGGGTAGTATTGGTTTAATGGGAATTGTCGCAGTTGGAGCCAAAATAAAGGAGTCTTATATGCTAGTCCAGTTTTGTGAGATGTAGCATCTCAACTTTCTTAACCAAATCAACTTAATATATAAAATCAGCACCAATAAAGCTTTTATTTTTGTATCTCTCCCCTGTTTCTCTTTGTTGAATTTGGTCCCCTTCGTTATATTTGGATGACACCTGAAAAGCACTATGCTTGCCTTCAAAAAGAAAAAATAAATAATAACTACCCTTTCTTCAAATTGTTAACAACGTTCTATAAGAATGTGGCAAAGAATCTACCTTTATGTATGACAAGGTATTTCAATACAGCCGCTCTTTCATTTTGAAATATTTTTGTTAGCAATCCACACTACATATATAATCACATATCTTGATTAATTTCATATCAAATCAGAACCTCAAAGCATGAAATCAAAATGTAGATAAAAAGATAGCTAATTAAATAGGAGACGGGGCGGGATGAGGGGCACTAGAATCATTGTTTTGAATCAATGGGGAGTTTATAAAGCAAGTGTCTGCATGAGTAAAATATACAACTATACAAACGACAAAAACCCGATCGGAGACTGCCAAGTCCAAATCCTAAAAAAGCATTCTGGCCTTGAATGATCGACGTAATCGTTTAAGTCTTCAACTTGTTTGCTTATGTAACAGAACTCATGCTCCCTTGTGAGACTGTTTGAAAGATCCCGCCTTTTCCTTGTTTGATGATCCCCACATTGTGAAGAATCTCAATATCTTTTGGTGTGTCGACGATGCTAGCACAAAAAAACTGCGAGAAAAATAGAAAAAGGCACGGTGTAATGGTCGCCTTTGGGGCACGGTGTAATGGTCGCCTTTTTCAAAGGCTAACAAATTCCTTACCAAAGATCTTGTGCCTTTGTCAAGTAGGAGAGTAGGGATCTTCAACTCCCGATTTTTAAACTCAATGATCAGAAGCCTATCGTCCCATTGAGCGTGGAATCTGATGCCTAAGAAGTTTAGCCTTGTAGCATTGTACTTAACCCAACCCTTTCCAGGAAGTTCATCGCGCGTAGACATTTGACTTTCTATTTTCGGTGCTTAATGAAGAGTCATTAGTGTTGAAACAAATTAAACCAGATTGGAACAGACCAAGAAGAAGAGGAATATCACTTTTGATTTTATTATTCACCTTTAACTTGGCAATTTGTCTTTAAAAGGCCTCAACGTTACAAAAAATTCGAGCTCAAGCTTGTCTAGCAGAATTGGATCACTCTCACTGAAGTTATTAGCTAATGAGATATTATATTTCCTGTAGTAAGTGATAAGTTAGTTTTAGGTTAATTAATTAGATAATTTTCACTTAATATTTTTGTTAGTTTTGAGCAATTTATAAGGATTTAATAGTGTTCTGTGTTCTTTTGTAGGTTTTGAGGAAAAAAGATACATGAAAGCAAAGTACAGGACAAAACGAATAGAAAATGAGCAAAATTGGATTCGGGATGAAAATGGAGCCTATACGCCAGTTTATGGGCGCCTAGGAGCTCAAACAGACAAGGTTCTATGCAAAAACCAGAGAGCAAAGCGCCTAGGCGCCATTCTATGAACACAAAAGGCCGAGAACTAAGCGCCTAGACACCATAACTTGAGCGCCTAGGCGCCAGTTCAAAAAAGGGGGCATGCCGTCTGTGTAGTAAGAACTTAAGATGTTGGTTTTCAAGCCTGTATAAATCCCAACCAATAATGGTCAACATCCATCGTGTTCCAAAAATTTGTTCCTTCACGTCTGGTTCCTGCTCAAGAATTCACAAAATGTAAATAAACAAATAAATAAGAATTATGGCCTTATGGTTCATAGATATGAATACAACTAAAATTTAATGGTCCTTCGGTCAATTTCCATCTTAGAATTGAGGGAAAATGTCACGTGTAGCATAAACCTTGTGGTTTTTTTTTTTTTTTCGAGGGTAAATGAATTGAGGGGCTATTAATGCCACTTGTATCAAGTTCAGAGGGTATATTTTTAGAATAGCCCAAAACAACAAAGAACTGAATTGATAGGAAGCCATATACCTAATCTCATCTCGATGAACTTCATATCAAATTAAAACCTTAAAGGTTGAATTTAAAGTATTGACACAAGACAGCTAACTATTTCATGTGAGAACGTTCAAAAGATCCACTATTGCATCGCTCCCATCCTTTGTTTGTTTCACAAGATCGTTACTAATGGAAAAATGAAATGGATATAAAAAGATAACAACGTCATCAGAACATTACCCCATGCAAATAATAATAATAATAATTATTATTTCTAGAATACATTACCTATAAAAGTACAACAATGTAAAGCGACTTCACTTGGAAAAATTATAGGATGTCAAACTGAGATAAGCTCTTGCCTCTCCTTCCTACATCTTTTGCAAAATACATACGGGATGGCTAATTAATTATGAGAGGGCGCCGGAGCTGGAGCACTAGACGAACGGTCTCCACTGGATGTAGAGCCTGAAAGGTATGTCAGCGTTACAACGAGGGAAACAAATGAAAAAGTCAACGAGAACAAGGACGCAGGAGTTGGCATCAAATTCCGAATACTAAAAAGCATTGTGGCCCAGGGTGATCGACAATAATTGTTGATGTCTTCCATTTGCTTACCGATGTAACAATATTCTACCATGTCCAACTCAAGCTCCCTTGTCAGAGTATTCAAAAGATCCAGTATTTCGTTGTTGCCCCCTTTCGCCTGTTTGATAATCCCAGCATTGCGAAGAATGTCAACATCTTTTTGTGTGTCCACGATGCTGTCCAAGAAAACAGCAAGAGAAGTGAAAAAAGGCTCGGCGTATCGATTGCTCTGCTCGTATGCTATCAAATTCCTGAACAAAGAGCTTGTGCCATCGTCGAGCAGGAGAGTAGGGATCTTCAGCCTCTTGTCTTTGAACTCAATTGTCAGATGCTTATCATCATCTGATTGGGGCATGAATTTGATGCCAAAAAAGCTTAACCTTGTAGCATTGTTGACCCAGCCCTTCCCAGGAAGCCTATCGTAATCATTCAACTTTCTCCTCTCCGTTCTTGATGAAGATGTGCTCATCAAAAAGCTAGAATGGAATAGACCAAGAAGATGAGGAACGTTGATTTCACTTTCCTTTGCCACTTCACTTGGCATTTTGTCTTTGAAAGGCCTTAAAGTTTCGAAAAATTTGAGCGCAAGCTTGTGTAGTGGAGTTTGATCACTGTCGCCAAAGTTAGTTAGATCGTAAATTTCCTGTACTACAAACATAGGAAGTTGGTTTTCAAGCATCAGCAAATCACGACCAATAATGGGCAACATCCATCGTGTCCCAAAGATTGGCTCCCTCACATCTTTTTCCTAATAAAATTCACAAAAATTAATTATAATTAGGTCATAAAATGATATTTAATATATTTTCCAACCTATAAACCAGCTTTTGTTTGAATTAAGATAAAGGAGAGAGGTCAATTTTGAATCTTGCTAGAAGAAATTATGAAAATCTCCCTAGACATTGTCATCTTGTACTTTTTGCCCAGTGAGTTTTCGAACTTGCCAACGACACTTCTTAACTTGGACAAAAGTGACAATCAGAGTAGTCCTTCAATCATTTTTTGTCTAAAAAATAGAGTTCAGAAACACGTTAACAAGCAAACTGACTGACATTGACACTTTAGAAGGTGTTATTGGCACATTTGAAAAGTCGTGGGACAAGTAAATACAATGATAAACTCCAGAGGAAGGGGAAATTTTAGTAATTCCTCATTGAATTTATTGTTATCATACCTAATATCGACTCAAGATCTGCTGTCGAATTTTTTTGTTATATGGGCTGTCCTCTAGTGAAATTCTGGCACATAAATGAATTTCTTAATCACTTTTAATATTTAGTTGTTATTTGTGTGTTTAGGTTATTGAGTTTAGATGATGTGTCAAAATTTAATTGGGAGGACAATTAAGGGACAGGAAATGAAATCCAAAACAATGTTCTCTACGTGAAAATGTATGTCATCGAAAAAAAAAGTTTACAATATAAACACAAGTATTTTGAACTTCTTATACCTCTAACGCTTTTTCATGCAAGCGAAGGAGCTCAACGATGAAGCAAGCATCAAGCACCAACATTCGAACGAAATCATTACTATTGATATGATCAAACTCCTCCGAGTAGCAATTTCGTGCCTTACCCTCCAAAGTTTTCATGGTGCTTTCAATATCTCCTAGACTAATATTGTGTCTTGCAAGTTTCTTTTGAAGACGATTGAGAAACCGCAGCTTATGCACTTCCATGGGTTTTAAACTTGGCTCCTCATGATGTAATGGACCTATTGAGAGAATCTTGGGGTTGTAGGCCGATTCATCTACCCTGCGTACATGCAATGGAATCTTGACTATAGGCCAAAGATCGCTGGTGATAAACTCCACCACTGGCACCGTAGGAGGCTCTCGCCTGTTGGAAAGTGGGCGCTCTCCAGTCCAACCGCCAAGTTCATCATTTTCTTCTCTCGCTGTCTGACCAAACTCAATTTTAAAAGTGTCATCATCCATAATGTTTTCTGCAAGCCAAAAACTCCTACAATTTTTAGTGACTTTTATTAAAAGCTGATATACTAGATTGCTCAAACATAAGTTCTCCCGACTGTCAAAGTGTCCAAGGATCTCAAATTGCACCCACGCGAGGCTAACTTCTTTTTTATTGAGATTTCAATAGTTGGATTGAAAAAAAAAAATTACTGATTTGGTAAGACTTAATAGACTAAGAACTAGTTATTTAACGTTTCTAAAGTCAGATATCAAAGTGGAATTTTGCCTATAATTCTAAGACTTACTAAAAAGTATTGACATTAAGAGCCCATTTGGCATAGCTTCTCCTTGTGTCCTTTAGTCAGTGGAAACAGAGAAGTAAAAGCTGTAACTTTTTAGTAAGTATTTGAAACTATATTTTAAAAGAGTTTTATTGGGTCAAAAGGGTTTTAATTATTTTTAAAAGTTACAAAAATGTTATGTTTAAGCTTATAACGTATTATTGATACTCTAGTAAAAGTTTCAAGTCTAGTACAATAGTGCTTTTTTGATAAGCTACATTTTGTGGCTTTGATAGGAAGTACTTCTGACAATTCCTCCAAACACTTCTAGAATTAGCTTTTGAACTTAAGAAGCCAATAACAGTTTTTAAAAAGCTCTCCGAAACAGGCCCTAACACATCAATAGCGTCGTCGTTTGTGCAACTATAAGAGGCAATTAATTGTCGTATAAAACCAGATCGACCAGAACAGCCAACTATTTTGCAAATTATCAATAACAAAATTGAGGATCCTTTTATAAGAGCAAACCGTATAAAATTTATATTACACAGTAATAGTACAACTTATCGCAACAAAAGAGAGGGAAAAAAACAACAATAATAGTAAAGTTTCTTTCTGAAGAGATGAATATAACTGACCTGATAGATTAACGGTTCGTGAAGAATTTCAGTTGCAAATTTAGCCGACTAGTTTTAAATCAAGCAACAGACAGGAGCAAATTAACTTCCTTCTATACGCACAAGAACTAAATATGAAAATGATAAGTGAAAGTGGTCCGTAACTTGTCAACGCCAGCAAAACATGAGCTGGAAACCGTCTGATGTATTATTACTTCATCAAGCGGATGCGAACACGGACAAATCTAATCATTGAGCTTTTTTAGGGCCTGCTTATCATATTCTTTTAATATAATAATCTCTGATAAGCACATTAATATATTTAAAGATAAAAATAAATAATATATAATATGATAAGCACATATAAGGTTATAAAAATAAAATAAGAAAATAAAAGAGGGTTATAATATATTGTACAAAGAGAAAAGAGGGAGATAGGACGAAGAAAGAGAAAGGAGAATAAAACAAAAAACAGGAAAATTGATGGAGCCATATTTGTCACATATTAATGAAAGCACCAAAATGATTTTCTCCTTTTTATATTTGTACATATTAATGTTACAAAGTTCTCTTAATAAAAAAATATTAAAGGATTTAGATCTTCGTTTTGATTTATCATTCTCTTAACAGTTTATAGGGACATATATAACTGATTTGATCATAAGAAAACTAGTTCTAAAAAATTTGACACAAAATATTTATCCTTTAATTTCACTTAACATTGATTAAGGGGATGCATAAGAATAGGGAAAGTTTTATATTTTTTTGTTTTCCGTAGGAAAAATGTTTAAATAGGGATAAATTTGAGAAAATCATTTTAGTGCAGTAAATAGGAAAAAAAAATTATAACCGCCACGTTTCATAAAATAATATTAGGGGAATATTGCAAAAAACATGTTTAAGAACCCTAAAAAAAGAAATTGTTTTGTAAGACCATTTTTTTGTTTTTGAAAAACTAATAGTCGCAAATTAGAAGAAAAATTATTTTAATGAAATACATTTTTAAAATATTAGATTTCAGGAAAAAAAAAAAATAAAACGAGGAAGGTAGCAAAACCAGAATGCCAATTGAAATGCTCGTTTCAGAGAATATGAGTACAAAAAAAAATAGATATGCAAAAAGAATGAGCAAGAGAAGAACTGAAACAAAAATAAGAACAAGTGAAAACCAAATATTAGTTTTTTTCTTGGAATCTTTTTGTTCTTTATTGGCTATACAGATTTATTTCTACAATCTAGTTAGAGCATTCAGGAAGACCTGATGTTTCTTGAACCTTTTTTTTTTTTTTTCCCTTGATCTGTTTTTCCCACTGGGTTTTATCTTCATCATTTACGTAAAAAAGTGAAAACAAAAAGTAAAGCTTATTTAAGAAAAACATTTTGGTCAGCAAGTTAAATCGAATAAAAAAACTTATTAAATGCTTATATGAGCGGGAAAATGATATTTTTAAGTGGGAATACATTTGAGAAAATTAGCAAAAGAAACTCTTTATGGTCTTGTGATAAAATAAGATTTTGGAGGAATATTGTATGATAAAAATAAATAATTGGGGAATCCAAGAAAGAGAAAAAAAATGGAAATAATATAGTAGATAATATGAGTGATATGTTAATAGAAATATGCCACCAGAAACAACGGTGGATGATGGTGCAGTAGAAATTTTACTATTACATTTGACAGTTCAACTGTCGTCTGTGTATGAATATTATTTAGTGTAGAGTTTAAAATTCAAATGTTGAAATATTTTAAGGTAGGAAAAGAAATTTAAAAAAAAATTGGCATTAAACTTGATTCAGGCACCATTATAGGCGCTACAGATCCGATAGGGAGTTGATCAAAGCGCTTCAACATATCCATCTATCGAGGCTTAAATAATCCAAGAATCGTAGTCATGTGTTTTGAAAAAAAAATAATAATAATGGGGACAATAAGGTAAAAAAAGTAATAACATGATAAGACCCTTTAAAAAGGTCTTATCAATAAGATCCTCATTTATATGTCGTAAGATTACCCCAAACGGTACCAATTGCAAAAAGTATACAAAATTAGTAGAAGGGTGCTAAATACAAATCCTATTCTAACCTCTCTTACATATGCTAGTCTAGTTTTGGGAGATGTGTTATCTCAACTTTCTTATCTAAATCACCTTAATAAAGAGTTACTTCTTTTAACCTTATTTAAAAGAGCGTCACTCACTTTTTAACACATCTTTATTCTCTTTCTACCCATAAAATCAAAACGGTTACATTCTTTTCTTTTTTATTTCTTTTTTTTTAATTAAGGTTGTATCCCTGTTTTTTCTAACCACTCTTTACAAGATTACTTCACACCTTTCATCCAAAACAGACAAAAAAACTGAGATAAAAAGATAGGGAAAAAAATGAAGAAAGAAGCAGAAATCCTTTATTTATTCAGTGGTCACTAGAATTTTTTAATTTTTTAATTTTTTTATTTTTGCAATCTCTTAAGAAGGTAAATGCTTGAGTCTAATCAATTGTTGTATTGGGATATTTTTTCTGTTGCTATTTATGTTTCGAATATGTTGCTATCACGTTTAATGGCTGCTTTCAAGCTTCACGCTTTCTCAGAGGTGGATTCCTTCTCTTTACACAATTAGAAGCACACGTGCATAAGTATTCCATTTTGCTTTTACATTGATATATAAGATGCTCAAAGAATCAGTTAATCAATCAAAATGATGGAAGTGAATTCGCTTTTCTTTTCTTTTCTTTTTTTTTTTTTTTTTTTTTTTTTTGCATTACTTAGTGAACTTCTTCTTCTTCTTATTATTATTATTATTATTAACAAAATTTGGAAAATAAAAATATTGATTCCGTTTCCATAATAGGAAATCCAAAGGAGTGTAACTCAAAAAAAAAAAAAAAAACATGCATCAGATCTCTTAAAAAAATTAAAAAACAACAATAACAACTTATATATTTATTGTTCCTATAATCTCAGTTTTTTTGTTTGTTTTGGATGGAGATGACAATCTTTTAAATAGTGGTTAGAAAAAAAAATGGGTGCAACTTTAATTTAAAAAAAAAAAAAGAAAATGAAACAAAGAATGTAGCCGTATTGATTGTGTGTAGACGGAGAATAAAGGTGTGTTAAATAGTGAATGATACTTTAGTAAATAAGGTTAAAAGAATCGACGCTTTCTTAAGTTGATTTGGTTGAAAAACTTAAAATAAGACATGTTACAAAACTAGACTAGCATTTGTAAAAGAGGTTGAAATAAGGTCTATATTTTTTGTTTAAATGACGCATTAAGAAGAGAAAAAAAAAGGAAGAAAATCCATCTTTCGGTCTCTCTGCCCTCCAACTCCGGCTTTGTCGTGCTTCCCTTCTTTAATACCATGGCTGTTAATGTCGTGCTTCTGTTCTTCTATAATGTTGCATATGTTTTAGTACGACATATAATTTAAAAGTGTAATATAAGTGGAAGTGTCATATATACAACTTTTTTTATATGACATAAATATTTTTTTTTAATGTGGTGTAACATGGAATTCATGTTTGCTTTTGTTTTGTGTTTGTTTTAAATATGGTCGGGCCTGACCTGACCTATTTTCCTTCCTTTTTTATTTTCCGGTATGGGTCAAACTAGAACATGTCGAGCAGTCTTTTATTGATGCCTCTAGTTTGGCAATTCCAAAACTTTGTAAAACAAATGCACTAATTAAATGGAATAAAAGTACAACTAAGAGCAAATCACTCGACTTCATAAAATATAATGCAAGTTCATTTCCAAACCCTAACTGGAGTACTATAATGGATAAATTTGGTACAATAAAACACCTAACGGAATTGCGAACAACATAGTAATCCAATAACAGACAAAACTGCCTTGCTTTTCTTTTTGTTCGTGATGTAATTTCACGCAGTCTTTTAAAACATTCTCCAATCTGTTCAGCTTCACAATAATCTTCTCTGCTTGTTCCTCGTATAATGTCTTATACTCTTGGAATTCCCTCTCCAACATATCCAATTTAGTATACAATGCTTGGTCCTCCGACTTGTTCACGTCACCCACTAGTCCACTTACAAGGTTGTGAGCCAAAACTCCACCTGCAAGAGAAAAGCGATGATATTTTCAAAAGTGGGGGTGTTTATGGAATTTGCTAATGCGTTTAATCTAATCCATGGATACGATATATACGGATTAGGTTATGGATTGACGATCTCTCAATTCATATAATTCATAAATCCGAACTATATATTTTATATAAATTATATATATAAAAATATAAAAAGTTTCAATAAATATATAAAACTATACAGCTACGACATTGCATCTAAAGTTTATATGCTTAAAAAATAAAAAAGGAATTTTCATAAATGTCAACTTTTAAGATTTATTTTTTACAAATTCCACACATGTTTATTTGTGACACAAATTTAACATGAAATATGAATGATAGTATGACATAAAATTTTCTAAGTTTGGTGGCATAACATGTACTTTTCTCAAATGAAAATGAAACTTAACTTAATTACAAACCTAACATCATTTACTCACAACATGTTCTCATGCCTAAGTTTTTTCAAGTTTGATTGTTGTAATATTTTGTAATGCCACACTTTAGTTTAGTATCAAAGATTTACAATCAATTAAGTTGTAACATGTTGGATGTTTTAGCTATGTTTTGTTAAATTATGTTGATTGTAATTTGTAGTTTTTTAAAATAAATTTAAAGGCTCAATCCTTAAATCCACATAATTCAATTCGTAAAATCGTTGTTTTTGGATTGGATTAGGGCGTTCACAGCTTAAAATTTTCTCAATCTGATATGTATGAATTGGATTATGAATGGACTCTTAATCCTGTAATCTGATTCGTGAACAATTCTACCCAAAAGTGACAAATTAAACTGGAGTTTGATTCACCTATTCAAACTGGGAAATTTTAATTTAAATGGTTTAATTACTATAATATTCTTTCACAAAATTTAAATTGTTACATTATTTTTTGTTAAAACTGGCAATTTAAAGCGGCGAGCCAAACGCCATTTGAGTACTTCCTAAACTTACAAACCAAACCCAAGCTTGAAATTTTACTTGCTAGTTTTTTATACGTTTGGTTTTAATGAAATTGTGACAATGAGACCAAACCTGGGACAAACTTGAGGCACTCTGATGCGACCATATTAGCTATTGGTCCGATCTTGAACCGGGTTTCTTCGTCCTGAAAGAACGGGTTCATTGCCTTGGCGGTGTCCTGAAAGAACCCGTTCACTGCCTCGGATCCAGTTTCGTCTTTTGGACGGGACTTGTTCATTGCTTCACACAATGGGGAATAGGTAATTATCTTGGCAATACTATTATTGAACGCTTTGTCTTGCATATTTGGTGATCTCCCTTTACTAGCAACGGAAAGTAGAAACTCTTCGTCTTTTAGTGTCGCGCGCCTTTGGACATCTGAACCAAGAGGAGAAAATTAATAGATTTTTTAGTTTTTTTTTTTTTCATCGCTGTTTAAAGTACCTGTAGCAAAGAATTAATAACTGTCGTGGAACTTTCACATAATAAAGCAATTTAACAACTATTAGAGATGGTATTTGTGCTAATATTCTTGAAACGTTTTTGTTTTTTGTTTTTTATTGTTTTTGTACAACAGATCTTTACTATTATTCTAGCTTTTCAATACCATACGCGGTATTTAATTAGTTATCTACAACACCAGATTTTGTTAATCTTCCCAAATAATCACCAAATCAAACAATATACAGAAAAATATATGGCCATATATCTTGTTATGTAATTATAACCCAAAGAGAAAAGAGTTGGAAAGAGGATCACTTGCGGCTTCTTGTATGGATGCAACCCAAGAATATTTTAGCAGAGTGTCTAAACAACAACAACAACAACAACATCAAATGGACAAGCAAAATGCTTAACATTCTAATTTTCTCTAGCTTTTTGAAGTTCATATTGTTCAACGTTGTAAATCTCCAAATGTCAAATTTCTAGGCCAAGGCTAAAATTCAGTATTTAACTAACAGAATCATTCTTCAATGAAAAAGTTATTCTTATTATTAAACTTGTCGTATATATGTTATCTTGATTTCAAATTTAGTATCAATACAACACCACAATTTCAAATTTGTTGTTTGATTGGTTGTCCTTTTTACTAGATTTTTGACACCTAATTTCATTTTTTTAAGAAGCTTTAGTATTCATTTTCTATTTATGCGGTGAGGTTGTTAACTTTAGATGACATGAAGTGTGGGGACAACTAATGTGACAAGACTGAAGGTAAAAGAGTACAAAGCAAACAATGAGCACTTGCGTAACTTCCTAAGTTTGCACTCTTGTTAATTCCAATCTCTACTCGGTGCAAATTATTATTATTGTTGTCGTTGTCGTTGTTAGAGTATAGTGATATAAATTTAGTTAGGCCCGATCTAAAAAATTTACGGTACGACAATCGTGGTGAAAGAACAAATATGAGATTTTTTATAAGATCTGTAATGGTAGCGGAGAGATCAAGCCTATTAGATTATATCACATATTAGGGTTTTATTTATGCCTATATATATGATGTATTGCATTGAGGCTTGGTATTATCGACTTTTAGCCGCCCTAGTCACCATTAACTTGTAATTTTTTTTGAGTTTAGTGTTTTCCTTCTCCTCTAACCGTAGTTTTTTCCTGTCTTGAGTTTCCACGTAAATCTGTGTGTGTTCTTGTTTATTGTTGTGACACCCGTTATTCTCCTAACGGGTATTGAGGTAATTAAATTAATTTTAATGTATAAAAAAAAATTGCTTCATTTAAATTTATTTTATAATATTTATTTTTATCTATTTTTAAGTTTTCTAAAATTCTCCTATATTTATTTAGTATGATTACTAAAAAGCCTTAGAACTTCTAATAAATCTCAAAAATGTCATATTGGCATTATGTGTGTTAAAGTCTTTAGATGAGACATAAGGATATCTTTTCCAACTACTCTTGACCCTCATTTTCTTTATTTCCTCCGTGACATGCTTCAACATGTCTCCTCTATAATTGTTTCTATCACTTCTTTTCAAAGACTTCATCTTTTCTTCCTTTCTCTTCCACGGTTCCCACACTCTTCTTCTCATTTCTTTGCTGAAGCAAAATACTTAGAGAACTTCTTCAAGGCAGCCATAAAAATCAGCCACCATCACCTCCATTTGAGCAAGAATTTCAGTCATACCGAAGTAAAGGAACCTGTTTTGAAGCCATTTCAAGCTTCCAACTAACCATAATCCGAGGTTAGAATCTTATGAACAAATTTAGTCTTTCATTTATAAATTTTCTTTTATACTAAAGGATTATTCAAATTTGCGTTCTTAAACCTAAGTATATGTTTGTTGCTATTTTGGAGCATATGTATGAAGTCTAAGTGTATATGCCCTAGACAGAAAATTTATATTGTTAAACTTTGTAATACCTCTATGGGCAGTGGTTATTTCTTGAAATTCTAAGATTAAATTAAAATGAATTTTATGAATTGGTTTGCATATTTGAAAAGTAGCATCCTAGGCTTTCTAACGAGCTATCATAAACCTAAATCGGAGTTGTATTTTATTTTCTAAGAATTATTCAATTTTTGTATTGGAAACTAGTAAATCTGCCAGTTTGTTATGGTATACCAACTACTAACCTGAACCAAGAACCCATCTTTGCTCACCACCTAATTCTTTAATGTCTTGCAACCTTTCCAATATTATCCTAAGTGATTGATGAATCTTATTAGGGACTAAAACATATAGATTACTTGTTCACATTTTATATTGTGTTAAGACAAAAATTGTTTACTGTGGTATTCAAAAGAGATTTATATAAAAGCTTTAATGGCATACTAGTAAGATAGGTTTACACATGATTTATTTATGAATGTAGTTGTATGTTGTGCTTTAGTTTTAATTGTCCTTATGCACGCCTTAGGATCAAGGGAGTATGGAGCTAACGTTAATTGATTCCAGGATTAAAAGATTGTTGATAAGCTTGAAAGGTAGGGATTCTATTACTCATCTTTTGTGAGGTTTTTATAGAATTAAAATTGATTGTTTTGCCGCAATATATATATATCTATGTTGAACTGATATTATATGTGTATCACATATGAAACTATGACATGGACTCGTCTTGTATTGTACGGCGAGGAACATAATGAATTGACACATGTTATAAATTGAGAAGCATGGTTAGGAAAATTAACTCTATTAATAATGATTTAATATAGAGAAATTGCGAGACATGAAAAGGGCGACGGTTACGTCCTTGGGCATGAATACCCTAAAAGGTAAAGTAGGGGGAAGGCGATGACGCTTCCTTGGGTTGAAAGTCCCAGAACACACTGTACAGGAATTGATTTGGTGAGGACTCGGGGCTTGATGTCCCCTCACCGGAACACCCTTGGAATGTTTATAGGGTGATCAAGTGCGCCCATTTGGGTCTTGATGAGTTGAGTGATACTCAATTTAACATGGATACCTAGGAACAATGATGATTGATAATATTTATATAAATGTGTAATTATGACACTTGGTAATGATTAACTACGGTATCCATAAGATGTGATCATAATAAACCTCATAATCTGGAATATGATGTAACTTACTAACCATGCAGATTTTAATGTGGTAATGATAGAGGTGAGTAATGGCTTTCTCTACTGAGCATAGTGTTGCTCATTCCCTTATGTTTATATCTTTTCAGGACTCACTAAGTGTGAGGTGGCTACGAGAAATATAGTTGACGAAGCGATGTAACTATATTACATTGGGACTGCTCAATTGTAAAGAATGTTCTTCATGATAATGTAAGCATCAATTGTTATTTTCTGTGACTGTATTACAATGTGTTGAGGGTTAAAATGATGATGACAACAGTTTATATTATTAAATTTAAGGTGCTACATTAAAACTGTGGTTTATTTGTCGTTTATATTTTTATTTTTGAGTTGAGAGTTTTCATTTAAGTCCCGGGCAAATTTTATTTTTAAGGTTTTACTTTTATTATTTATTTTTATTTTATCTCATTAAAAACTGTTAACCCCCATATAGGGGCGTTACAATTGTTTCTATTGCACTATTTTCGTAACAATTATTACCACCACTACTACTACTATTACTATTACTATTACTACTTGATGAACAAACCAACCACCGACTCTGATGGCTATAGTTCCATGATTTCTGGAGTACTGTCGGTGAAGGGTGTTCTACCTAAGAGTCCAAGACGTTGTTTCCATCGGTGTTGTGGTGTCTTGTGACTCAAGCAATGGCAGGTTTTGTGCTTTGCTGTTGAGGGTTTGTTTCTTTCCTTTTGAATGTAGGAATTAAGTGGTTGCTCTGCGCTGGGCAATCCAACTGGCCATTGATAAAGGCCATTCTTATGTTGTTCTTAACTAGGGTTGTTTCTTGAGAAATGGGCAGTTCTAGGGTGCAAGTTGTTGGGCATTCCTTAATGTTTAACCATTTATTTCCCAAAATGTTAATTTTCTAGTTGGTTAGTCTGTTACGCTAGCTAAAGTATCCTATTTTACAGTGAGCTTAATTACAAGTATATATATGTATGGAATTATAACAAGGTGATGACATTGTCTCGCAGGATTTTTTTTTTCTCCAATCTTTTGTAACCGTACATTTAAATAATTCCTTCTTGAGGATGAAATTTTATAAGGGACAATACATTTTATAGATTTATATGCATGGTATTTAGTTACACAATTATTTGAGGTGCATTATTTATGTTACAAGTGTGTACTATGTGCAATTTTAAATTCCAGTCCAATGGTCATTTCATCAAACCAAAACTAAATGTAGGTAGCTTATAATTTAACTAGGCCAGTATTAATCAATGGTTTCAAAGTTCCTCAAGCATCTGGATGGGCTATTATAATTGTTGTGAATTAAAAGCCCTAATTCTATCGATAACGAAAAATAAATAATAACATACAAAACTTATAGCGGTTTACTCTCTATGTGAGAGCTACATCTATTTTCAGCCGCTGTAGAATAATAACATACAAAATCCATGTGCGGAAACTTCTCCACCTTGCCACTCGCTCCACAAATCGTCCGATCAGCTACATGAACTCTCCAGATCGCGAGTTTCATCCACCTTTCGGAGGGCCCCAGTCTTAAGCAAAACTGGTGGGCCCTGCATTTTCAGTGTTCAATCAAGTGCGACGTGTCCAGCGTTACGTTTTGTGCAGCCTTTGTCTCCGCCGATTACATCATGCCACGTCGTCCAAGGTGTTTCACTCAGCTCAGTTCGCCAAATTGCCATCTCCCACACTTTCCAACTCCACCAGACGCATGGACTTGGGATAATTTCCCTCTTGTGCCGACGTGAATTGAAGAAAAGGAAAGAAAGAATAAATTAAACAAAAAAAGGGCAAGTTCCTTCATACGGAGGAAAGTTGAAGCATTCAGACATTATGCCTCGTATTGTTCCAGAGAGATTAGAGCTTCAGCGCCCAAACATGGCGCTGCAACGCGTGTCAACAGCGAAAACTTCCAAATTTTTATTAAGTTGTCTATTTTGTTCAAAACCTATAAATTATACCTTGTTTGGTTATTTAGAATGAGGCCTAATCCTCCAAATTAGAGAGCCGAGGAAAAATACATAGACAATATAATTTTATTTTATTTTTAATTTAGAATTTTGTTTCAATAAATTTAAGGGAGGAAGACAAATTGAAGATCAAGAAGGAGAGATTAAAGATTGGAAAATCAAGCTTGAAGAATTGTGACACCATCGCACGAGTTTTTCTTTCTAATTTTCTCATCTTTTATTGTTGTGAATTAAGATGTTGAAACTCTTGATATTTGTGTTTATTTATTTTTAGTTATGAATGAATTTTCTTTTGTTAAGGCTATGAGAAATTACCACTATTATGATAATTTAATTTCATTTATTTTTGCTTTCAAAGTATTTTTCTCTAAGAGTTTATTATTCATGATTGTTGTCAATTTTACCATTCCTAATGCTTTTAATTACTTGATCATCAATTAGTTGCTTAGAAGACCTAAAATGAAACCCTAAAAGGATGTGTTTAGGAATAGCTTCTTTTAAAATTAACTATATGGTGCATGCAATATCAAGTGATAGTATTGTTACACGCGTGAACAATTAAGAGAGCCATAGTCTATAATGTCTTTAAGATGGCGGAATTCACATCGAGTGATTATGGATTTACGTGATAGATATATTTTTAATGTCATCCCTAGAAGGAATATTGAATAACTTACGGTTTCTCATTCTAACACATGATTAATAGGTGATGTTAGTAAGAATAATGAATTCAATTAGATTAGATTTGGTGAAATCAATGTCGTAATTTTTTATTTATTTGAATAGTTTCTTATTTTGTTTTATTTATATTTTTGTTTTATTTTTTACTTTTTTCTATTTTATTCTTGGTTTTTCAAATAATTTTAGAGTTAACTAACTTTGGTACTTAACTATTTGACCACAATCCTCATGGGAACGACACTTCCTCATCACTTTATTGCTTGTTTCGATTCATTCACTTGTGAAAATTCACATCAAGTTTTAGCTCTGTTGCCAGGGATTATTTTGTTTAATTTGATTAATATCGATATTAGTTTGCTCTAGGATTAATTTGAATTTTATTTTATTTGTTTTTCTTTTAATTTTCTATTCTGAGTGTTTTGTTTTGCAGGTAAAAGAAAAAGAAAAAAAATGATGAGTGAGACGGAGATGGGTCTAGCCAACTCCACCCTCACCCAACATGACATAGAACTACTTCATCGAGTTTGGAGGAGACATAATGAGTTGCTTGATAGGTTTCCTCAACACGGTTTGCCAAAGTGGCTTCAACTTCAAGTTTTATCAAAGGATTAAGCATAACAACTAGAAGTTAGGTAAAGATAGCTACAGCCTAACCCCCTTATGGCATAAGACCAAAAAATGAAGCCTACCAAACGATGGAGGATATGGTGCAATTAGATCATGATCGTTACTATTTTGAGAAGTTTTCAAGGAAATATGAGCCTGTAGAGGAGAAGGAGCTTCGAGATGAAGAACAAGAACCCCTAGGATTTGACTTTACTTAAACTTTAGCTAATTTGGACTCTCGTGTTATCAACAATGATTTAAATTTGCTAAGTAACAAGATGTTCACTCAAAGCCATGAGTTTTATGAAGATCAAATTTCAAGCATGATTATGGATCGCAAAGTGGAGAATGAAGAAAAATTGGAAAGACTAATTGAGGAGTTTTTACATGATGAAGTGGTACAAGAGCTATTGGAGGATGAGGAAGCCTTATGGTATTACCATACATACCAACAATAGATCCTTATTTCCCTCCGACACCACCATCATCATATAATGTTCTTTATAATCGAGACAAGAGAGAAGTTCTCCTCCCAAACTCATCAACTGAAACCAAGTCGTGTTAGAGCAACATGCCAAATATGTCCATATCATGCCAAGCTTGAAGGCATCACAAGTTAAGACCTATATATGGTGTTATTTGACACTTACTATGAGCGAAAGCAGCTCTTTAATGAGCACTTCTCCGATTCTTCTTCATCTCATTTTAACTCTCTTCGAATTTTTCATCTCCTTTAAACTCTCTCCCTCTTTGAAGGAAATATTGGTTGTGAGATTTCAATCCTATTGATTCTCCATTAAGTTTGTGACACTTTGCACCCCTTTTGCGAGATTTTTGAGATGGCACTTGATTTAGACACCTTTAAGGTCTTCCATAGGTTGGCACTAGAATAAGCCAAGCATCACTAGAAGTCCTGGAAGTTGCAAAGAACATGAGTGCTGGAGAGAATGATCCTATAGTTGCGTTGAGGAGCAATTGATCTTGTCAGATGCAGGTGTTGTTGGCGTGCAAACATGGTGGCCATACTTTCGAGTCATCGACAAATCCAAGTAGATCATATCCATTGAAAAGATTTTAGAGTTGAAGGTTTCAAGAAACATTATGGTGGTTGACTTAGGTGGTGCTTGAGCAACTACGTTAACGGAGCTGAGGGTGTTGGAATTCTCAAATGGACCTATGACTAGGGGATGGGATGAGGTAGGAGGAGGAGCTGCTAGAGAGGCCGTGGTCACAGGATTCTAACGAAAAGTTGGCTAGGCTTTGGTGGAGTGCACAATGATGACAAATAATAATAATAATAATAATAATAATAATAATAATAAAGAAATGTTGCATGTCACTATTAGCAAGTGACAATTCGCACGTAAAACAAACCAAACATTTTTTATCAGTTTGGTTTTATTTTATTTTGGTTTGGTTAGATTTGGTTGGTTTAATCGATTTGATCTGATCGGTTTGATGGCCACTAGTAAAAATCACCGCAAGTGTACTACTAAGTGGTTGTCACCTATCAAAACGTAAAAGAATTGGTTCTTACTATCGTATGCGGCAGTTTGACCAGTAACCAAGTCCAACAAAAGGCAAAGAAAGGCAGAGATCAACAAAAGAAGCTAAAACTTGGAAGTCTAAAGATATCTTGCGTCAAGAGTAAGTTTCATTCCCACACCACAAAAGCATACAAGGAAAGCATAAAATATAGCTGCAACAATATTCACAAGCTCGGTCCTTTTCCTCACCTCCTTGAACCCCAAAACAAGGAAGAAAGCGTCCGGCAACACCGTTAAGAAAATGTCGTTTTAACTGTTATAGTGTAAAGCTCTCACATACTATAATCTAAAACAACATGTTATAGAATAAAGTACTCACATATAGTAAAATTTTTTCAATTTTATTTCTAATTGTATCACCAAACGCACTCGAAAAAAGTTTACAGACTAATTACATCTTGGCATTGCAAAGATACAAGTCTTCTCTACATTGCGTACAAGATCTGAAACCAACTTTGTACAACCATGTAGAAATCCATGGTTTTGATATTGTTCACTACGATCATGCGACCAGTTGAACAAATAACATAATGCAGAGAGAGACCAGATATCTTCAACGGACTAACATATAAGACGTCGTACAAATAGATGTTATTTGATGACAATAGGAATTTTTGCAAAGCAAAGTTTCTCTACCCATGAACAAGACAAGAAGGTTCCAGTATATGGGAATCCCGTCGAAGCTTTATTTAGCTTAGCGGCTGGAACAAAAACAACATAATATTAGCATAAGGGTGTTATAAGGGTTACTTACAGTTTTATACTTTATATTTTAGGTTTATTCAAACACTATACTTTTGGTCTTTTATCTTATTGAATGTATATCTTCATATTAGATTTAATACACAAAATTATACATTTTCCTGATTAATCTCTGTCAATCACCATCATTGTCAGCGTCGCAACAGGTCACCGACATCGCAGCCTCACCGAAGCCCAATACCGGTGTTGCAACCAAGGAGGAAGAGGAAGACTTCCGCTTGATTTTTTATTAAAATTATGATGATTAATTATTATTGTTATTATTATTATTATATCGATAATCAGTGTTTTTAAATTAAATTTGATTTGTTTTATATTAATAAATTTTTTTCAAAAAAGTTTTATTTTCAACCACATATAACCAAACATAGTTTCAATAACAATCCTAACACATTTTTCAAATCATTCAGCTCGTTTCCTAATTTACCCAAAAAAATTTAAAAAAAAACATTTTGAAAACATTGCCAAATAGGAATAGTATTTCTCAAATTGACCTTCTCAAGTGTTGTGCTTTGTGTCTATGTTGGTCCATTTAACAACTATATGGATCTTATTTATAATTGGTTCTGTCGTCTAATTTGACCTACGATATATATACATATATATTATTTATTGTATTGTGCCTTTTATCGTTTTAATGATCTTCTCATCTTGTCTAATAACAAATTAAAAAGACCTTAAAACATTAAAAATCTTTTCGAGCAAAAACTCAAATGAGGTAAAGAAAACAAAAGACTACACTATAAGCCGCCTAAGAAATTAATAAAATACATAATAATAGGGAGAGAATTAGGGGAATGTTATATTTTTAATATTTTTTGAATTAAATATCAAGTTCTAAAAATATTTGTTGTAAATATCCGATTTATAATTTAAATAACTTACTTACTATATAAATAAGAAATATTTACATTGTAAACAAAGGGGTAAATACATTATTTACGCCTTAAATTCATTTATTGTGTAAATAAGAATTATTTACATTATAAACAAAAGGATAAATAAATTATTTACGCCATAAATTTTAATATTTACTACAAATATTTTCAAAACCTATTATTTATTACAATTAGTTTGAAAAAAATAACATTTTCTATAATTTCCATAATAAATAGGGGAAGGGCTGCGATATTGTGTCCTTAAGATTCAAAATTTTGAGGGCTAATTGAACAAGGGGAAAAAATTTTGACCCGCAGAAAAAAGAAATTTGTGTAGAGCCACTTGCATCCTACTGGTAGATTATATGAAGCACGCCCAAAGCCTGTGTGTATTGCATTTGGATGAATTGTTGAAAATGGGAGAGTGGTAATAAATGAAGATTTTGTTATAGTTACTGTTAGCCATTATGCTGTTGACCCCAAAAAAAAAAAAAAAGAGTGTTCTTGTAACAAACAATGAATAAGGTATAATGTTTAAAGAAACAAAGAAAAAGTCACAAAATAGTATTTAGAGCTAAGTTGCTAAAGGATAATTTGTCAATAAGTGTTTCATTATAAGTTTATTTGCAAGCTAGAAAAGTAAATACCTCAAGATCAAAAATCTTTACTTAGAAAAAGTACAACACGCCACCACCTCCTCCTCCTCTTTCTTTTGCCGCCGTCAACGCCCCACCACTGCGTGCTTTTTGTGGTGATTATATGTGAGTCTTTTTTTTTAAATTTAATAGGTTTAATTTTGTTAGTTTTAATTTGTTAGTTTGTTGACAATGTTTTGTTTAGATTATATTTATATTTGGTTGTGTTTGAAATATTTTGTGTTTAGATTAGATTATGTTTATATTTGGCGGTGATTATGTTTATTGATATGTTATATTGAATAGATTAATTTTGAAGTATGTGGTGTTGAATATGTTAGTTTTGGAATATGTTGGGGTATGTTTTTTCCTTTGCAAGTATATGTTGGCCTATGTTGTGTCACAATCCGCCTTTTCGGGCTGTGATAAAACTCTTTCTTACTTACTTTAGGGCAAAAATTTAAGAAAATTTTTTTTTTCGAAAATAAATATTTACTTACATTAACTTTGATAAATCTCAAAATACTTTCACATACTTGTATTTACATAATTAATACTTTTACTTTCATAACATCTTTCTTTTAATCATTTCATATCAAAATAACTTTAAACATGCGTGGCGGAAAACATTACAGCAGCGGACTCCATACCCAATCTGTATACCTCATCCGTCCGCCAGCTCATCATTACGACTCATTCTGACCTTTTCGTTGGAATACCTACAGCATGAAAAACTTAATGAGTTAACGCCCAGTAAGTCCCATAAATCCCACATGGATATTCACATGAATGCATGAATCAATTATGCTTTCTTATAAACTTTCTTTATTCTCATCATTTCTTATCTTTACTAGGGCCCAAGTGTTCGTACCATTGCACAATTTCATTTAGGTCTACGTAACACCGTGACCATAACATATCCTTTAAACTCCCATTGAGTTAGGAGCCGGTACGACACTTTTCTTAATTTTTGGTGATACATTTACCAGTCCATTTATTATGGTTGACATACCATGCATGAAGTGATAATCACATATTATCCATGAAACATAAATTCTCTTGCATAGCATAGTACACACAGGTACTTACTTTTTATACACACTGGTACACATTAATATACGCACATGTATATAACATAATGTACTCACAGGTACTTAACATAAAATGTACACACAAATACCTACTTTATACATACTCAAGTATTTAACATTGTACACACAGGTACGAAATCACGATACACATGCTCATTTTCATTATTGTACACACAGGTATACAATATATTATACACACATGTACAAAATCATGGTACACATGCTCATTTTCATTATTGTACATACAAGTACATAACAGCTTGTACACACTGGTACACATTAATATGCTCACACTTATTCATACATGACTATACCCCTGGGTATTCATGTCATGGCAAACATACAAGTTTACACTTAATTATACGCACAGGTATACATATACATACATTTCTTTCTAAACCTACATTTCATACTGTAGGTGAGAAGGGTACTTACTTGATGCGAATGTCGGGCAACTTAACCTCGATTTCCCTTCTCCTAGACTCCTAGGATCCTGTTGGCCAATTACAAAGCCATTAGCCAAATTTCACTATGTTTCGATACGAAACATCCGTTAGTTAATAAATTGAGTTGCATTACTATGTACAAATCTAAAAACCACTGGTTTTTTTCTTATTTCTATCTAACTTTACCCTATCGTTTCTAACGAAGGACGAGAACCTTTCTAGTCGTTTTCTTATTCCATTAGGAAACATTTTAAAACGGTTCGGGTTATTTGGACAAAAATGACGATTTTGCCCTCCGTGGGTCCACTAACCTACCCTGAACTCGATTTCGTTATTCTTACGAAAATAACCATATACTAATTTCAAAATAACACCCTAGTAGGTCAAATCTCTTTATTTCTCAATTATGCCCCATTTTCATAAAACTTTGCGGTTTAGTCTCAAAACTGAAAATTTTGACGATTTTATCCCCGAGACTAAAATTTACTTCTTTGCATCAAAATTTCATATTTTTCTCAAGGATCATCTTTACTTAAGGTACCATACCTTAAATCATTTGTAAAAATAACATTTTTGCCATTTAACACTTTTTTCACTTTTAACGTATTCTTGAAAAATCAAAAACTCACAAACGATTGAGTTTTTAGACAAACCGTCCATATGATCTAACAGTTTCATCGAGATCTACAACTTTCATGTTTTAACTTTTCCCAAAATCTCACTGTACAGGGGTGTCTTTGACTATTTTTCCAATCTGCCGAGAAGGAACTTTTTCTTTCAATTTAGTCCCTTTGGCATTTTTACAAAAATCCGTTTCAAACTTGCAATTCTACCCCTGAAGAAACCATTCCATGCCTTAATCCACACATTCTCATGCTCAAACATCACTTTTACAAAGTCAAACATCAAAATTACAAAAATACACTTTTTGCAAAAATTGCCACTTTGCACTATAAACCAAAGTTTCACAACTCAAACTTGCCAATCATCACATATACATAAAATTCCAGCAAATACATGCTCAAAACCCCTCATGGGTTTGAAAGAATAAAATCAAAACAAAATTCAAAACTTTAAACTTTAAAACTTACCCAAATAACACTTTTTGGATTTCTAGCCTTCAAAGGCTTCTTGAACTTCTTCTTGGACTTCCTTTTCATGCAAAAATAGCATGGATTAATCTTTGCCCTTTACCCATGAAAAATCCCTTGAAAACTCATGAAAAAGTTTAGGATTTTACCTTAAAACTTGTGGGAAATCCTTGTTCTTGCTTGTAAAACTTGTTTGGGGTTATTTTTGCAAAGTTTGGGGGCTGAGAAATTTTTTTAGAGACCTGGACATGGCTGCCGAATCTTGGAAGGAAAGAAAGGAAGTGAATTTTTGTGATAACTTTGCCTTAAATGCATCCTTATCACATTTGGTGACTCATGGTAACCCATGAGTATACCACTAGGTGTCCTCATCTTATTGGGCCACATTGCATGGCTTGTTGGCCCAATAGAATTCAAGCAAATGTCCACTTTGTGGAGTTAAAAATTTATACTGTGTAATTTTTCACCACACAGTATTTTTCCTATACTGCCGTGGTCAATTCAGTGTACTTTCTATCCTTAGACTGTATAAAAATATTTAACTTACTTTTCGTTTACTTTTTGAGGCCAATCATAACATTTTTCGTATCTGCGTTTTCATTTAGCAGTATTCTTATACTGCTCTGGCCTCCTTTCTACCCCCGGTTAGGGTTAGGACAACCTCTATGTCCTATTTACATTCTAATCATTCATTCGTTTATATCACAATTTCACAATTAATTGTGACATGAAATTCATTTTATTGATATTATGCACAAATCTTTGAGTCATCAAACTCATAAAATTTGTATTTTATAATATCCACCATTGCATTACATATGCCATAAAATTTGCAATCAATGCCGCTCATTCATATTTTATTGTAATTTTCACATAAATTACAATTTTTACAAAATTTTACATTTTTAAGAATAAATTTATTAATTAAACCTAATTAAATATTAAGTTTTATTGATGAAGTTTTCTCGGTCATTACATGTTGAATATGTTAGAATATGGTGAATATGTTAATTATTTTTTGTTGTTATGTTGAATATATTTTTACAGTATTTGTGTTATTTTTCTATATAGGTGTAATTTTTGTAATAAAATATGCAAGTGGTTAGTAGTTCATAATTTATTAAATATAATAATAATAATAATAATTAATAGGTGAGTGCTTTATAATTAATAATTTATTAAACATAAAATAATAACAATAATAATTAGCAATTAATAAATAATAATTAAGTAATAGTTAATCATTTTTCAATTAATATTTATTTTAACAATCAATAAATATTTTTAATAAAAAATTAAATTAAAATCAAATCAAAACGAAATTAATTTTTTTGTCATCGCTAAAAATTTTTGCGATAAATTTTGTAGTGACAACATCTTAATTCAAATTTAAAATTTTAAAAAATTTTAGTGACAACAATTTTCAAAATTTCGTCACTAAATATTGTTGATGACATCATCATAATTTTCAAAATATCGTTGCAAAAACTTATCGTCGCTAAAAGTCTTTCAACAATGAATTTTTAGCGGCAACCATGTCGTCGCTAAAATTTTTTTAGCAACGACATGTCGCCTTTTAAGTCATCGCTAAAGACTTTGATTTTCGTAATGGTGCTAACTCATAACATTTATTACTGAAAACTTCATTAAAAAAACATTGCACAATGGAAATAAAACTTGACATCTATTTACCTACATTAAGAATTGAAATTGTGCTATTTGCTACAATTCTCAAATAAAAACTCTTATTACATTCTTTTTTTTTAACTTTTCACACCACTTTTAAATTAAATTTCTTATTACAAAAAGAATCTCAAGTAAAAAATTAACAGAGTTAAGTCTAAGGGTGTCAGTGTGATTAGTTTTTGTTTAAGGAGTGCCTTTGTAATATGGGTAAAACACAAAAGGAGTCAGTATAATTTATCTAATTTTGACATCTAAGTAAATTGCATAATTACTTTTAATATTTAGCCTTTTAAGTATTTAGATTATTAAGTTTAGATGATGTGTCAAATAAATATTAAGGAGGATAGATAATAAGTTAGGAAATAGCGACAACAGATTTGGACTTATAAGTCACGACCTTTAGGGTGGGTCGTTGACGTGTATACAAAAGACTTTCTTGTATCCTGCGCACGTGTATGCATGGCGTAGCGTGGGAAATGAGACGATAGAGATACTTTTGGTGCTTATTAAGTGTACATTTCAATATTATGGTTCTATGATTTCTCGCATATGTAGTATGTTTCTCATTCCATCAATGTTTTAGGGTTTAAAAGCCTGACTAAGTCTACAAGGAGTGTTAAAATAAGCACTTACAAAGTATTTTATGTTAATTTTTATTTTCACTATTTGACAATAATGCGGGACTCACATTTTCAATCTCTCCAAATTAAAAAAAAAAAAAAAAAAAAAGCAAGGAGCAACATTACCAAAAAGTAAAACTATTAAATATACTAAATTATCTTGTAATGATGATAATAGACACATAGAATTGACCGAGAGATATATTTTGTGTTTTCGCTTGCTTTAGGTTCCTTTACCATATTACAAGGCCAGAATTTATTGGAAGAGTTTGAGGATGAAAGCTTATGCAAAATTTGTTAATAACAAGAAAATTACAAAGGAAGAAGAAGAAGGATGAGGAGAAAACAATCGAGGGAGGCTGGGGATTTTAGACAATGAATCATATCCGGCACAAGAGAAGAGAAAAAAATATAAAACTAAGGTTACAAGATAAAAATACTAAAACACCATTCTAATATAAAAAGACTAAACTGCTCTTATTAATAACAAATTTAATTTATCTAATATCCTCCTCAAACTCACGATGCTGCTGCAAGCAAGAAGTATTGAGAGTTTGCGAACTAGAAAACGGAAACGTGGAATGGAGTGTGACTTTATAAACAGATTTGCAATTTGCATGGGAGAGGAAACAAAAGGCAAAGTGATGGTGCCATGCTAAAGATAATGACGGGTGAGATGACAATTAATCTCGATGTGCTTTGTCTGCTCATGAAAGACTAAGTTGTGAGCAATCTAAATAGTACTCTTATTGTCACAATACAAACGGATAAGATGAGAAAGAGAAACACCCATATCAACAAGTAACCAATGCAACCAAACAATCTAAGCGGTGGTTGAGGCCATAACAGGATACTCAGCGTTGACGGAGGATAGAGAAATAACAGTTTGCTTCTTGCTCTTCCAAGAGATAAGAGAATCACCTCAAAATACACAAAATCCTATAGTAAATTTACCATCAACAGGGTCACTAGCCTAATTACCATTGGAGTATGCATAGAGTTTCAAAGAAGATGTCGTGGGAAAAAAATAAGATTTGAAAGAGAATGCCCCGTAGACAAACTAACTGACAATGTGAACAACATATGCAATATCTAGACGAATAATTGTGAGATAAACTAAACTGCCGACTATGGTAGGATACATAGTAGGATCTGACAAATGAGTACCACCAGAAGAAAAATACCTGACATTAGTCTCAAGTAGAGTGTCAACTATGCGAGTGTTAGAAATACGAGGAAGCTCAAGAATGTCTATAACGTACTTAGACTGGGAAATAAAATAACTTTTTGGATAATAGGCTACTTCAATCCCCAAAAATAGCACAAAGGTTCGGATATAAGTCCTTCATTTCAAATTGACGAGCTAATTCTGACTTGAATACTGTGTTCCTATCCACATCATCACCTGTGATAATTATGTCATCAACATATAAGGACAATATAATGCGACCAGCTGGAGTACACCTGGTAAAAAGTGTCAAATCATGATCACTGAGCCAAAAACCAAAAGATGATATGTAGAGGAGAACTTCTCAAACCAGGCATATAGGGCTTGTTTGAGTCCATATAGACCTTTCTTAAGTTTGCAAATTTCACCAAGGTTATGTGAGACACAAGGTGGCGGAACCATGTAGACTTCTTCTTAAAGATCACCATTTAGAAATGCATTTTTAACATCCATATGAGACATAGTTCACTGACAAACAGTAGTCATTTTTGCAACAGGAGCAAAAGTCTCCTCATAGTCCATGACATATTGCTGAGAGTATCTCTTAGCAACCAATCTGGCTTTATACCATTCAATAGATCTATCAGATTTGGTTTGATTTAATAAACCCAACAAGAACCAATAGCATTTTTTCTTAAAAGGCAAAGGTACGAAATCCTAAGTCCTTGCCTTAAGTAGAGCAGTAATTTCCTCATCCATAGCTTGCTACCAAAGGGAGTCAAGAATTGCCTCTTTATAGGATAAAGGCTTAGAGTGACTATGAATAGAGGTAAAAAGAAAGCAAAGGAACTTTAATAACAAGAATAGACAAAGTCCGAAAGTTGAGTGGACTTACAATTGCGTGAAGGATAATGGGGAGGAGGAGGAGGAGGATCTGCAATCTTATAAGGTGCCTGGTTGGCTATAGGAAGAAAGGGAGTATTAGGAGTCGAAGTACCAGTATCGATAGTTGCATTAGTAGTAATACCATGGGGATAGGAAGCAGAATGTGGGGATACGTCTATAGTACAAGGAACATCAAACGGTATATCATCTATGTCATCAGAAAAAGGATTGATGCGAATGAGATTTGACTTGTTCAAATTATGGGAGTTAGCAAGAATAGAAAAGAAAGGTATGTGCTCAAGGAACACAACATGACGAGAAACATACAATTTTTAAGTAGTTGGATCAAAAAAACGATATCCTTTTTTACCCCTCCCCATAAACAAGAAAGCCAAGGATAGCAGAATAAGAAGATAATTTACCACTTTCTACATGAGGTTTCAAAACAAAACAGTACACCCAAAGACTCGTAAAGAAGAATAACCGGGAGCATGTCCATACAAGTTTTCAAATGGTGACAAACCTGAGGTGTGAGGTGTAGGAATCCTATTCATTACATGGATACTAGTAAGAACTACTTCCCAGAACATACTAGAAACATAGGCAGGCATTAAGATAGAATGAATATTTTCAACAATGTGCCTATGTCTTCTTTCTGCAACACCGTTTTTGTTCTGGAATGTCAGTATAAGAGGTTTGGTGAAGAGTACCATCTAAGCTAAGCAATTCAAAAAATTGATTAGAAGTGTACTCTCTACCCAAATCACATCTAAGACACTTAATAACTACAAAGTGTTAAGTTTTGACAATAGATCAAAATATAGTGTAAATCCTAAAGAACTTAGAACAATGTTTCATAAGATATGCCCAACAATAGTGAGTATAATCATCTATAAAGAAAACATAATATCGAGACCCACCCTTTGTGGCAATAGGAGTAGGTCTTCACACATCAGAATGAACTAAATTAAATGGTGTAAAGGTACAAAAAAGACTCCGACTGAAAGGTAATGCAGAAAATTTCACCAATTTACAACCATAACAATCAGAAATATCATGAGTTTCTGAGGTTCCTAAGGCTCTTGCAGAAGCTAAATATTTCAAATATGACGACAAAACATGACCAAGACAGGAATGCCATAAATAAAAAATTAGAAGATGAATGATTCAAATGAAAAGATGACAGATCAACATTGGAGGCTACCACATTTGGTACTCTTAACTCACCCAAAATATATAGTCCTCCTTCTCTATGGCCTGTCCCAATCAGCTTTGGGAACGCGGATCCTGCACTTGACAAGAAGTGGAAGAAAAGGAAACAGAATAACTAGAGTCACATAGTTGGCCAACAGACACAATGTTCAATCTAAGTTTAGGAATATAGTAAACATTAGGTAGAGATAAATGTGGAGTGAGTACTGAACCAAACTTGCTAATGGCATAGAGTACGATCAACAGTTACAACAAACATACATAATTGAGGACATAATGATGCAAATGATGACAAATCTAGTGACGTATGATGAGAAGCTCCAGAATCAAAGACTCCTAATAGAGGAAGACAAATCTTATGTGCTCAAGGATGACAAACCTATAGGAGAGAAGGCGGACATAGCATGTGGCAGAGAGCTAAGGGACTTCTACAATTGCTCTGTAAGGGCGGCAAATGTGGGATTAGATGAGGATTTTGCTTCAACTTTCAAGGGGGATGATGGAGGTACAGGTGCTGTAGTGGTAGGCATTAGAGGCCTATAGGCATGTGTCAGCCTATAGTCATGTGGAGTCCTATGAGCTTATGAAGGCCTATAAGTTTGCTGCAAAGGCTTGTAAACTTGCCGTTGAGGTTGTGTCTTGATTGACAATTTTGGACATGAGATTTTCCAATGACCTTTTTGCTAACAAAAATTGTATTCATTCATCAGAACTAGTTGGTATGACTGATTTTGTTTGTTGTGCTCAAGTGTTCATGATTATTTTAATGTATATTTAATTATGATGCAATGATATATGAATGTTTTAAGTATGGCATTTATGGACAGTTCGGCAGGCCGAAAAGTCTGCCCAAGATCGGCAGGCTGAAGGAAGCCATCAGCAGGTTGAACTTGGTGGAACCGGCAGGCCGAAGGGGAAAATCGATAGGCCAAACATGGCTGACAAGCAGTTAGTAGAAATCTCTCCAAATTTATGGCACGTTAAATGGGTGATTTATTGTGATTAATTGGCACAATAATGAAATGTTTTGTCAGTTAAGAAATTAAAGGGTTTGACTTCGCATTGATTTGTATTATTTTAAATGGTTTTCTATTTTTAAAGGGCAAAAATATGGCAAGTAAGATTAGAATTTTGACTTTCCCTCTTTTCTCTCCTTCCTCCATGCCAATTGCCATCTAACAGTCAGAAAATTTTGACTTAATGGGGGAAAATGAATCTTCATTATGCTCATAACGTTAAAAAAAAAATTAACGTTCTTTTCCCTAAGATATTCACTCTTCTCTCTCTCAGTTCTGAGACATTTTCTCATTTCCTCTCTTCCTCTTCTCTTCTCCACGCATTCCATTTCTTCTCTCTCGAAAATTCTCTACAAGAAAATTGAAAGAAAAAGTCATATTTTGTTGGTTGAATTCAAGAATTTTGAGAAGAAATTTCAAGGTAAGAACTCAATTTTTTCGTTAATTCTGAAAAGAATTCTTCGTTCCAATCGTTTGCAATATCTTTCTATAGGTATTGTATTTATGCCTTGAGTTTTTAATATAATGTTCATGTATGTACTGTGTGATGTTTTTCCAAGTTTCATGTTATTTCGGTGTTTTTATGAAAAATATGAATTTTCTATCTTCTAACCCCTCGCAGTAAAATATTACTATTTAACTTTGATACATGAAAATGTAATGTTTATTCAAGAGGTAAATGAATGATGTTTTTCATGAAGGTTGTCAAGAATGTGCATGTATAATGTATGATGAATGTATTTTATGTTATGAAATTTTTATGAGATTACCTTAAGAAAACTGTTTTAACAATGTTATTTCTGGATTTTTTTTGTTTATGAAATGTTATATATGTTTAAATGATTTTATGATAATGAAATAATTTTATGCATAATAATAAGATGTTGAATGAATTTTTTTTTTTAACATGAAACTTGAAAATTATTTCATACAACATCTTATTATTATGCATAATAATAATTTTAATTATGCATAAAATTATTTCATACAACATCTTATTATTATGCATAAAATTATTTCATTATCATAAAATCATTTAAACATATATAACATTTTATTAAAAAACATGAAACTTGAAAAAACACCTGAAATAACATGAAACTTGAAAAAACATCACACAATACATACATGAACATCATATTAAAAACTCAAGGCAAAAATACAATACCTATAGAAAGATATTGCAAACGATTGGAAAGAAGAATTCTTTTCAGAATTAACAGAAAAATTGAGTTCTTACCTTGGAATTTCTTCTCAAAATTCTTGAATTCAACCAATAAAATATGACTTTTTCTTTCAATTTTCTTGCAGAGAATTTTCTAGAGAGAAGAAATGGAATGCGTGGAGAAGAGAATAGGAAGAGAGGAAATGAGAAAAATGTCTCAAAACTGAGAGAGAGAACAGTGAATATCTAAGGGAAAAGAACATTAATTTTTTTTTAACGTTATGAGCATAATGAAGATTCATTATCCTCTATTAAGTCAGAATTTTCTGACTGTTAGATGGCAATTGGCGTGGAGGAAGGAGAGAAAATAGGGAAAGTCAAAAGTCTAATCTTATTGGCCATATTTTTGCCCTCTAAAAATAGAAAACCATTTGAAATAATATAAATCAATACGAAGTCAAACCCTTTAATTTCCTTAACTGACAAAACATTCTATTATTGTGCCAATTAATCACAATAAATCACCCATTTAACGTAATTATCTCAGCCATAAATTTATAGAGATTTCTGCTGACTGCTTGTCAGCCGTGTTCGGCCTGTCGATTTTCCCCTTCGGCCTGCCGGTTCCACCAAGTTCGGCCTGGCGATCTTGGGCAGACATTTCGGCCTGCCAAACTTAAAAGTCCAGCCTATCGAACTGTCCATAAATGTCATACTTAAAACATTCATACATCATTACATCATAATTAAATATACATTAAAATAATCATGAACACTTGAGCACAACGATTCCATGCGGTCGTCACCTGTCATAAAACTTGACATAAAAAGTTAGTAACATTAACATCATATATCATTACATATAACATAAATTATTAATAAAATATCATTAACGTCGTTACTAACTTAACGCGATTAATTACATAAAAATAGGCGAGTGTTACAATTCTCCCCTACCTTATAAAAGTTTCGTCCTCGAAACTTAGAATAAATGCGGATACATAGCTCTCATGTCATCTTCACGTTCCCATGTGGCTTCTTCGACTTGCTGATTTCGCCATAACACCTTGACTAATGGAATTTCTTTATTCCTCAAGGTCTTGGTTTTTCGATCGAGTATCTTCGTTGGCTTTTCTTCATAACTTAAGTCTTCTCGTATCTCGATCACTTGTGGCTCAATCACATGTGTAGGGTTCGGAACATACTTCTTGAGCATGGAGACCTGAAATACATTGTGCATTGCGGACATCTTAGAAGGCAACTTTAGCTGATAAGCTACTTTGCCTGATAAACTACTTTGCCTATCCGCTTCACAATTTCATAAGGACCGATGAATCTTGGACTGAACTTGCTTTTCTTCCAAAATCTCATAACTCCTTTCATTGGTGCAGCTTTCAGAAACGCATATTCACCCACGGCGAACTCTAAGGGTCTTCTTCTCTTGTCAGCATAACTCTTCTGACAGCTTTGTGCAGTCTCTATTCTTCTTCTTATCAGCTTTATCATCTCCAATGTTTCATTCACAAAATCAGTTCTTTCAGCATTGACGCTTTTCATCATCTTCTTTTCACCAGCTTCGTGCCAACATATAGGCGATCTGCATTTTCTTCCATACAGAGCCTCATATGGTGCCATCCCAATTGTCGCCTGAAAGCTATTGTTGTAAGCAAACTTTGCTAAAGGCAACAATTTACACTCGCTGGTCTTAAAATTGAGAGAACAAGCTCATAGCATATCTTCTAAAATCAAGTTCGTCCTCTCCGTTTGGCCGTCTGTCTGAAGATGAAAAGCTGTACTTGAATGTAGCTTGGTTCCCATAGCAATCTGTACACTCTTCCAAAACTTAGATGTGAACCTGCCATCACGATCTGAGATGATCGACTTAGGAATCCCATGAAGTCGTACAATTCCTTGACATAGAGTTCTGCTAACCGTTCCATGGAGTAAGTGATCTTGATAGGAATGGAATGCGCCGTCTTAGTCAGTCGATCTACCACTACCCAGATTGCATCATAACCGTTCGTAGTTCTGGGCAAACTGGTAATGAAATCCATTGCTATATCCTCCCATTTCTATTCCAGTATTTGGATAGACTGTAATTCACCACCAGGTCTTTGGTGTTCAGCCTTTACTTGCTGACATGTCATACATTTCTTCACATACTTTGCAACATCACGTTTTATTCCAAACCACCATAAGTTACCCCTTAGATCATTATACATCTTTATTGCACCTGGATGAATAGAGTAATGAGTATCATGAATTTCTGCCAAGATCCTTTCCCTTAAATCATTAACATTGGAAACACATAAACGGTCCTTGAGGTATAGGGTTTCGTCATCCGCGATACGAAACTCTTGACATTTTTCTTCTTTCATTTCTTGCTTGATCCTTATAAGACTTACATCTTCGTCTTGTTTTCTCTGAATTTCATCATACATCGTCGGAGCAAGAGAGAGTGCTAATAGATGGCCTGCTATAAGTTTCAAACCGAAGTCTAGAATTTCCTTTCTTAAAGGTGAAGACATTGCTTGCATTGACATCAACGTGGCCACTGACTTCCTACTTAGAGCATCAGCCACTCGGTTAGCTTTACCAGGATGATAAAGGATTTCACAATCATAATCCTTTACCAACTCTAGCCATCTTCGTTGTCTCATATTCAGGTCTCTTTGCGTGAAGAAATACTTTAGACTTTGATGGTCAATGAAGATCTTACATTAGACTCCATATAAGTAGTGTCTCCATATCTTCAATGCAAAAACGACTGCTGCTAACTCGAGATCATGAGTAGGATAGTTCTTTTCGTAATCATTCAGTTGTCTTGAAGCTATTAGCAACTGGCTACATGGGCTATCTGGTGAACATTGTAGACAAAAGCCAAGAAGGAAAGACAAGAATTGAAGATGTGCATGTTGTTCATGAATATGAATATGTGTTTCCTGATTATCTGACGAGTCTACCGCCAGAAAGAGAAGTTAAATTCGAGATTGAGCTTGCTCCAGGCACCGATCCAATCTCTAAGACGCCTTACAGAATGGCCCCTGCAGAGTTGAAGGAGCTTCACATACAATTAAAGGAGCTACTTGACAAAGGTTTCATCAGGCCAAGTCACTTATCTTGGGGTGCTCCAGTCTTGTTTGTGAAGAAAAATGATGGCACTATGAGACTCTGCATCGACTACAGAGAGCTGAACAAGGTGACGATCAAGAACAAGTACCCGTTGCCTCGAATCGATGATTTGTTTGATCAGCTCAAGGGTGCATCGGTGTTCTCAAAGATTGATCTATGATCAAGATATCATCAGTTGAAGGTTAAAGAAGAAAAATTAAAATATATGTATTTTAATTGTTCGAAAACATTTTTTTTAAGATATTCATGTTTAAAAATGTATGGTTTGTTTTACATGCTTAAGGTAATTTTTATGATTTAAAAAAAAATCATGATAACATGTTTATGTGATGACAACTTTTATTATGGCTATAAATTATGTTTGTAATATATGATGAATGTATACATAAATGTTATATGAATGATTTTTATATAAATGGATGATATATGAATGGATGATTTATGCTATGATGATAAGTATTGATTTTATTGTATTTTAAATGGAACAATGGCATGAACACACAAAGGAACGAGCACTTTGAGACCACGGCGTCGTCACCAAATCACGTTAAGGTTAAGTAAGCTAGCTTTAAGGTAAGTACATTCTCACCTACAACATGACACGTTTTACAAGGTTTGATGATATATTCACAATGTTATTCATGATGATTTTATGGTTATTTTCCTTAAAGGATGTCTTATGAAAGATTTTCATGATTTAAAGTTATGTATGTATGATAATGACATGTTTCAAAGTATGAAAATTGTGTATATATGTATCACCTAATAAGTGTTGCACACCAATGTTATGAAATGATATGTTATGATGTCATGTTTGGTTTGAGATTAGCTACCCTTTTTCCTCTCATGACGGCGCGCCTATGATGATGTTCATGGTGCAGCACTTGGGCCCTAAAGATAAAATAGAAGATGTTTTAAAATGGTCAATGAAATGAAAGATATGTTTCCATGAAATTGTACTTAAGGCATTTTTATGATATGATGACAATGACTGATGATGAAGTATATGAACTATTTTAATTGTGAGAATTATATGTACTTACTAAGCATTAGCTTAATCATATTTTATGTCATGTTGTAGATAAGGGTAAGAAAATCATGGATTAGGCGGATGACATGGGAAGGCGTGTGAGCACTAAGCACGATGAATTGTAACCGGAAGCACGCCAAGAAGAACGTTCTTATATTTTAAATCAAGTTTCATATTTTGAACACAATTTTTTATGATAAATATTTAAAGGATTCTTGAACTATTTTTTATATTTTATTCATTATTTTAAGTATTAAGAACTTCTGCATTTTTATGAAAGGATGGTTTTGTTTTAAAAATTAAGTTTTTCCAAGGATTTTTGGCTCGGTCGGCCTGCCAATGTCCAGAAGTTCGGCCTGTCGATCACGTTTTCGGCCTGTCGGACAATGATGAGTTTTTAAGCTAAATTTGCAGAGCCTCTGTTGGCTTGTCGGTTGAGAAGTTCCAGCCTGTCGATCATGTTCGGCCTGCCGAAGTCCCCAGTTCTGCCTACCGAACTATGGGAGTAAGTAAACTTTAAACAATATGATGATTAATGAGATTTGATGTGATGTTATAAGTCCTGATTTTACAACTTGGTATACCTATATTATTAAATAAGTTCATGATTAATTTTTAGTATAATTGAATAGATTATGACATGGAATGGGTTTGACAATGTGATTTAACAATGTTAAGTTAAAAAAAATGTATGAATGGATCCTGGTTAAATATGTTTAATTACTTTTACAATTAAAAGTATCGTTTAAGTTTTGTATTCATATATATGTTTTGAGTTAAATAAGTATGAATGTAAGAAGTAACGACATCTGTGACATCCGTAAGGGGGGCGTTACAGATGTAGGGTTTGATATTTTAAGAGCTTATATTATATATGAAATAATATTATTTTTTTTAAAGTTAATTAATTAAATGCAAGTCAGAAATTGGTCATTTTAGTGTCAGACGGGTTGACCCAAACACGACCCTTTTTTTACGGGTCAGTTTCGGGTCGACATTCAAATGACCTGTGATCAAATTTTCTGACACTAATCCGCAAAAAAATGTGTCGGATTCGTGTCATGTCGTGTCGTCGTGTCGCAACCCATATTACCGGCCCTAATTAGAGGCTGATGACTAGCCTTAGCATGATACATAGGTTCTAGGTAGCATTCATGCAAGTTAGTTAGGTAGTAAACATGGAATACGACACATGGTGAGTATGCGAAAAGACACACAGGTGCTAGGTGGCATGAATTGAAGGATGGAATATGGCAAACACGCATGTCGACGCATGGAAACATGTGCGATAGCAAAGTGTTGAAGGAAGACACGTGGATTACATGTACAGTGACACATGGTGACATGTGCCAAGCTACAATTCAAGAGATACACTGTCGTGCTTAATTGATGCCTATAAATAGCAGGTCTATAACGACCCTCCCTACGTTGCCGTCACTTAACTTAAACATAATCATAAACTTAAACTTACTTACAAATAAGGTAGAGAAATTCGGGATAATTTTTTTTTTAAATGGATTCTTACTGTGGAATCATTAACATGAAACCTTAGAGGAAGTAATAACTATTTCTTCAAATCTTAATAACAAACGAATTCTTATTGATAAAGAATTCTTAACATATAACCTTAAAAGACATGATAATCATTTCTCAAAACTTCATTGCGTAAACCTAACATAATACATAAAATTCTCAAACATGATAATAACATAATAATAAGCATTACGTCTTAACATAGTTATAATTTCTAAAAGCATGATCTTGTACATAATTCATAACATTAATTTCTTAAAATATAACCATAGTACTTTTCTTGAACTTTTTCTTTTTAAACATAAGAGTAATTATTTAGCAAGTATTACTTTAAAGATGTTTCTCAATTTAAATAAAACTATTTTCAAGATAATTTTAAATTAAATATTAAAATAAAATCCTATTTAAATGCTCTCTAAAACTTTCTTAGCAATTATTTATATATTTTACTTATAATTTTAACATCTTAAAAATAACTTTGTATTCTCTTAAAAGTTAACCTTTTTAAACTTAACAAAACATAATTTCCTATAACTTAAACCTTTAGGTTTAAGATACAAATTTCTTAAAGCTTTTCTTTTAGACTTTCATAATAACTTCATAAAAACATATCCGTAAACTTCATTTCTTAACATAACGTAAAGCTTCAATAAATCCTTTGTAATTCTAAATGAACTTATAATTTTCTTTCTTACAAATTTTGTGCATTTGTTACATTATCTATTGCAATATTTTTAAACTTTAAAATCCTCTGGACCAAGGTTGCATAATCACAAGCTCGGTTTTTAAAACATAATTACATAAATTATTTACTTATTTATATGCACATAATTTTCGTAAAGTGTAAGTATACGAAATTTCGTAAAATAAAACATGCATAAATTCGTAAAATAATAATGCAAAAATATTACATTGCGTGAGCGGTATCCATTCTCATCTTCACCATTCGTCTGCCGCTCACCACTGCCCATCAAGTGCCGCTGACAGGTTTTTCTTACCTACAGCATGAACATACTTAAATGAGCTTTCGCTCAGCAAGTAGGAAATTAGCCTCGCAAAACATAATTAAAAATCATTTTAATAAAAATATGCATGAGCATTTTATGCTTGCTTATCAACTTGATTTATGCTTAATTATTTAAGCTGTAACTTATCTTCTTACTTTGGGCCCGAGTGATCATACCGATTGTGCACGAGTCTTGGGAAGTTAGGGTTTGCGAGGTCCCAACGACACCAAGATCATTCATTACTTTAACATGGAGCCTCCCCGTGGGTCGGGAGGTTGGTACGACACCCTTAACTTGTCTTATAAGTTTTATTTGTCTTATTGTGTGTATGCGGTATGACTTATCACTACATAACATCACAATTTCGTAACTCATGAATCGTAAATCATAATCATACACGAGTCGTAAATCATTATCATACTTGACTTGAAGGTGATTAAACAATATAATTTATATATTGCATACATCACACATTAATCATATCATCAGCATCATAACATTTCACATCATGTCATAACATAACATATCACATCATAACATATAACAGTGTAATAAATCATTGATCATGTATTTTCATAAATTTTATGAAAATATTTAAAATTCATTTATTTTTAAAACTGTTCATACTGTAGGCGAGATTCCTACTTACCTGGACTCCGAGCAGTGCAGGTCTAGTTGCATGTCGCTGTATCCACAGTCTATGCTACATTCTCAACAGTGCTCCTCGGACCTTGTGGATTGCTAGGAATGATCCATGGAGATTTATTATTGTTGAAAACATCATTCTGGGCTTCGTTACTGCAATATGAGTCGCCTTGATCCGCATGCAGTCGGTACCAAATGATTTTTACTGGAATGGAATTAGCTTGAACAGAGGTCACCATCACGTTCAGAGCATCGAAAAGAGTCGAGAGGCGGTCTCGAATCATCGATCAGAGGTCCGGATCACAAAAACCAAAAGTAGCCATTGGCCGACGGTTGACCGATGTTGACCGCCACCGTTGGGCTCCGTTGGTGACTGGGCTCGAGCCTACCCCCCCTAAATCAACCCTCTTGAGTTCAATAGTGATGTTAGTTTCATTCAATTTTGCCTCCAACTATGCTAATCGAAGATGGGTTTCTCAGCCAAAACTGGTGGCTCCGATCTCCTATCTCCGACGGACCTACCGTGAAATTGAGTTGGGCATTTCCTTCCCCCACATCCTCTAAGTGTTTCCCCTAAGGTGGACCTACTCAACGTCGCATACAATCGGTGGTCCTGAGGCTCTCACGGCGGTGCTAGAGGGCGGAGGCTGTTCTCCATCGATCCGACGGTGTCCCATGAAATTGGGAGGCGAAAAATGTTCCCCGCTCGTCTCTGAGCGTAATGCTGCTGCCAATTTGGTCCAACGTCGCTTGTAATGGTGAAATCAAACTCACCTGCAACGACGACGATGACGACTTCCCTCCTTCAATGGGTGGCCAAGCTAAGGTTGAATTGGACAAGGGCTTTTGCTCTCCTTGTGGGTCTGAACGTGATGGCCATCTCAATTGGGCTCGACCGTGGCCGGAGCTATGAGATCGGTGAGCTCCAGGCAGCTTGACGGTGACAACTTTGTTGGGCTTTTCCGACAATCGTTGCCTGAAATTAAGGGTTGGGTAAGCTTCTCCGTGCATCATTGAGTGTTTTGCCTCGGTCAATTTTGGGGAAGAGGATTGGAAAGTGCGAGCTTGGTGACTCGCACGATGGCGGCGATAGGCATCCTCTGTTCTCCTACCGGCGGCAGTGCTACGGCATAATTGAGTGAGGCCTTTTGCTCACCGACATCCTCTGATTCTTTTGATCTTAGCGGTGTCAATCAACGATGTCGACGACGGTAAGATCAGGTGGTGGCACGGCGGCATGAAAGGGGCAGCTCCATCATTTTGCTACAGCTGAAATCGAGCTGGGTGATTGGTGCCTTCTTGTTTCTCTCATCAATCTGAATCCGTGGACACCAAGATCACGTCGATTGGTGGTCGGACGGCAAAGAAATCACGTCGAAAAGATTGGGCTTTTCTGCCACTTTGGCCAGCGCATGTGGCCTCCTCCGACGGAGTTATGGGTGGCACGACACACCGTCGGACTCAGCTTCTCGAGATCTTTCTGATGGTGTAGGAGGTGTCAATAAATGGTGGTCAGATCATAGATTGAGTTTGAGGAGAGAGAGAGTAGAGAGAGAAAGTAGAAAGAGAAAGGGGATGAGCTGATTGATTGACTGATTTTTGAGTTTTTTTTTTTTGTGTCAAGTATTTATAGACCATTTCATGGTCTATACAGTCTAAACTATGCAGTATTGGTAGATCAAATTTTGATCCATAAACTTAAAATTTTCATAGACATAACTATATTTTTTTAAAAAAATTGTAATATTCTCATTCTTTAAAATATTACATAAATTCTTATTTTTCTTGTTGTATCATTGCTGTATAAACATCTTCATACTGTCATAAAATCATTTTCATAAAATTTATCCATGCTATATGGATTTTGTGATTTAATTTTGGTATAATAAACTTTGATACATTTATCTTCAAAACCGATGGTTAACCTTTTCCATAACTATATACATATATATGTATATATGTATATGAATTTTAAGAAAGATATTATGTATTTAAAACTTTGCTCAATATAATTATTTTATTATTATAATAATAATAATTATTTTTTATTATCTTACTTTTAAAACTTTAAGATTTATAACATATACTTCTCACTAAAAATTTTCATATTTTAAACTTCATATTTCATTATGAAAACAATAGTTGTAATTTTGTAAAAGTTTTGTAAATTAAATTGACTATCTAAGTCAATTTAATTTAAAATTTTAAACTTAGTACAATCTCGTGCTTTATGGATATAACACGAATTACTTCTCATAAAGAGCCATTTATGGGTCCACGTCTTAGCAATAAATCAACATTTGTGGATCCCATCAACGCCTTTTTCTTCTTTACTATTACTATGACAATTGTTATTATTATTATTGTCTTTACAATAATAATAATAAACTTTACATAATTATTAATGTGTATAATAATTAGCCATACACATTCAAAATATTGGAATTCTTGAACTTCCAATGATCTTTATAACTTTCTTAAAATTCTTATCTTACTTTATGATCTCTATAAATTTCGAGATCAATCTTAGTAAAATTGTCATGAATCTTGCATACTTGAACTTGATACTCACCATTTTCAATTTATGGTATGGAGCTCATGATCACTTTTGATCTAGGTTTCTTTTACTGAACTGACATCATATATAAATTTTCCACATCACCATAGCAACTTGGAAATTCCACTTTTGCCAAATAACATCTTTTTGGCTCATGCATGAAATTAATAAATTATAAACTTTTAGTTTAGCACATTAAATAATTATTTTTAATTATTTTAATGTACTATCATAACATTACATTGTTACATGTTTCATAAATAAAGCACGTAAATTTGTGCATTCACAAAATTATTTATTTTTAAGGTCTTACAACTATTAAGACCTTCAAATTTGTGTATTAATAAATGTTAAACTTGTACCTTCTCAAGTACTTAGCTTAGTAATGATGAAAAAAATCCTCAATTAATCATACTTATTAATTTTTAGATTTTTTCGGTCATTACAATGGTCAGTGGGCCATTTTTAGCATGTCCATAGCTAGGAAAGTTCGAGTGATAAAATGAAAGAAAGATGAGAAAGGAAAGGAAAAGAGGAAAGAAAGAGAGATCACAGTCATTCCTTGCTAAGCTACTTGAAGTAAGTTACACCTTCCACTACATCACTTGAATAATAATATCACATTTTAAATGTATATTATAGTTATAATATGATTATGATGTGTATATGTTCTAACATGCTTTATGAAAAGTGTTTTACAAATGGTGTGAACTTTTGTGCTTGTTATGGACCAATGAAAGTTAATGTTACAAGGGCCAAATCCCTTCAGGAAAAGAGATCTAATAGAGGGGACTAATGAATACGAAGTAAGGGTTCTAACAACACAAGATTAAATATAATATAAAAGGTCCCTAAAGTGAAAGTTCAAGAAATTTTGAAAGTGGATTTATACAGTTTACTTACTCAGCGTTAGCTTGATATAGTTCTTGTGATGCAAGTAGCTTCTAAGTTAAGGTTTCAGTTGACTGAGTAAGAATGGTTTAAGATCTCATAACAAGTCTAGAGATAGTAAGATGTAAAAACTAGTGATTTTTACTATCTTTTATATTGATAGCATATAATTTGCAATAAAGTTTATTATTCCCACTTTTTGGTTTTTTATTAAGTTTTCAATAATAAATGTTATGAGTTAGCACCATTACCAGAATTGAAGCCTTTAGCAACGAATTAGAAGGCGACATGTCGTTGCTAAAAAACTTTTAGCGACAAGATGGTTGTCGCCAAAAATTCATCGCTGAAAAACTTTTACCCAAAGATTAGTTTTTGCGACGACATTTTAAAAATTGTGATGATGTCATCAACAATATTTAGCGACGACATTTTGAAATTGTCATCACTAAAAGATTTTGAATTTTGGAAAATTTTTAAATTTGAATTAAGATTTAGCAATGACTTTATAGCTAAAATTTTTAGCAATGACAAAATTATTTTTTAAGTTTTATTTAAATGCAAAAACATATAGAATTAGTTGCAATTAAGTAATTAATTCGTTTTGGTTTTATTTTAATTTAATTTTTTATTAAAAATATTTAATAATTTTGTAAACTTAAATATTAATTGAAATGTGATTAACTATTACTTAATTATTATTTATTAATTGCTAATGATTATTGTTATTATTTTATGTTTAATAAATTATTAATTATAAAACACTCACCTATTAAGTAATATTATTATTTTTATATTAATAAATTATTAGCTACTAACCACTTACACATTTTATTAGAAAAATGACAACAAAAACTCTAAAAGATATTCAACATAACAACAAAACATAATTAACATATCCACCATATTCTACCATATTCAACATGCTACAACAAACAATCATAATATATGTATATACTCCAGTATATTCTAAAACTAGCATTTTCAACACAATATGCTCCAAAACAAATCTATTCAATACAACATACCAACAAACTTAATTACCACAACATATCAACCAACATAATCACTACCAAATATAAACATAAGCTAATCTAAACAAAAAATATGCCAAAGACATTATAAACAAAATCTAAACACAACATTATCAACAAACTAAAAAATTAAAACTAACAAACTTAAATGAAATAAATTTTAAAAAAAAACTCACATTTAATTATCATAAAACTGTGGTGACTAGAAACGAGGATGCATTAGCAGTGGTAGACGACGACAGCCATAGTTGGTAGGGATTGACGGTGATAGTAGCGGCAGAACCAGTAGAGGAGGGAGAAAGGCAAGGGAAGGCAATGGAGAGAGAGGGAAGGAGAAAAGAAAAAGGAAGGGAAGGAGGTGGTGGTAGAGCGGTGGCAATGGGTCTGGTCAGAGTAGGGGTAGGGTTGGGCAAGGTTGGGTGGGAAAAACAAGGCATAAAATCTATTAGTTTCTTGGCCAATATTTAGAGTTTTGAAAGTATAAAATATGTTTTGAAAAAAACATAAAAATCTCCTGAAAAATCCCAAACCACAGTTCAAACCGAATCAAATTGTTCTAAAACGGTCCAATCCTGCTCCAATACATTAAACGATTTAGTCTAGTTTTAAATTTTCCCAAACCATTAAAACAATCTGGTCCCAAGATGTGGCAGTTAAAGACTGGATCGGACTATGCACAATCAAACTAGGAGTAGCCGTTAGTAATGAAAACGAAAACCTAGCTAGTATAAAGTAAGAGTGCATAGTCGTAGGAAGTTAGAAAGCATCAAACATCAATCTTTCTGTGACCATGGTCAAGGGTGGAGCTCCATATATACGTACAAAGATGGGTGGCCATCCCTAAACTTTTTTTTCTTGTAATTTTGTATGTGAGATTTTATAAAAATTATATTCTACTTTCCCAAAAATTGTTTTCTGTCCCCTAAAATTTTATTCCATTCCTCCTAAAATCAATTTCACCCATCACCTTATTAATTCAGTCACACGTCCACTTTCTCTCACTAATCTTTTTTGGCTGTTCCTTGACCATGGCAAAACAAAGATATATAAGAAAACTACTTGAATCAGTTACTAGTTCCAAAATGTTAGAACGACAAACAAACTAACATCTCATGTCATCTGCATATGAATGAAAATGGGCTAGCTACAACCCCAAGTAATAAAATTCTTGTAAGCGAGCTCAATAAAAAAGTTAGAGATCGGCGGTTTTGACTAAGACATGAAGAACCATGTTGTCACTAAATTATCAACTTTAGATTCATATTATGTTTTAATGTTGTGACAATAATTATCACCAAAAGGAAAATAATCATATATCTAATAATAAACCGATTAGTATGGAAGTGCTATTAAAATTCCTTTGTGTTTAAGGTGATTAGTTTAACACACAAAAAATCTACAAATATTGCTCATGAATTTTGAAAAATGCTTTAAAAAAAACTTGAAATCGAGAACATTTAAACTCTATATCTTATCATGAATCATGCGTGAAATTACTAATGTAATAAAGTACAAGTATTTTCCAATATTGAGGAACAATATATTACTATTTTAATGCGTAGAAATATTTTGCGGAATTTTAACGGCAGAAAGATGAAGGAGGTGATAACTTTTAAAATAATGTCTTTATAGTTGATTTTTTCGGACAGAAGAAGGATTAAAATAATAAATTCTTTATAGTTGATAATTTTCAAACGTAAAAAGGGGTAAAATCATTGCCACTAGAAACTATGTTTTTTGAATTGTATACCTAGTATGTGGGCCATGCTGTTTGTTGCGTTATCTGATGTCATAATCTTACTGTACAGGATTTCGTACATCTTGAAAATATCAACCCAGAAACAGTTGAATAATAATCTTTTTTTAGTTTGACTATTTATTATGTTCATTCTTAATTGCACTTCGTGATACGCAAGAATTTTTGAGTCCGTCAATTGGCAATGGCCTAAGGAACTATATATAATGAACTAAATTATAAGTATCTGCCGTCAAACACTCCAACTACTTCAACGGTGGCAATCCCTTCGTTATCCCCTTGGCCATTTACTTGATCAAAATATGAGAGAAACATCAAGCTGCAAGATTATTGATAATGAACAGTAAACATCAAGCTGTATACATGATCAAACTTTATATATATATATATATATACTTGATCAAGCTGTATACATCAAGCTATATATATATATACATCAAAATTTCTATAAGGCATCCGACGGGGCAAACTGGGAAAATTCGAACCACTACCTTTAAATATAAAACAAAATGGACAAACAAAAACATACTAAACTGTCTCATCAAATGTCACATATATCATCTGAACGTTGTCGGTACAATAGTAAACTATCTAGTAGGGTCGACAATTTTAGACACGATACAAAAACGACACGAGATAGACATGTTTGGACCGTATATTTATTAATTGTGCCATAAATAGGTTGGCACGAATAACACGAAAATAAATAGGCTGGATTCGTGCTAACATGTTAAACACGTTTAATTAAACGAATTGTAAACGTATTGACACGGCACTACACGACTCGCCCATTTATAACATATTTAAACTTAAAAATAAAAATATTTGAAATACTTATAGTAGGTTAATATTAATTAGATATTGTGTTTTTATTAATTTTCTTTATTGGTTTTTTTAAAAATAATTTATTTTTTTTTAATTTTTAGTTAATTGGGTCATAAACGTATCATATGCGTGTTGTTATCGTGTCAACCCGTCACGGCACGTTTAATAATCGTGTTAATCGTGTCACGTCGTGTTACGCGTGCCATAGGCGTGTTGTGTTCGTGTTTGCATTTTTGACACGTTTATTAATCGTGTCGTGTTCGTGTTCGGGTTAAACGTGTCGTGTTCGTGTTCAGGTTAAACGTGTCGTGCTATAAACGTGCCGACACGAACACGGCACAAACACGATTTTGCCACTTCTACTATCTAGGACATGCCTTCTACTTAGCATAGCAAAAATTCTAGTTTAAATCTTCTACGTCATAAAGTTCTCAACAACTACAGTAGAAAAGCTTTCAACAGTTATAGTATTTTAAACTAAAAATTGTTCATTCTGTTGCTTTAAACTCTTCTCTCAAACACCATGCTTATTCCTATTGGCTGAATTTTACAGCTACAGTATTTTTTTAAGTTGAGAATTAGGTTACAATTCCCTTTTGTTCTTCAATTAGAGGAAAGTAATGGTAGAAAATGAATCAATTCTCAGTTTAATATTATATTTCTTTTAAATGTCGATGACATTTTTGAGTTTAAGAGTGAGGGATTTAAACTCCTATCACTTATAATGGTTTTATGTGTGAATTTACTTCTAAATTTTGCTTTTTTATGGAAGCTAGATTATTTCTCGTAAACACAATTTGATTAAGATTATTTAGGGGAGCTAATAATCAATTTTAAATTCCGAACTACTTTTGGATATATTTGCGCGATATCATTTGTAGGAATAAAGATTAGTTTACTTTCTGTTTTTTTTTTTCATTTTATTTTTCAGATTAAATCATATGAGACCTATAATGTTGTACATTAATTTGATATCGTATACCATATAATGGAAACATATTTTTTTAAGGAAAAATGGAAAATTAATATGGATATTGTCAAGTGGTGCTGACTAACTTATTATATATAGATACGTATATTGACAGAATTTAAAATTGGACCGATATCTTTTTTCCAGATTTGCGGATAATTGAGCATTATTTAATTTATCTGACGAAACAACGGCACTAATAAACTATTGGCTAATTTTAAAAAACTCACTTTAAAAAAAAACTTGAGGATAATATTTGTAAACTTAATTTAAATTCAGGAATACTTGTAAAATTAATTTTCCGTTATAATTGTGTTATTTTTTTAGACTTGTAACGGTGTCCATTATTGTAGGGGAAATCTTCGTGATGCAAAGATTATTTTTTTAGTTTCATTATTTATTATGTTCATTCTTATTCTATAACTTCTTTTTTTGAATTATACACCTGATATGCGAGCCATGCTATTTGTTGTGTTATCTGATGTCATAACTTACTGTACAGGGTTTCGTAGATCTTTAAAATATCAACCCAGATACAGTTGAATGATAATTTTTTTAGTTTGACCATTACGTTCATTCTTATCTGCAATTCGCGGCACACGAGAATTTTTGAGTCCATCAATTGGCAATGATCTAAGGAACTATATATAATGTACTAAATTATAAGCATTGTTGCCGTCAAACACTCCAACCACTTTGACGGTGGCAATCCTCTCATTATCCCTTTGGCGATTTGCTTGGTCAAAATATGATAGAAACATCAAGCTACAAAAAAAATTGATAATGGGGAGTAAGCATCAAGCTGTGTACATGATATATATATATATATATATTCAACATTAGAGTAAATGATCAAACTTTATATAAGGCATCCGACGGGGCAAACTGGGAAAATCCGAACCACTACCTTCAAATATAAAACAAAATGGATAAACAAAAACATACTTTAGGACATATTTAAATAATAGTATATTCTCGTCAAATGTCACGTATGTCATCTGAATGTTGTGTGTACAACAAACAAAACCATCTACGAGTTGCCTTCTATTTGCGTAGCACTTTAAACTTTTTAGTTTGAATCTTCTACGGTATAAAACTTTCAACAATTAAAGTGTAAAGCTTTTATTTTGAACTAAAAATTGATCATTTTATTGCTTTAAATTCTTCTTCCAAACACCCTATTTATTCCTATTGAAGGTTTAATAAGATAAATTACACTGATATTTTCTGTGTTTTATTTGAATTACAAAGACATTCTCTTAACTAAAACTAATCACATTGACACCTCTTGAACTTAACTTTGAAAATTTTTTGTTTGAGGTTCTTTTTCTAATAAGAAATTTAAAAAAAAAATGAACGTAAATAGAATTTTAATATTTTATTTTTTTAAAAAAATTGTATTAAATAACACAGTTTCAATTCTCAATATAAATAGATAGTACACTTTTAAAAATATAGGTAAGTTGTTCAATTAGTCCCCAACCTTTCACAAAAGTGAGATTTCAGTCCCTAACCTTTTTTTAATTATTTTTCAGTCCTTAACCTTTCATTTCGGTAACTGAGTGACCATTTTAACAGTCAAACTGTTAAGTTTGACTATTAAAATTGTTGGCCATTATTTTTAATTGAAATTATTAAATTACTCTTAAATAATTAATACATTAAAAATTAATTTTAAAATTAAAACAAAATAAATGAAAAATCTAAAAAAATAAATCAAGCCCAAATCACATTAGATTTTCTTCTTCCTCAAACCCCAGATTTTCTCAAAAATAAAAATCACATCTTTCTTCTATCTTAGATTTTCTCAAACCCATAATCCTCGACGTCTTTCTCGGAACTTGAACCCTACTCCGCAGCATTCTCCCACCTTCTCTCGGCGTCCGTTGAATCCCCACCACCGACATCCTCTCTCTATTGGACGTATAAGGCCACGATGCAACTGACATGAACCAAGCACTAAAATGTATAGCCCACCACCCATAACCTCAATGGCACCAAGGGCTTATCTTCCAAGCTCAATGCCAGGACTGCGAATCCGCTCCCGACGAAGGCCAAGTTCTAGAGAACGTCAAGCACTATTACTGGCTTTTATTGGGCCCACTCATTCTACCTTTCCTCTAACTCCATCACTGCGATCTCCCACATCTACAACGATGGCACCTGAAGCATCATCTGCTTCCCACTCACGCGTCATAGCATCTGTTTTAAGATCTCGCTTGCGACAAATCTCGGGGTAGGGACTGCCGACAAGGCTAGAAAGGGAGGTGGTGGGCGGGGCTTGCCGAAGTTGGTGAACTGGTTTGATTTCTAGGTTCAATTTTTACATGTTTTATTATTATTTTTTTGGGTGGCTAAGGAAGGTGAAAAAAAAGAATGGTGGTGATGGGTTGGACAAGATTTTGGGTTAAATATGGACGAGATTTTAGGTTTTTTTTTTTCCTTTTTAATTTTGATGATTGTATTCAATATCATTAAGTTTCATTTTATTGGTTTTTATGTTTTTATTTTAATTTTTAAAACAATATTAATTATTTTACTAAAATGCCCTTACTAGGAGTATCATGTACAGGTCATGTGATACAAAAGTTAACAAAGTTAAAGTCCTTCAGCTACTAAAATGAAAGGTTGGGAATTGAAAAATAAAAAAGATTGGGGACCAAAATCTCACCTTCATGAAAGATTAGAGACCAATCTAGTAATTTACTCTAAAAATATTTTAGTTCATAACATTTCTGCAATCACGTACTCTTTTTAAACACCTAAATTTTCAATTTTTTCCATTCTTTTTCTTTTTTTCTTCTTTTTGTTTTTGTTTTTGTTTTTCATTTTCTTTCTACTCTTTGTTCTTCTCTCTACGTTAGTTTATACAAAATAATTTTTGTTTTGATTTAAGTTGGCTATGTACTAAATATTATTACATTTTGATTTATTTATTTTTATTACCAATTAATAATAGCCTAATTCCATTCTCTCTCTTGGTGACATATTTAAAAATGTTTCTTTTTCATTTCCTTTTTAAGACATTTTCCTTTTCGTTTTAAATATTTGTTTATTGTTTTCCAGTATAATGGGCAACCATGGGGAATATTATTGAGGAATTTATAGCACTAGTTTGCTAATATTACGTGGACTATTATTCTTGAATTTAATGCATGAATTTATATATTTTTTCAACTGTATTTTTTCATCTTTAAAATTTTATTTGCAATTTTAAAATTTGATTACTATTTCTCTATGATCTCCACTAATCACCAGACAATAGAATAGTTTATAAAGTTCTGGTTTTTGAGTCTTTACCATGGATGTTAATGCCTGAGACCAGCATAACACCGTGTGCAGGGGCGCATAGCGGTTGGGTTCCTTGTTCTGTCTGGCTTTGCTTAGTCTAATCAGATCTACAAGAGGAAAGAATGCCTCGAAGTAAGGAGACACCGGTGTGGTGTCTGCCAAGGACATTTTAACGCTCAAGTCAGTGTTCTAACTGGGAAAAGCAAAAGGAAAGGCAGAATAGGCTAGGGAATAATACCTTTACATTTTGTGGTGGAGTTGATGCTCCTATTTATAGACTTTAGTTTAGATCTAAGCGTGAACCAAGTTTGGCCTGTGAATCTGTGACGCCCTAAAATTAATTTAATGATATTGTAATGTAAAATGATGAATTAGTATGCCATAAATAATGTTTCAAATTTAATTTGATCATTTGGTTAAATTTTGAGTTTTAAGTTGTTTTGTTATTTTAATGAATTCTAATGATTATTTATTGTTTTAAAATGTTATTTTGGGTTCTTAAGACAAAACAATTTGTAAAATGTTAAATATATTTGGTTTTATAAAACAGTAGGCGGCACATGGTTTTCGCACAGTAAAACCGTCCACTTGTCTCTCTATTTAATCTCTCTCACTCTCTTTCTCTCATTCTCACTCTCTCTCTCCCCGTGACACTCTCTCTAACTCTCCCTCTCGGTCTCTCCTCTTCTCTCTCATTTTCCCTCAAAAATTTTGAATCAAAATTCAAATCCAAGCTTCGAGATAGTGAGTAGGAAGCTCAGGGACGTGATTTGATAACAAAAAATGTGATTTAAAGCTTCGATTCAAGGTTAGTTTTGAAAATTCTAATTTCTTTTAAAATTTTGATTTTTCATGCATTTTTGAAATCTAAGTTCGTTTGAGCTTAGAAAACCCATGATTTAAGTCAAGGGAACTTAGAACAACTAGGATCCATGCTTTGTTTGAAGAAGAACGGATTAGATTCAAGATTTTTCATTTTTTCCCTTTTTTCTCTATTTTTAGATTTTCTCAGATTTTGTGTTCAAATCTTGTTTAAATAAGTTCAAAAGTGTTTTAGTATGTTTTTATATCATCTACGATTGTTTCCTATGCCTAAGATTTGAGAAAAACAGGTTAGAATGAAGATTTGAGTTTTAGGAGACTCAAAACCCGTGCCTGAGATTTTTAGAAATTTTTCAATTCGATAGGCCGGATTCATCCGTCTGGCAGGCCGAACCTAGGAAATGTTCGGCCGACCGGACACGGTCCTCCGACAGGCCGAACTGTACAGTTCGGCCAACCGAACCAGGGGACCAACAAGCCGACCGAATTAGGGCAAATTTTGTAATTTTCATCCGTTCTCACTGTTTTGAACCCCGATTAAAATCCCAACTTTATAAAATGATTTTTAAAGATACAAATGGCACACTAGGACATCATGAAATGATTTAGCAATGTAGGATATCTTAAACTAGATATTGATCGACCTAGTTTGTATTTAGGATCGTTCGTGGTTCCGCGGAGCTAACGTATAACGGACCGAATTACAGTGTGGTGCACCGACACGAGTATCGAGGTAGGACTTCTACCCCTTCTTTGGTAGCCTAATTTTAAATGATTTGGCCGTGAAAAAGGTTTCCATAAAAAATTTTTCAATGGTTGATTGAAAATGAAATTTATCGGTCATGTTTTTTTTTTTTTTTTTTTTATAAACTGTGATCTGATATGAACTTCATAATGAACTTCATAATAAATGATAATGAAAACATCTGGTAAATGGATTTGAATAATGTTAGAAATGGATATAAGGGCATGATGCCATAACAGAGATCGGGTCATGTAGCGATCGACCTTGGGGGCAGGTCCCGAAACCCAACTGGGCCACTACGGTGGTGATATTCATATGGTTTGCCTAGAAAAAGAAAATGATGATGTTTTTGGTCGACCAAATAAACTGTTTTGGGTTAGAACAGTTTTATTTAAATTTATTTACTTAAGTCTTCTCTTAAATAATCTCTTGAGTAATGATATTTCTTTTAAATTAAATGACTTTTTAAAGCATAGTTCTACTGAGCCTTTCGCTCACATTTTACTTATTTTAAAATTTCCCCTCTAGGTGGATTTCCTCTTAGGTTCAGAGAGGACTCAGCGGACAGAACTCAAGAGCAGTAGAAGGACTAATAGATTATTTGTAATAATTGAACAAGGCATGTAATGTTTAAATTTCTTTGTACTTGGACTGTGGTTGTATTACTATTGTTGATGCTCAAGGCAAGAACTGTTCGGCAGAGGTCGGCAGCTGATCAAATGTGAAGAGGTTTCTCTCTCTAAAACGTCATAAATGCATCCTATTTATAGGCCACCAGCTGGATCGGGTGCAAGATGGGTTTTGCCCATTACCCAGGTGTCACATCAAGGTGTATCAAGCAATAGGTGACAAGTGTCGCGTCCATAGTCCAATGGATTGGACTCTATCGGACGGCAGCACGCCTGCCTGGTGTTGGCCAACAAGGATGGGTAGTGACGTGTTATGATGAATAGCATGGCCCGGCCCGAGCTACAGTTCATCCCCCGAGGTGGCAGCCTTCTTGGGGGCGTGCCCTCAGATCAGTAGAAGGCTCCCTGGGAAGAAGCATAATTCGTCGGGTCGGGCGGTAGCCATTTCTGCCGACTTATTTGCCGACCACCAAAGTTAATGTCCTCGGTGGGAGTGCTGAGCTACCCTCAACATTAGCCCCCAGTGCACCTGGTCGGTGTTCGACCGGGTGGACTATGCCGAGTGGGTGAGGTCGGCTCAAAGGAAGAAGACTAAGCGACACTTAGAAGCGGGGTGAGGTGAAAAGACGCGCGGATCAGACGGGGGACGCGTGTCGCGTCGTAGCCGTCTGTGTGGCTGTCAGGCGTATTAATTGTGCCTTTTGGGTTTTCGCGCTCGAACTTCCCGCTTAAAGTGGCTATAAATAGGGCCCCTCCCCTCCGCAATTTGCACTTCATTTTTAGAAATTTACGAACGAGAAATTTTAGCTGCCGAGCTCAAGTACTAGCCGAGGATTATATCAACCGAGCAACCAAGAACCCGAGCAGGTAATTCCCGAGTGAAAAATGAGTGATTTGTCCGACTCGCAAAACGTAGAGGCTTCATGGTCGGAAAGCAGCGGGGAGAGCAGTAGCTCTTCTTCGACTCAATCTGACGCCGAGGTGGCGTCCCAAAGACGGGAAGGGGCCAGGCGGCTGGAGCAGATCCTAAGGGTCGATTCCCAGACCGTGCCTGAGCAAGAATTTTTAGATTTGCTGGGCGGGCACAAACTTATCAGGCCGTCCAGGGAGCAAGACCCTTACACTGGGGCGGCAACAGCGGGCCCTTCCCAAGTTTTTCCAAGGGAGAGGACCGAGTTTCAAACCCAGGAGGACGCTCCGAGCACCTCTGGTCGGAATGCCGAGGCCCCCGTCCAAGTTGCAGGCGTGATTACGGTTGATGCCTCCGATGAGGAGCATGCGGCCGAGGAGGCAGGGGCAGAACAGCCGGAGATGGAGTAGGAGGTCCAGGCCACCCGCGTACGGGGCGTCACAGCATATCGGATAAGCCGTCCTGGGCAAACCTCAGCGGCAGGATATACGAGCGCGATTACAGAGTCGCGGTTAGGGACACTGCGCGCCGAATATGGTATTCCGGCCGATGTGGATCTCGTCGTTCCCGGTGAGGGGGATTCACCTTTAGAGGCGCCGAAGGGGTTTATCACACTTTACGCCGAGTTCTTCAAGGCCGGGCTGCGTCTGCCACTGCACCGTTTCCTTCACCGGGCGCTTAATGACTTTAATGTGTGCCCGGCACAATTAAACCCGAACAGCTACAGGTCGCTGATCGGGATGTATATTTTGTGGAAGTACCACCGGAGTACTGAGATGTCGCTGGAAGCCTTCAAGTAAGTATTCAAGATGAAGAAGCTTCCTCGGCAGTCCGGTTGGTACTACTTCACCGGCTTCAGAAAGGACTTTATTCTGGGCAACCCCGACTCGGACAAGCTGTGGAAGTACGAATGGTTTTACGTCGGGGGGAACTTTTTAGCCCGAGCCGGTGAAGTTTTCCCCGAGGATGAACAAGTGCCGCGGTCATTCGAGCTGGGGCACGTCTGGATTAAGCGCCCTTGGGCACCGAGCCATGTAATAGAGGCCGTGGACGAGCTGTTCGAAAAGCCCGAGTCGACCAGACAACAGTCCTTTCTTCTGAGAAAGGACACCCTGTCCAGATACGGTTGGTTCGGGGAATCTAGCAGTCTTCCCCGAGCTAGGCGTCCTGCTTGGGAGACCGGGCAGGTTACTGTTGCCCATATGGGTGATCTTCCAGGGCCAAGCACTTCCCGGTCCGGGTGGCCGACGAGGGAGCCTTCATTGTCCAGTACCGAGGACTCGTCCAGTGGCTCCCTCGGTGCGGGGCCACCTGTAGCCGACGAGAACCTCGAGGGCGTAATTAGGCTCCTGTACCCGTCGGGCCAACTCCGGATCGGAGGTCAGCCCAGAATTTTATTTATAGTTGCCGTCCTCTTTTATTTCGTTCTTTGCTTAACTTGGATTTTCTTTGTACAGAAATGACTGCACCGAGCTCCCGCTCTGGTAGGCTTGCCCAGATGAGAACACAGAGGAAGGGCAAGGGCAAGGCCGCCGAGGCCAGCAAGAAGCGTAAGAGGACGCCAGCACCCGAGCCCCCGACACGTACCGGGCAGACCTCTACATCAGTCCAAGCTCCACCGCCACTGCCAATAAGGACCTCCTCAGAGACCGGTCGAGCAGACGAGGCATCCAGAGGTTCTTCTGAAAACCAACAAAGAAGGCACCCGAACTACCGCAGGATGCTCCTTGAACGCATCGGGGACGTGGCTCCCTCGAATGACTTCTTTATGGAGATTTGGGGTGAGGACTTCCCCGATTTGTGCAACCCGGCACTCCGATCGGCAGCCTCAGTAAGTATCCAAGTCGACTAATGGTTGCAGGGACTTCCTATAATGTTGTCGAGAACTTATCCCTTCGTACTTTTCACAGCTGAGCGCCGTTGTGCACATGGCGCACTCCATCGGGGTGAGGGAGATCCACAAGGAGCAAGAACGGCACAAGAAGACCCTCCTCCTGAAGTTGGACTCCGACAGAGAGCTCAAAGACACGAAGGATGAGTTAGGTCGGGCCAAGGAGGAGGTTCAGAAGGCGAAGTCCGAGGCCGAGGACATGTTGAGGCGGCTAAAGGAGGCAGAGGATAAGGCTGCTCGGCAGGAGGAGAAAGCCACCCGGCTAGAGGAACGACTGGCAACTCTACAAGCCGAGCATCACCGATTCGTGGCAGGGCTTCCGGATCAGCTAGCTGCTGCGGTCGAGGAGTTCAAGACCTCCCCCGAGTACACCGATCTCTACTTCGATGGAATGGTGGATCTCCGCGACCATCTGATAGAGAAGCATCCCGAGGCCGCCGCATTCGACTGGTCGGTTATTTCCAAGCCGGACCAGGGTGAGGCCGAGCAACAACGGGATGTTGAGGAGGTCGTCGTTGTAGACGGTGACGACAGCGGGGATGTGCAAGCTACCGAGGGCGGTCAAGACGACAGCGCGGCCGGGGACGAGACTCAAGCTGGTGATGAGACTCGGGCCGATTGATCCTCTGTTTCTCGCCTTTTGTAATTGGGCTTAGGAGGTGCCCGACTTTCTTGTACCTCCTTAATAAAGAAATTTAAACGATTTATAATTTCCCGTTTTGTATCCACTTTAGATTACGTGTAGTAGTTTTTTTTTTACATCCCACGTAACATTTGAGGTTAGATACTTCTCGGGTAGATTCCCAGGCTGGGGGACAATTGACCGAGCAGAGGTGAATGGTGCGATTGTTTTCGGTTAATTCCAGTACCTCTGTCCTCAGTTGATCCGAAGACTTCAGTTCTCGGTCGTTCCGAGTAGTTATCCACTTCTGCTTAGTTATCCAAGCAAGTTTAGGTTTCTGGTCTCGGTCGGGCAGGATGTAAACGGCGTACAGCTGCCCTGCCCTGTCGCCCTCCGTAGACTTGTGGAAGTTTCAAAGAAACTTTACAAGTATAGGACTGATCGGGCACATAAATGTGCCGAGCAACTTAAGGGTGTCTGCATGACAGACATGATACATATATTGACTAGCCCCCCTGTCCAGTTTGACGAGGATGACGCCCTTGGCTGGGAGTCAACATCCTGTCTTCCGAGCTGGGGTTCCGGCGTCTTGGCCTGACTTCCCTTGAAAACATTGCTCAGGCGGAATGAGATTAGGGAAGTTGTGTTCCACGAATGTAATATTTACATTGACTTTTCCAGTCCTGCCTCAGCAGGTCTAGTTACAAAAGAATTGTGGCCAGAGATCAAAAAAAGGAATCTGGCTCTGATTTCCTGTTCTTGTTCAAGAATAGAATCTTTTTAACAGCTCGGCATTCCAAGGATGCCTAAGCTGATTCCCCTCCAAATCGACTAGCCTGTAGGTGCCTGATCGCACGACACCTTCGACTTTAAAAGGTCCTTCCCACCTCGGACCAAAGGACCCGAGACCGGGTTGCTGAACCGTGACTTTCTTCATTACTAAGTCACCAACCTTAAAGCTCCTCGGCTGAACCCGTTTGTTGTAATATCGGGCTACAACCTGATTCCGGGCTGCGTTACGGATGGATGCTCGGTTCCTTTTTTCTTCAAGTAGGTCGAGCTCGGTCATCATGAACCTTTCATTAAGTTCCTCTTCGTATTGCTCAACCCTTAAGGTCGGCAATCCAACCTCGGCTGGGATGACGGCCTCTGCCCCATAGACCAGGGAGAACGGTGTCTCGCCAGTTGCAGCTCGCGCAGTTGTTCGGTATGCCCAGAGCACTTGGGGCAGCTCGTCGATCCACGCACCCTTGAGCCTTTCGAGCTTCTTCTTCAGATTGTCTTTAATTGTCTTGTTACGGCCTCCACTTGGCCGTTACTCTGTGGATAGCTCGGAGAAGAGAAGACTTTCTTAATGCGAGCTTCTCACACAAATGCCGTAAACCCGAGGAGTCAAATTGCTTAGCGTTGTCGGTCACGATAGTGTGCGGGATTCCGAACCGACAGACGATATTTTTCCATACGAAGTTGGTGCACTTAGCTTCAGTCATGTTAGTGCAAGGCTCGACTTCGATCCATTTTGTCAGATAGTCGATGGCGACGACACAATATCTGAATTGCGAACGAGCCGGAGGGAGTGGTCCGATCAAGTCGATGGCCCATTTTGCAAATGGCCATGCTGAGGTCACCGGGTTTAAAGGCTCGGCGTGTGAACCTAGCATTCGAGCAAATTGCTGGCATTTGAGGCATTTTCGTGCAAAGCCCACGCAATCTTGCTGCATACTAGGCCAGTAGTAACCTTGCCGTAGGCATTTCTGGGCTAAGGAGCGTCCACCGGAGTGATTGCCACACAGGCCCTCATGAATCTCTTTCATTAAGTACTCTGCCTCCTGGGGATCCAAGCATCTCAGGCATGGCGTTGAGTAGCCGTGCCGGTACAGCTTTTCCCCAATCACTGAATACCGGGCTGAGCTGTTACGTATCCGCCGTGCTTCTTCCCGGTTTTTGGGTAATTCGGATAGGGTTAGGTACCGGATTATCGGGTCCATCCATGAGCATTTTCGTTCGGCTTCCAGGCTCATGACCTTTTTACTGACACTTGGTTCAGAGAGTCTTTCAATAGGGATGGAGATCGGGTCCACTCCGCCTATCCCGGAGGCTAGTCGAGCGAGGGCATCAGCTTCCGCGTTCTCGGATCGGGGGATTTGCTCAAAAGTGTAGGACTTGAATTTTCCAAGCAATCGTTTCGCTTCTTTTAAATATGCCGTCATTGATTCTGCTCGGGCCGGAATCGTCCCGTGACTTGCTGCACCACCAGCATTGAGTCACTATAGACGGTCAGCCGATCAACTCCAAGGTCCTGGGCAATTCGTAGACCAGCCAGCAAAGCTTCATATTCCGCTTCGTTATTTGAGGTCTTGAAGTCGAGCGAAGGGCATAAATGACCTTATATCTGTTAGGGCTTGTTAAAATCAAGCCTGCCCCCGACCCATCGACGCAGGTCGAGCCATCGACGTGTAAATTCCAATTCGGCTCCGAGAAGAGGCCTTGTTCACTGCAGCTAGGAGTATCCGGTTGCTCCATGGGCGATTTCTCAACTAGGGGAGCAAACTTTCCCGGCTTCTGTAAATTCGGCAAGGAAGTCCGCCAGGACTTGAGCCTTTATTGCGTTCTCGGCACAAAATGTATATCATACTGGCCCAACTCAACCGACCACTTGGCCATCCGACCTGATATTTTCGGACTCTGTAGAACTTGCCGGAGAGGAAACTTGGTCGGGATCTTAACAGTATGGCCTTGGTAATACGGCCGAAGTTTCCTAACTGATGTTATTAGAGCGAATGCCAGCTTTTCCAATGATGGATAGCGGCTCCTCGGCACCTTGGAACGCGTGGCTGGTGTAGTAGACGGGTCTCTGAACTCCATCTTCATCTCGGATCAACACCGAGCTAACAGCCTTCTCCGAGACGGCTAGATACGCGGTTAAAATCTCACCGGGCGAAGGTTTGGACAGGAGCGGGGTGTGGCTAAGTAGGTTTTTAAGCCTTGGAATGCGTCTTCACACTCCCTGCTCCACTCAAACCTCCCCTTAAGCGCCTTGAAAAAAGGATGGCACTTGTCGGTAGCCCGGGAGACAAATCTTGATAAGGCGGCCACCATGCCAGTAAGCCTTTGCACGTCTTTTACTGTCCGAGGAGAATGCAATGTCTATGATTGCCTGGGCTTTTGCCGGGTTCACCTCGATTCCTCGTCGGTTAACCAAAAACCCGAGGATTTTGCCGGAGCTGACGCCAAAAGCGCATTTTGCCGGGTTGAGTTTCATCCCATACTCCCGGAGGATGTCAAAGCTAGCTCGGAGGTCGGCTATGTGGTCCATCGCTTGGACAGATTTTACTAACATGTCGTCCACGTAGACCTCCATAGTTTTCCCGATCAGCCGAGCGAACATTTTGTTAACGAGTCGTTGATAGGTAGCTCCGGCGTTCTTGAGACCAAATGGCATCACAACGTAACAATACAAACCCTGGTCGTAACGAATGAGGTTTTAATTTGGTCCTCTTCGGCCATTCTTATCTGATTATACCAGTACGCGTCCATAAGCTCAAGAGCTCGTGTCCGGCTGTGGCGTCAACGAGCTGGTCTATCCGAGGAAGCGGAAGCAGTCCTTGGGGCAGGTCTTGTTAAGGTCGGTATAATCGATGCAGACCCGCCACTTGCCATTCGCTTTTTGACGAGGACAATTTGCCAACCATTCTGGATATTTGACCTCTCTAATGAACCCAGCCTTCAATAGTTTCTGGACTTCATCATTTATCGCGGCATATCTCTCCGGGTTGAAGGCTCTTCGTCTTTGTATCACCGGCCTGTGACCAGGTTGGACGTTAAGCCGATGGCTGATGATGCTCGGATCTACCGGGCATGTCTTCATGAGACCATGCAAAAACGTCGCGGTACTCGGAAAGAAGGGATTCCAGGTCGGCCCGGATCTCAGGTTGTAGCTGAGTCCCGAGTTGGACTGTGCGTTCTGGCCTTTCGGGGTCCAGGGAGAACGGCACTAAGTCTTCGACCGGGGTGCCCCTTACTTCTCCTCGGAAACCTGGGTCTAGGTCCGCGAGCATCTTCGGCATCGGATCGTTGGAAGGTCGATCTCGTCGATTGTGTGCACGGCCAGAATTCCCTGTTGCTGGACTGAGGCTGCCCGGACTGCGTTCGCATAGCAAGCCCGGGAATCCGCCTGGGACGAGCGGATTACTCCAACGCCACCATCGGTTGGAAACTTCATCGCCAGGTGATATGTCGAGACCACGGCTTTTAGTCCGTTCAGTGTCGGTCGGCCGATGATTATGTTATACTGAGAAGGTTTGTCGACGACCAAAAAGTCGACCACCCGAGTGACCCTGGCAACTTCTTCTCCAAAAGTTACCGGGAGACTAACCTTCCCGATTGCTCGGACACACTCACCCGGAAGCCGAAAAGTGGGGTCCGAACTGAGGTTAAAGGCGCGTTGCTATCTTCAGTCTATCAACGCCTGCTTAAAGAGATGTCCGCTGAACTGCCATTGTCAATTAAAACACGTCGTACAACGTTGTTGGCGATAGGCAGTTCGCAAACCAAGGCATCGTTGTGGGGATGCAGCAGCCGGTCTGCTTCCTCCTCAGTGAAGGTGATGGGATGTCTTCTTGGCGGCATATCTTATTGATGTGCTCGGAGACATTCATGAAATCACCCCGTTCGATGCGCCGGGCTTCTCGACGTAGGCTCGCCGCCCACTCGATGTGTGTCCCCGGCTACAGGCCCGCCAGTATCGTGTGTACGATATTCGGGGGTTCCGGGGCGTTCACACTATCGGTTCTGGGCGGCCCTGCACGTCTCGGCCCGACGAGTCGTTTCTTCCCAGAGGTCGCCCTCAGGTTTATGGCTTTATCCACAAACTCCTGCAGTAACCTTCTCGGACCAGCCTTTCTATTTGGTCCTTAAGTTGGATGCATTCTCGGGTTGTATGACCCACATCCTGATGGAATTTGCAAAACTTTGACTGGTCACGCTTCGCCCTAAAGCCTCGAAGCTTGGGCGGCGGTGTCAGCAGATTCTTGTCGCCGACCTGAGCGAGCACCTCATCAATGGTTGCCACCAGAGGTGTGTAGTTTTGGAACTTGCCGGTCGGCCCCTTCGGCTTGTCAGATTTCTCCTTCTTTGCTTCTTGCATGCTCGGCACTACCCTGCTCTCCTTTTTTCTGCTTCTTTCCTTTTTTGCCCCGCTCGGGCCAGCTTCCTCCCGGCGGCTTTTCATATACTCGGCAGCGTCTGCATGTCTTTGAGCGTAGCCGAGCATTTGTGAAAACGTGTTTGGCTGCTCAAAGGCCAGGGACCAGGTCAGCTTCTCGTCTCGGAGTCCCCCTACAAAAATATGCTTGAGGGTTTCATCTTCGACATGCTTGACCTCAAGAGCGGCCCGGGTGAATCGGTTGACGTAATCCCTGACACTGCCGTCTCCCTGCTTGACAGCGTACAGGAGTTATTTCTTTCCTCCGCGTCCTGGTTGTAGAGAATGCAGCGGAGAAGGCGTCGTTAAGTGCCCAAAAGAAAAATCGACCCTGGTTCGAGCCGTCGGAACCACTGCCGAGCAGGGCCTGTAAGGGTGAGGGAGAAGGCTTTGCACATCGCAGCGTCACTGGCATTTGCAACAGCATGTGCCCGCGAAAGAGCTCGGCATGCTCATCCGCGTCTGTGGCCCCATCGTAAGGCTTAATCTGTGGGACCTTGAACTTCGGCGGCATGGGTGCCCGCATTATGTGATCCGGGAATGGCGGACCCTGCGCCCCGATCTCATCCAGACCAAACCTGCAATTACGGATCTCATCGATCTGTCGCTGTACCCGAAATTGGCGACTATTCGTATCTTCGGGCAGTTCGACGCGATAAGGTACTCCGCCCTCAGCACGGCCTTCGACTTCGCCTTGGCGATTTCTGTTAATCCCTCGGTACCCTAGCCGATCAAATACCGAGGCCCTGGAACCTTGTGGTGAAGGGACGCGGGTGGTTGACGTCCCATCTGGCGTTCATGAACCAGTCTGTTATCGAGCAGGGCGCTCTGGTGGATCCCGGGGTGCTCTGATCGGTCCTCCCAGTTGGTGGCGCTCTGTTCACGCCGACCCTCTGCCTGGTCAACCTGGGCAGGGGGTGGCGGTTCTGGCGCAGCTTGTTGTCGGCTTGCGCGAGCTGCCGAGTTAAAATCCGAACTGCATCTGTGAGCTCCTGGATGGGGTCATGTGCAGCTCGGACCTGCATCGACTCAGCTCTTGCCGCGCTTCCTTGCCCGCCGGACCGAGATCTGGCGGTCCGAGGACGGCTGCTGGGCCGTTCTGTGGCTGGTTGCTTATGCCTGACGTCGCCCGACTCCTGATGTCGGGCGGTACTATCTCTTACGTTACCTCGTGTCGTCATTTCGAAATCCGAGGTAGAATAACTTTGGATTGGGGCGCGTCGGCCCTCCTTCTAGCGCCAAAATGTTGATGCTCAAGGCAAGAACTGTTCGGCAGAGGTCGGCAGCTGATCAAATGTGAAGAGGTTTCTCTCTCTAAAACGTCATAAATGCATCCTATTTATGCTGGATCGGGTGCAAGATGGGTTTTGCCCATTACCCAGGTGTCACATCAGGTGTATCAAGCAATAGGTGACAAGTGTC